>RWGZ01001287.1:26865-186375 GCA_009725065.1 Utricularia reniformis | reverse complement strand
GCCTTACGAGGAGCCATGGTCGTTACTTTAAGAAAACTAGGTAAGAGTGGTCGGAAATGGGCAAATGCGAGAATGTTGCGCGTCGGTTGCTGTGGTGACGATTTTTGCAATTAGGCGGTAGGGGTGAATAGTCCCAAAAACCCTGATTTAAATAGTAAAACCCCGACGTATCAGGCCTTGCCACGTAGGATTACTATAAGCAATCGTAGTTTGTACCCACAGAGCACGCCTGTCAGTTAACAGAATACATAAAGGCGCAAATCGGGATTTTATCGTTTAAATAAAAATAACACAAAAAAGAGGCAACCGATACGCTCACTTGCAGTTCAAAATCGGTTTTCCAAATTTGCCCAAGTATGAGATCGTCTCCTAGGATGCTTTCCATCATCGGGAACGGTCATGAAAGTGCCTGAGCCGTCATGTGATCGGCCTTATATCACCTCTGCGATGTCACACAAGTCCGAGGGGCTAGTGATGAGGGCTCCGGGATAAGGTACCCTCTGTTGGGTTAGGCCCAATCTAATAGGTTAGCCCGAATGATTAAAGACGAACTAATGCGGCCCAAGATCGTCATTTTGGCCCATTTGGATTAACTAACCCGAAGGTCCATTGAGAAGTCAACACCGAAGATGGAGTTGGTCGTAACAAGGAATGCATACGGATCGACCTAATGGATCGGTCCAAACGGTTACAGTCACGCGTTCTAAGCCTCGGGCTTCTCCACGTGTTCCATGCTTTGGGCCTTGTCACATTTTCCACGCATCGGTCCCAGCCACATTTTACAGCGTTCGATAATGACGTTCAACAGAACTGTCAGAGGCGGTTACATGGCGTGGATCTCAAATGCCATCAGCCCTTTAAATACAGAACTTGACGACAGAATTAGCAGGACCTTTTGGATGCGAAGAATAGGCCGTTACTCTGCCGGGATTATTCTTATCGCTTTTTTATCCGTGTTATCTTCATAAGCCTATGTTCTTCTTGTATTTGAACTTTTATTTGATTAGTGAATCGACTGAGAGCAATCCCTGCTCTTGGTCAAGTGGTTTTTCCCCATTTCCCAGGGTTTTCCACTATAAATTGTTGTGCCGCATTGCCGTTTACATTTTCTCAATCGTTCTCCCACCAAAAACAAATCATAACCGAGTTCGTTTCTTAACGAACCGGACGACTGTTGGTACCCCCTAAAAAGGGACCATAACAGTAACAATCCCTTTATTCTGATCACATACATTTACATTTGCATTCAGAATTGGATGGTTCCATCGTGCACAAAATTTATTGGCATACATCTGCTAATGGTTGTGGATCTTTCATTCTTTGTGCTTCAGCTGTACGATATGCGAAGTATTTTGTGCATATGTTGAAAGTAATCTATACTAAATGCAAATAAGTTAAGTGAGCAAATAATATTTAAATTGAAATTTCTAGTTTGTTGTACGATTATTACTGTTACCAAAATGGTAAGTGGTAGCTTACTAGCACCACGCAGTACTCCATTCATTCCTTCAACTTGATTAGTTGTCATAGTACCAACCTAATAAAAACGTGATTCATAGAAAATAGAATTATAAAAATATAAAAAATGCAGTGAAATTTGATATGAGGGTTAAAAAACATTTTTCCTTTATCATATGCGAGTGTCCATGTCGAAAAACCAAATTTTTAAGCCATTCATAAGCGACTAAGTTTATAATCTTTATTTTTACTATTATCGCGTAAATTTGAGAGTTGTCTTGCCATTGCAGCCGGCCATAGAAGTTATCGAACGTTTTTTTCGTGAAATGCATTATTGAAATTAGATTTCAAATGTCGGAGATAATATCGATGACATCCAATAGGCTCCCTAAATGCCCAACCATTTATGGCGTTTAGAATCCCCCCGCTCTATATGAAATGAGACATGTGTATCAATTTTTCAAAACATGTATTTATAAGATATAAAAAAACTATGACCATGCGTACCCTGATTCCTCATCAACCAATGCGAAAGCCAAAAGAACCACGTTATTTCCAGCATCCAAAGCAACAACAATCAACAATTTATTATTAAATCGACCATATAAATGTGTTGCATGAGTAGAGACAACGGAACGACACCATTTATATGCGTGGACACAATGACCAAAAGCCCAAAACACATAAAATAATGTGTGTGGATCAGGAGTATTATAATGAGGATGATAACTCACAATGGTAACATGATTTTGTTTTTGAACTTCATGCAAAAATCTCGGAAGATGTGTTACTGAATTCTCTCATTCACCATGAATCATGGTAAATGATCGTTTGAGAGCTTTTCCAACATCTGTGATAAGACACCTCAAATCCATATAATACTCGTATATCGGTTTGAATACCAGATACTTTTTTTATAAGATTTTTCTATCAAATATGGGAGTTGAGTGCGGGCAATGAGTGTTATATTAATATTTCGGTGCGACAATGATGCTTCTCCCGTAACATTGCAAGTATGCAAGTCTTCCATTTTGGTTATTGTTCAATAACGATATTTGCCCTTAGAGGCTGCTCTTATTCTCCAAAAGCATGGCGGATCATTTTCTCTCAAAGCACAACGCACTTCATACTGGATATTATCTATTTTGTAGACTACGAATCATTTACCAACTACACGCAGAGCATGTTCCCTTATGACTTATATTACATTTTCTTTACTGGTAAAAATTGTCCCTATTGCTAACGTTATTCCATTATTACTCTCTTCCAATGGATTTGGTGCTCCAACATTCGAATCACACCACATCGGGTGAATATCGTAGATGAACATACTAGGTGGGTTCCACCAAAATTGATTGTTAACTTCTGGATTTTCATCAGAAATATTTGGATCTACGTCATCATCCGACTCTGATTCAGGCGGTTCACCGTCCATATCGTATTGGAGAAGAATATCTCCAAAACTATCAACCACATGATCTGGTAAATCATCAGCATCATATGTCTTTTTTGCCAAACTACCCACTGAAATTTCCTCATGTTTGCCAAACTATCCATGTGTCGAGAACATGACAGAATTTTTGCACAAAGCTAAATAACTGTGTAAAAGAGTTTTAAATTTCCATTTTATATTTTTTTATTCAATACTATTAAATATAATAATTTAATAATCATTAAATATTTGTCCAGATTCCAGAATTTATCAACTGAATCGGGGAAGGGTTTTTTGTCACAATATTAATGTCAATTTTATTTTAAATGTAATAGCACATAAATAACAAATTATTATTGTAAATAAATATTTTGATATTTATTTAAGAAAATAATCACACAATCATGTCTTTTTATATTTTTAAAATAAATATTTAATTTACCTACTTTTTATGTGCACATTATACAAATTTAATGTATTTTTACATTAATATAGGGTTATATTTTTATGATTTTTGATAAATACTTATTACTAATATGACAATTATTATTGAATACTTATAAATATGCAAAACTCAAAAAACATAAATCTACAAAAATATTGCTAGATTTTTATCAATATTTGATTATCTTCATTTTTTATTTAATCATATATATATATTAGATATAATTTATAATAGGTATTGTACAAATTTATGACAACCTGTGAAACTTTATATTAAATTATTAAAATGTAGTGGTGACCGTGAACTTTGAGAATCTTTTACAAAGTCACGGGTCAAGAATGTAAGCACTACCAATATTATAAATACTAAACATAGATGAATTCTAAAAATTACAACACATCACATTATTGGTTCAACAAAGATGGAGAAAGGTTAGATAAAATGCTTATTTAATTTACTTATTTTTATAACATTTTATTTAATTATGTTTTTAGAGAAATTGTTTTTAAATGTTACGAAATTGATTTTTGTGGGAATAGGAACGACTTTACTTTGCCAAAAATTGAATGTACAAATAATTAATTTTGTTCTTCCACATTAATATATTTTCACATTACTTCATAGTTATATTTTTTGGATTTTAGAGAAATATTTATTAGTAATATGACAATTACTATTGAATAACTTATAAATATGCAAAAAATCAAAAAACATAAATCTATAAAAATATGACCATATTTTTATAAATATTTTATATATTGTATAATAATTGTTGTATAAATGTATGTCTACCAATGAAACTTTATATTAAAATATTAAATTATAATGGGGACCAAGAACATTAAAAATCATTTAAAAAAATGGAGAAATGTTAGATCGAGGTTAGATCAAAATACTTATTTCATTTATTTATGTATAGTATTTTACTTAAATTTGTTTTCTAAAAGTATTTATTTTTAAAGGTTACAAAATGATTTTTGGGGAATCGGAACGACTCAACTTTACCGACAATTGAAGGTAAAAATAATTATTTTTCCGCTTTATACTTCTCGCAAAAATTATTAACAATTAATTTATAGAATTCCGTTTAAAAATGATGTTTTTTAACTTTTATAAATTATTTATATGTATTATATGATATATATTGTTATTGTTGTTAATTATACCAAATTATGAATATATCAGAAATATCAAAATATACAAATATTATATATCATATGTAGATAAGAAAGTAATTAATACTGATGTGATGTGAGTAGATGAAATAATGTTTTGCATATTAATACATCATCTTCATGAATTATTAAATAATAATATATTAATATTTCTTTTTATAAATATGCGTATGAAATCTGAAATGAATAAGGAAATTATAGAATTTCCTAAACTTTTCTCTCTAAGATTTAGCAAATTTATAACACGTTATCAGCACGAGTGTTCTACACTTATCTGAGTTACGGGTCAAGAAAAATGATTATGTATTATATGAAAATGGATGAAGACATATGTCTAGCTGACAGTCCAACAACTCATACAATATTAAAAAATGAGAAATATTTTTTTACTATTACAAAATGCAAGCAAATGTGAATACAATATTTGGAGCAGTAGATTTGATTGAAGGCTCCGGAAGAGCAATAATTATATAGACCAATAGGACAAAATTTATTATGGAATATACATTATTATCTTCTAAATCGAAAAGGAATTTCCTTAGCTTTAAGGATATATGATGTGAACTCTAGGACCGGGTACCTTGTGATGGGCAATGCCATTAATTATTGGACTAATTCAAATGGTGGAAACGAATTCCTGCAGCCCATTTGCACACTTAAGGAAAAGCGGCCCGATGCTAACGAGAGGACCGAAGATAACTTTAGGCGAAATAAAGCGTTTTCTGGTAACTGGCTCCTTGGTTCGGTCCGAACGGTTACAGGCTCACGTTTTCCACGCTTCGGGCCTCCACACGTTTACCACGCTTCGGGCCCGATCACGCAGACTACGCCTCGGTCCCAACGTCGTTTTACATCCCGCGATAGCAACCTCTAACAAACCTGTCAGAGGCGGTTACAGAGCGTGATTTACACACGCTATAAACTCTATAAATACAGGGCGCGACGACCGAAATAGCAGGACCCTTTGGAGGCGTAAGAACAGACCGTTACCCTGCCGGAGTTCTTACTGCTTTCTTTTCCTTGTCATTTTCATTAAGCCTCTGTTGTATTCCTTACGGATTATTTGATTAAGTGAACAGGCTAAGAGTATAATCTACTGTTAGTCAAGTGGTTTTCACCCCAATTCCTGGGGTTTCCACTATACATCGCTGTGCCATCGTTTATTTCTAGCTTTTAATCGTTTCCCGCAACAAAAACAAATCAGAACCGAGTTCGTTTGTTAAACGAACCGGACGACTGTTGGTACCCCCTAAAAAGGGACCATAACAATATACGTAAAAATAATTATAATATCAAAACATAATGTGAAAACAATGTGGAATATCTTTATATTACATTTATTGTTAATGGGAAAAAATCCATAGTAGAAAAATTACGAGTCTTGTTTTCTGAATTATATTATATAAAGATAAGTGCTATAGAAATTTATATGAACCAGAAGTTCAATGAATTCAAGAATGAATTTACAATTTGACATGATCGTTTAAGTCATCCAGGATCAATTATGATGAGAAAAATTATAAATAGCACGAATGATCATACATTAAAAAATCGGAAAATTCTTTTGCCAAAAGAGCTTAATTGTTTTTTTGTTTTACTGGAAAACTTATAACAAGATCATTACCAAGTAAGTTGGACAAAGAATGTCCTAAATTTATGGAAAGAATTTAAGGTGATATATGTAGATCTATAATACAATCAAGCGGACATTTTAAATATTATATTATATTAATTGATGCATCGACCAGATGGTCTTATATATGTTTGTTATCATATAAAAATATGGCATTTGCCAAATTATTAAATTACGAACTCAATTTCCAAATTATATGATTAAAACGATACGGTTGGATAATGCTGTAGAATTTACTTCAAAAGCATTTAATGAATATTGTATGTCTATTGGAATACAAGTTGAATATTTAGTGTCATATATACATACACAAAATGATTTAGCAGAATCACTTATCAAAATGATACAATTAATACCTAGACCATTACTTATGAAATCAAATTTATCATCTTCTGCTTGGGGTCACGTTATTTTACATGCAGCAGCATTAATTCGTTTAAGGTCAATCAATTATTATGGTTACTCTCCCTTACAACTCGTTACTCGTAATCAACCAAATATATCACATATAAGAATATTTGGATATGGAGTTTATGTTCCGATATCTCCACCACAAAGAATAAAAATGGGTCTACATAGAAAATTGAGAATAAATGCTGGTTTTGAATTTACATCAATTATTAAATATCTTAAACTTATGACTGAATATGTATTTATAACAAGATTTGCAGATTGTAAATTTGATAAACAATATTCCCAAACTAGGGGGAGAAAAACAAATGTTGGAAAAACCTCAAATTATTTGGAATGCATCTTAAATACAACATTTCGATATTCGTACAAAACAATGTGATAATGAAGTTCAAAGAATTATACATTTGTAAAAAATTGCAAATCAATTACCTGATGCATTTACAGACATGAAAAAGATTACAAAATCTCATATTCCAGCAGTAAATGCTCATGCACGCATTGAGAACTCTTTGGATAATTCTACTTCAGTTGTACGAAAAAGATGTCGACCAATTGGTTCTAAAAACAAGAATTCAAATAATGCGAGAAAGAATTATGAAATTTCTTATCAAGATAATAAAGTTGAAATAATACAGAAAAATATAAATAACAATGATGATGTTATTGATAATTGATATTACCCGGGTATATTCTCTTGTATTTATCCTTACCCGGAGGCTCGTCCCACATGGTTAAGTAGTATTTTCAGTATTTTCATATCTCTATCGCGAGGCATTCTCAGGGGATATTCTCGTAATTCAGGCTCGCTGGGCCCCGTATACAGTTTTTGTAAGTGTTTTGAGATTTTTGGGTTATCTCGGCCCCGGACGGGGCCAGGGGTATTTTTCGTAATTTGCCACCCTGGAGCACATCGGTCGGGTGCAACGATGTTATGTGGCTGCGTATTCACTGCTTGGAGGCAAAGAACTAATTTGCGAGGTTTTCCGGTATTTTCTCATCGTATTTCGTACTAATATCTCGACCGGGATAGGTTCCCGAAACTTCGAGATCAGCGTGGCATTTATTATATTATAATTGGAGGTTATTTAAGTGTTTTGGGCTAAGTGAAGTAAACTGGGCTCAAGTAAGTGAAGTTGGGCTGGATTTCTCTATAAATACAAGCCCCAGTGCATTTGGACGGGTTTAGACTATTATCACGCTTTCCAAGGCAAAGTATTATTCTTCATACTGTAGAGTCGCGACTTTTCGCCCGTAACCGCGACTTGTTGTCTGCTTCCTAGCTTGAGTCGCGACTTGTTGCTCTTCATCCCGCACCCGCGACTTATTGTTCGTAGTCGCGACTTATCGCTTTGCTGCACGCAGTCGCGACTTGTTGTTATCAAAGCTTGTCTCGCGACTTGTTGCCATCTCCCACCGACCCGCGTGTTATTGCACTGAGACTTGAGTCGCGGGCTGATACAGTGTTTTTCGCGAGTTGTGGTCAACAACTCGCGACTACACACCTTTTGGGTGCAACGAAGTGCTTTCGATCGTTTTTCGAGCCGTTTTCATCTGGATTATTGTTATCACATCATTGTACTTGTAACCTTTGATCATTATAGTGGAAACCAAGGTAGAGCTTTGCTCTCCCGAGGACGTAAGCCCACACATTGTGGGCCCAACCTCGTATATCGCTCGTGTCCTCATAACAAAATAATTTCGAGTAATTAAAAAATTGACTGATCTAAGAATAAATACCCAAAATATTTTTAGACTAGATCAATTTACAAAATTTCAATTAACTATACAGTTGCTTGCAAATTATGGAGTTGAAGTTAGCCTGAAATCGATAATATATTTGTTTATACGATTGCAATAGATTTAATCAATGAAGATGATGATTATGAACCCAAATCTATTGAAGAATGTAGAAAAAAAAAGATTGGTTAAAATAGAAAGATGCAATTCAAAATAAGTTAAATTTCTTAGATAAACGTGAGGTTTTTGGAACAATAGTACAAACACCATAAGGAATACGATCGGTTGGACATAAATAGGTGTTTGTAAGAAAACGGAATGAGAAAAATGAAGTTATGAGATATAAGGCAAGACTTGTTGCTCAATGTTTACTGAGAGTTTTAGAATTGATTATGAAGAAACATATTCACCAATAGTTGATGCAACTCGTTTTAGGTTTTTAATAAGTTTGACAGTTATTAAATATTTACAAATGCGTTTTGTTATGGTCCCTTTTTAGGGGGTACCAACAGTCGTCCGGTTCGTTCAACAAACGAACTCGGTTCTGATTTCTTTTAAGTGTGGAAGACGATCAAAAGCTAAAAACAAAGTAAATACACGGCGATATATAGTGGAAACCCCAAGAATTGGGGTGAAAACCACTCGACTAAGAGCTGATTATGCTCTTAGCCTGTTCACTAATGAAATAACTCAAAGTTTATACAAGACAGGCTAATGAAAATGACGAGGTAAAGAAAGCGATAAGAATCCGGCAGAGTAACAGTCTATTCTTCCGCGTCCAAAAGGTCATGTTATCTTCGTCGTCTGGCCCTGTATTTATAGAGTTCTTAGTGAGTGTAAATCACGCTCCGTAACCGCCTCTGACAGGTTTGTTAGAGGTTGTTATCGCGGGATGTAAAACGAGGCTGGGACCGAAGCGTGGTAAACGTGATCGGGCCCGAAGCGTGGTAAATGTGGGAAGGCCCGAAGCGTGGTAAACGTGAATCGTAACTGCTCGGACCGAACCCAAGTGCCAGCTGGCAGAAAACGTTTTATTTCGCTAAGGTCATCCTCGGTCCTTCAGTTGAACATCGGGCCGCTCTTTATTGGAGGTGAGGAATGGGCTATAAGGATTTATTTTTGCCATTTAAATTGGTCCGATCGTTGTTGGGCCTTACCCATCACAAGGTACCCGGTCCTAGAGTTCTCATCACGTTTAATAGATATTCTGACATCATATTTATATAAAACACTTGATACTAATATTTATATGAAAGTTCCCGAAAGACTATTAATGCCTGAAGCATCAAATTGAAGCCCCGAAATGTATATTCGATTAAATTGAATAAATCATTGTATGGATTAAAACAATCAGGAAGGATGTAGTATAATCGATTAAAAGAAAGTATAATTAAAGAATGATTTATGAATAATCCTATAAGTCCATGTATTTTTACAAAGAAAACAAAGTCTGGTTTTGTCATTGTAACGGTTTATGTTGATGATTTGAATATTATTGGACATCATGATGAAATTGAAAATAGCGTTGATTATTTGAAAAGGGAATTTGAAATGAAGATCTTGGCCAAACCAAATTTTGTTTAGGTCTACAAATTGAAGATTTATCCGAATGATTTTTCTTACATCAATCTAATTATACTGAGAAAATATTAAAACGATTTTACTTGGATAAATCACATCCACTAAGTACATCAATGGTTGTTCGATCATTAGATCAATAAAAATTTTGTTTTCGACCAAAAGAAGATATTAAAGATGTACTTGGTCCAGAAGTACCATATTTAAGTACAATTTGTGCATTAATGTATCTTGCTAATAATACAAGACCTGATATTGCATTTTCTGTAAATCTATTAGCAAGATTTAGTTCAGTGCCAACACAAAGATATTGGAAATGAGTGAAACATATTTTTAGATATCTTGAGGGAACAAAAGACATGAGAATATTGTATTTCAAAAATATGAAACCAAAATCAATTGCTTTAATTGGTTATGCAGATGCATTGTATTTATCTGATCCATATAATAGTAAATCACAAACTGGATATGTGATTACATTAGGTAGAATTGATATATCATGGAAATCAATGAAACAAACTCTTCCAACAACATCAATAAATCATGCATAGTTGATTGTCATTTATAAAACTAGTCGTGAATGTGTATGATTAAGATCTATGATTCACCACATTCTAACAACTTGTGGTTTGTTATCTGAGAAAATGAAACCAACAATTTTATTTGAAGATAATACAACATGTATTGTTCAATTGAAAGAATGATATATAAAAGGAGATAGAACAAACCATATTTCTCCAATATTATTCTTCACACATGATCTCACAAAACAAAAGGATATTGAAGTACAAAAGATACAGTCTTGCAACAATCTAGCAGATCTATTCACTAAATCTCTTCCTACAAGCGTATTTGAGAAATTTGTCCATCGTATTGGAATGCGGAGACTTCATGACTTTAAATAATCATTAGCACAATAATTTTTCAAAATTACATTATTACATATCAAAATAATAATACATTTTATCACATTACACACCTGCAATCATATATCGAAAAACATATGACCGAGAAAGTTTTCAAGATCGGCTATTGCTTGCAAAGGCAATTTATCTAAAATCAAAAAAAAGATTTCAAAGCCGTCGCACTTAGAAAATAATAAAGTAAAGATAAGAAAATCCAGTAAACTTACGAATTTGTCTTCAACTAATTAATACGATAAAATTGGTGTACATAGAAGAAAAAATGTTGTGAATTATACCAAATTATGAATATATCACCAATATCAAAATATACAAATATTTTGTATTATATGTAGATAAACATCTAATTAATCCTGATGTGATATGAATAAATGAAATAGTATTTTACATAGTAATACATCATCAATTATTAAATAATAATATATTAATATTTCATTCTATAAATAGACGTATAAAATATGAAATGAATAAAAAAATTTATAGTATTCCTAAATTTTTCTCTCTAAGCCTTTAGAAAATTTATAATAGTTATGAATATGATATGTGGATATTATAACTGAGATATATTGAATAGAGCTATGGAAAATCAATGGGTTTGTTTGGAAACGTGGTGGCATACACGTGCGTTCACCGCACTTTAATCAAAACGTTATTTTTACCAAACACAATTGAAATTGCGTTGCATTCAACTTTAATTTTGTGTGTTTCGGCTGCCGCTGTGTATATCAACTGTCATTTGAACGCTATTTGAGAAAAATCCTAACTTCCCTTACTTGTCAACTCTACCATTTAAATTAAAAAATATATTTTCCTCTTCATTTTCACAGTTTCACTCTGCTCTCCCTGCAGCCGCGACTGTTCCAATTTTTTGCTCATTTCTCCAAATTAGATGTTTGAAATAGTACGTATTTAACGAGGTAAATTTTTCAGTGGTTTCGTCTTGGTATATTTGTTCTCTTATTAAGAATCTCATTGTTTTTTTGCTTGTAGATTGTAATGCCTTTTAGGGTTTGTGGTAATGGGAATTTTGTGTATTGCACTATTAAGGAAGTTCACTGATTTTATATTTTTACGAATTTTCTTTTCTATTTTATTGGGTATGACACGATTGTACTTTTGGGATTTAGATTTAACTAAGAGGATACTTTGAATTATAAATTGGGAAAATCTAAAAAATTAATGTTATTTGTTTACGGATGCATCGAAACTAAGATTTGTTTTGTTAGCAAAACCGAGAGAATTGTTTCATTAAGTTACATTTAAGTATCGTTTTGATACATTTTAATTCAATTAAGATTGCATATTGTACTAATGTAGCAAAGTTACACTTATATATCGTTTCGTTGCATTTAATTCAGATTTACATATGACAATTTTGATTACATTATGTTAAGCTTTGTGGTTATTTTAAAGATAAGCAGGAATGTCAGAATTACAAAATAGTGATACTAAGACAGCAGTATATTGGGATAGAAAGTTAGTGGAAGTTTTTGTTAGGTTATGTGCACAAGAAGTAATTAAAGGAAATAGACCAGGTATCTTTCTAAATAAAGTTGGTTGGGGAAATGTGATACATAAATTTGATGAGATAACGGGAAGAAACTACACGAGACACCAATTAAAGAATAAGTGGGATGTGTTGAAAAAAGAATGAGTTGTTTGGTTGAAACTGAGAACTACAGCATTCGGTTTAGGTGTACTAGATGCAACAGGGACTGTTACAACAGATGAATGCTGGTGGACGGAGTCGCTAAAGGAAATACCATCTATCTGAAATCTTCTTATAAACTATTTGTTACCTCATCAATTTATTTACCAATATGCATGAAGATAATAGATATATTAAGTTCAAGACTTGTGGACCAACGGGAGAAGAGGTCAAAAAATAATGTTCACAGGTATTATAGTAACCGACGAGCATATGTTCACTCCAGCTAGCACAGATGCATGCCCCACTGATATAGATGGTCAACACTTCGAAAACATGGACAATGGATACCCTAAATTAGAATCAAATCATGAGTTTGATCCTATGATGACCCCAAATCAAGAAAGTGAGTATGTACCACCATTTGGAGATGATAATAATACTTCTCCCGCTGCAGAATCCTCTAGTATTGTTAAGGCAAGAAAAGAGACAAATAAACGAAAGAGAAATGTTGATAATAATGATTTGATTGCCAGTTTGGCCACTCCATTGCATTAACTCTCCTCTACGGACTACGAAGCATCACAGATTAATTGTTGTTTAAAGGTCTTTGAGCAACTACCCAATATAGTACATGACAATGAGTTTTATTATGATGCCATGTAGTTGTTTGAAAACAAGTTCAATATAACTTGTTTTCTAGGATTGACTACAGATCAAGAGAAACTAGATTTCTTTATGCTTGCCCTTGCAAGGCGTAACAAACATAATTGATTGTCTTTAGTTGTTTGTTTTTTTAAAATGATTATAACTTTAACCATTTTTAGTTTGTTTGCGGATATTTTTCATGTTTTTGAAAACAACATCGGCTTTGATTATTTTGGTATGTTTTGATAATTTAGAATACTTGTTCGATCTTTAGAGACTTACTTTGTATGAATGTTATTTATTGTGCGCAGGTATCATGCCGAGTTGGAATGAGTTAACTGAAATGGAAAGAAATAAAATTAAAAGGAAAATTGGAATAACGATAGGTCATCATTTATATGAAGTAGCACTACATTCTAAATATTCAAGGGCAAGCACCTCAATCCCTCAAAACACCAAGGACTACAGCGGTGCACAATGGTTGAAATATATCTTGGACGACCATTGGATGAATTGTTTAAGCACTTTTAGAATGATATCATATGTCTTTCATAGATTTTGCACTCTTCTTGGTGACCGATATGGTTTACGAAGCATCGGTAGTTGCTTTATTCAAGAGCAAGTTGATACATTTATGATGATTGTTGGATTAGGTTTACCTAGACATGGCCCGGTTGCTATAGATTTTCAAAGGTCCACATACACTGTTCATCGATCGTTTCACTCCGTCCTTTGATCCTGCGTTGCTATGTCTCGTAATTGGATACGACAATACCGGGATCCTATGATGCCAGTGACTAGCATCCAGCAGGATCCAAAGTCATGGCCATTTTTTAAGGTACACTGCATATTTTCGTATACATTCATAATTATTGTTATTTATGTTTTATATTTACATGATTGTATTGGGTGTATCGATGGAACTCACATACTTTCTTGCGTACAAGATGATAAAAAACGTCTTTGGATAGTATGAGATGGGAAGACATCTCAAAATATAATGGTTGTTTGTGATTTTGAGTTCAACATAACATATTGTCTAGCAGGTGTTGAAGGTTCATAGCACGATTCTAGGATATTACATGAGGCTTTACGTGATCATAAAATGAATTTGACAATGGCACCTTTAGGTACGTTTTAAGAATATTTGACAATTTGCAACTCTTAGTACAAAAGTTATCTCTTTTGTGACAGGGAAATATTATTTAGTAGATTCTAGGTATCCGAACATGATTGGATTTCTAGCTCTGTACCGAGGAATGCGTTATCATCTTGCCCAATTCAATACACCAAATTATCAGAGACCTAATGAAGTGTTCAACCACCGACATTCTAAGTTGCGATCTATTTGTTGAGCGTACGATAGGTATGTGGAAAGTGAAGTTTAATGGTCTAACATCAATAAGAAGACGAACATCTATTAAAACACACGTTGCACTTGTGCCAGCAACAATGTCCATCTATAATTTCATCCGTCAAGTAGATAAAGATGATCCTGATCATATGACAATTGTGAATCAGAGAAATCCAGTTATGCAAATGGAAGAACCAGATCCGGTTGACGATGAATTACATAATTGATGTGAACTCTAGGACCGGGTACCTTGTGATGGGCAAGGCCCATTAATTATTGGTCTAATTCAAATGGTGGAAACGAATTCATGCAGCCCATTTGCACACTTAAGGAAAAGCGGTCCGATGTTAACGAGAGGACCGAAGATAACCTTAGGCGAAATAAAGCATTTTCTGGTAACTGCTCCTTTGTTCGGTCCGAACGATTACAGGCTCACGTTTTCCAAACTTCGGACCTCCACACGTTTACCACGCTTCGGGCCCGATCACGCAGACCACGCCTCGGTCCCAACCTCGTTTTACATCCCGCGATAGCAACCTCTAAAAACCTGTCAGAGAAGGTTACAGAGCGTGATTTACACACGCTATAAACTCTATAAATACAGGGCGCGACGACGGAAATAGCAGGACCCTTTGGACGCGTAAGAACAAGCCGTTACCCTGCCGGAGTTCTTACTGCTTTCTTTTCCTTGTCATTTTCATTAAGCCTCTGTTGTATTCCTTACGGATTATATGATTAAGTGAACAGGCTAAGAGTATAATCTACTCTTAGTCAAATGGTTTTCACCCCAATTCCTGGGGTTTCCACTATACATCGTTGTGCCATCGTTTATTTCTAGCTTTTAATCGTTTCCCGCAACAAAAACAAATCAGAACCGAGTTCGTTTGTTAAACTAACCGGACGACTGTTGGTACCCCCTAAAAAGGGACCATAACAGTTTGGCGCCGTCCGTGGGGACGATTCTCTAATCCCATTTGAGTTTTCTACCAGGGATAGGATAATCAAAGGCATGGCGACTGGAACTTCGACCAATGATAGTGATGTGCTTCCCGACAGTCTCCCAGCACCAACATTCACTTTATAGGATCTGGAAGCTGTCGTCAGGAAGATGGTACTGAAAATTACGTCGGAGAAAAGTGGAACAGAACCACCGGCTGTATCAAGCCCTCTTCCCAAAAGCAGAGGATACGAGAGTGATCCTGACGAGCGTAATACTGACGATGAAGAAATCATCAGGCGTGGCGTAACAATGAGGAGGCCTATATATCGGTCTACTCCTCCTCCCCCAGCCAGAGCTCTAACTCCCGCTCCTGGAAATGATCAGGAGCAGATGCAGCGATGAATTGATGAGCTCACCAGGGAGTTGGAGAGCATGCGTACGCTGAGGGATTGCGAACCTAATATGGGACGCAATCCTGGGTTTATTTAACAGGGCCATGGAGGCCCCAATAAGGAGAAGTAAGGATTATGACTGGTGGCATAATTTGCATGTGGTCCAGACATTATCTCATCAATCTAAAGGCGTATCAGCCGCCTTGGGAGATTTGATGCTCCCCTTTTCTGAAGAGATCTGGGCGGCAGTCCCAGATCGGCATTATCGCAACCCCGAGAGGTTGCCGACATTTCGTGGTGATGGTGATCCAATCGATCACGTTGCCGATTTCGAATTGCGAATGGGAACGGTTCGGGCCTTGGATTCACTAAAGTGCCACATCTTCGTGGCAGGATTACAAGGCGACGCCCGAACGTGGTTCAAGAATTTGCCGGCCCGATCCATACAGTCGTATGACGGGTTTATTTTGTTCTTCTCTGAGCAATTTGCTCCAAATGTAGGGCCGCCCCGAAGTAGACATGAACTATATCAGCTGAAATATATCCCGGCAAAGATGAGTCTTCGGTCCTTCATGGAGAAATTCAACAGGACCGCCCGGGGTATCAAGCTCGAGCTCCGGGATAAAATCGATATTCTACAGCAGGTCCTTGGACCGTGCGGCCTTTCGGCCAGTTTGGTAAAGAGCCCACTATCCACCTTGGGAAAACTTCTTCAGAAAATCAACAAGTATATTAAGGTGGATGAAGCGCTGGGGTTGGGTTATCGGAAACCTAGCGGGATTTCTGAACCCGCAGGTGATCATAGGGTTTCCTACCCTAAGAAGCAGTCGTGAGAAGTAGCGGCTGTAAGCGAAAAAGACGTCCCCCCAAAGCATGAGGACAATCGGGTGTATTGCGAGCTCCGTCATAATCGCGATCAACCGACCCTGAAGTGCCCGCTGTTGAAAGAGACAGTAGAGGCAATGAGTAAAGAAATGCCCGACCGGAATGGTCAGAAGGGCAAGCGAGCAGAATCCCCCCGAAGGGGCCACCAAGGTGACGATCGTCACAGGCCGCGGGGAAGAGATAATCGGGGACAACCCCGAAACTATAATGATCGGACGGAGGACCGACGGTCTCCTCCGCCGGAACAAGAAAGAGGTCAACACGGTCGTTAGAACCGTGGTCAGGGCCGAAGAAGAAGATGGCGGGGCCGTGGCGGTAGAGCCCCGCATAATGAGGGTGGAAGACAGAAGCATGCCGCTCCTCCACCTGCAAAAACTGGTGCCCAACCTCCTCAAAATGAGGCGGCACCCCGAGAAGTAGCCGGAGATATTTATGTTATCTCTGTTGGTTTAAGAATAAATGAATCGGTCCGGGACCGAAAGAGAATCGCGTGCGGAGACTCCGCTGAAAGCTCCGAGTCTGTGGCGCTGGTGAAATATGATCCCATGGAACGGTCCTCCTTCTTCATTGAGGACATCACTTTCACCCCGGCTGATCGGGAAGGGATCATCAACCCATGTGACGATCCCCTTACCATCACTGGGATCATCGGGAATCGTCGTGTCCACAGAATTTTAGTGGATTCTGGGGCTTCGTACAATCTAATGAAGCGCGAGGTCGCCGAGATGTTGGGAACGGCTGCTCACGATCTCCCGATCGCTAACATCACTCTTTGGTCGTTCGACCAAAGGAGTGTTATTCCTTGCGGGAAGATGTTATTCCCGGTTACTCTTGGAGAGCCATCCAAGGACCGGTCGGAAGACCTGGAATTCATTATCGTTGAAGTCGACTTGGCTTACAACGCTATCATCGGACGAATCGGCCTCAGTAAGTTCGAGGCGGTCCCTTCTACTTATCATATGATGCTCAAATTCCCCTCCATTTATTGAGTTATTTATGTCAAGGGGGATCAGAAAGTAGCTAGGCAATGCTACATGAGCTCGTGCCGAACTTTGACACCGGTTAAAAGGGCCCGGGTGGATCTGCTGGAAGAGTTGTCGCACCCGAGGCAAGCAATGGAACCCGTAGGGTTCAAATTGATCAACCGGGTTGAGGATGACTCAACCAAGACAACTCGCATTGGGGCACATCTGGCCCCTGACTTTGAAAAAGAACTGATCCACCTGCTGAGAAGCCACGTGGATATATTCGCATGGACCCCGGACGATGTTCCGGTGATTGACCGATCCGATAGTGAACATCGGATCAACACTGAGCCAGGAACGAAGTCTGTTAGGCAAAAAAGGAGACGATATTCTCCTGAGAAGATCGAGATTATCCGGGCTTAAGTGAATAAGCTGCTACGGTCGGGATTTATCAGAGAAATCCACTATACTGAATGGGTTGCAAACCCGGTGGTGGTTTCCAAACAAGATGGGAAATGTCAAATGTGCATCGATTTTACCGATGTTAACAAAAGCTGTGAGTCAGACCCTTTCCCATTGCCGCACATCGACCGACTGGTAGATGCTGTTTCTGGTAGCACCATGATGAGTACCATGGATGCTTATTCTAGATATCACCAGATCTTCTTGGCTGAGAGGATCAGAAGAAATCATCATTCATGACCGAAGATGGGGTTTTCTGTTATGTGGTTATGCCATTAGGTCTCAAAAATGCCGGAGCAACATACCAAAGGTTGGTCAACAAAATATTTAGAGAGTTGATTGACCATATGATGGAAGTGTATGTTGACGATATGATTGTAAAATCTATGAATGATGAAGACCACCTTTCTTATTTGTCTCGTTGTTTCGAAGTATGCCTAAAATATAAGCTCAAACTAAATCCAAACAAATGCTGCTTCGGGATCCGAAGTGGAAAATTTTTAGGATATTATGTTTCAGAGAAAGGCATAGAGGTTAACCCTGAAAAGGTGCAGGCTATTATTGATATGCAACATCCGAGAAACAAAAGAGAGTTTCAAAGGCTTACTGGCCGGCTAGCTGCACTGAGTAGGTTTATTTCGAAATCCACAGACCGGGCCTTACCTTTTTTCAGAGTGCTAAGAAAAACAAGCCATCTAGATTGGACCGAAGAATGCGATCGTGTCTTCTCCGAGCTGAAGACTTATTTAAGCACTCCACCGGTGATGGTAAGTCCGACTTGTGATGAACCTTTGGGGTTATATCTTGCGGTATCAGAAGTTGCCGTCAGCGCAGCTCTGGTAACCATACGAGACGACATTCATAGACCTGTTTATTATGTCAGNTAATCAAAACGAATTCTCACAGCCCAATTACACCTTTAAGAAGACCGGCCCGATGTTCAACACGGAGGACCGAAGATAACCTTAGTAAAAATAAGCGTTATCTGCCAGCTGGCTCCGCGGTTCGGTCCGAACGGTTACAAAACAGTTACAGGCTCACGCGTTCCACGCTTCGGGCCCTGTCACGTTTATCTTGCTTCGGGCCCGATCACGCAGACCACGCATCGGTCCCAACCTCGTTTTACATCCTGCGATAACAACCTCTAACAAACTTGTCAGAGGCGGTTACAGGACGTGGATTACACTCGCCGGCAACTCTATAAATACAGGGTAGGGCGAAGGAAAAGACAGGACCCTTTGGATGCAGAAGAACAGGCTGTTACGCTGCCCAGATTCTTACTGCTTTCTATACGTAGTCATTTTCATTAGCATGTTATGTGTAAACTTCTCTTATTTCCATTAGTGAGCAGACCAAGAGCATAATCGGCTCTTGGTCGAGTGGTTTTCACCCCATTTTACGGGGTTTCCACTATATATGCTGTGTTCTTACTTTGATTTTAACTTTTAATCGCTCTCCATATCTTTTATAAATTAGAACCGAGTTCGTTGATTGAACGAACCGGACGACTGTTGGTACCCCCTAAAAAGGGACCACAACATAAATACTTATGGTTTATTAAATGAATTTAATTATTTTTACAACGTAAATTTATTGAATTCAAACCCGTTAAATTCAATTCAATCTTAATATCAATGTTTTCATACGGATCGGTATGATGAAAACCAAGCGACCCCAATATTTGGATCGCTACCGGTTTTTCGGGTCGAAATCCATATTTTTCCAAGTCGATATATAAAAAATAAAAAAATCAATATTTCGTACAGGTCGAAATCGGAACGAAATTTTGAATCGATATGAATACATTATTTAATATATTATAATTTAATTTATTATATATTTTAAATTAATATATATAAGTAATATATAAATTATTTCTTTATTTTTATAAAATATGTAAACAAATGTTTTTGAAAAACAGGTTATTGACGCAATATTTTTTGAAACCGCAAACAAAAATATAGAGAGAGCTAGTTTGCAAAATACCCAAAAAAACTGATCCTATGCAAAAAATGGGTACACCCCAGCATTACCCCTCGCATTCATCTTTGCAGGTTGCCAAGCTGAAGATAATTAAAGTTAACGAGATCTTCGATTACTGGGTTGGATGTGATCGGATATGGAAGGTATGAGCAACGTCGTTTCGCTTCTAATTTGGCGGACACGCAGCCTCGCATCTCATAAATTGACTTACCTATTTTTTGCCGATGCTCTTAAATCATGTGCCGCAATGTCCGATGTCCAATTAGGGAAGTTGTTGCACAGTCACGTTGTCAAACAGGGGCATGTTTCGTGTCAAATAGTGTTGAAAGCTTTGCTTAATATGTACGCGAAATGCAAAGCTCTTGGAGACTGCCAGAAACTGTTTGATGAAACTCCCGAATGTGATACAGTTACATGGAACATTCTTTTGACGTGTTTCTCCGGGTCAAGACATCATGGTCAGAAGGTGATTGGTTTGTTTAATTCTTTGCATGCTGCCGGGTATCCTAAGCCTAGTCAAGTAACTCTTGCTGTTGTTCTTCCTGTGTGTATAATCTCTAGCACTCAGGTTACTGGAAAGTGTATCCACACGTATGCTGTTAAGTGTGGAATGGAAACCCAGACACTGGTAGGAAATGCTTTATTATCCATGTATGCAAAATGTGGGCTTGTTTCTGATGCATTTGGTATTTTCCATAGAATTGCTGATAAAGATGTTGTTTCATACAATGCACTAATTGCAGGTTTGGCTGCGAACAATCTTGAGGAAAATGCATTTGACCTTTTCTGTGAGATGACTAAAGGTCCTGTGATGCCTAATTATGCTACCCTGGTGAATGCACTTACTCTATGTGCTGCTTTCGGCAGTGGTTTGGGTTTTAATGTGGGAAAATTAGTTCATTGTTACATATTGAGAAGAGCTGAGTTGGAAAATGAAATTTTTCTAGCGAATGCTCTTTTAAATTTTTATCTAAGAGTTGGGCGAATTAGAGAAGCTGAATATTTATTTTCTAGAATGAAATCTAGAGACTTAATCTCCTGGAACTCAATCATTGCAGGGTATGCTTCAAATGGGCAGTGGCATGAAGCTTTGGCTTCTTTTAGAGAATTTCTCTACTTGCAGATGATATCTCTGGACTCTGTCACTGTCATCAGTGTTCTTCCTGTTTGTGCCAACTTGTGTTATCTCTGCACAGGAAAAGAGATACATGGTTATGTTTTGCGACGTGCTTTTTTACATGATGATTTGGCAGTCGGAAATGCTCTTATAAACTTCTATGCAAAATCTCGCTGCTTCAAAGCAGCATTTAATACATTCTTATATGCTCCTCAGCTTGACGTGATATCGTGGAATACTATGCTTGATGCATTTGCTGAAACTTCTCTTGAGTCTCAGTTTGCAGATCTCTTTCATTCCATGCATGAGAATGGTGTGAAACCTGATGGTATTACTCTATTAACAGCAATTCGGTTCTTCGTATCTCTTTTCCCTATAAAACATGTTAAAGAAATTCATGTCTTTTCGATTAGATCTGGTATATTGCTTACTGAGGTAGAGCCTGCACTTGGAAATGCATTGCTTGATGCATATTCAAAACTTGAAAATGTTGATTATGCTTTAAAAGTATTTGAGGAATTAGTGGGAAGCAAGAATAATGTGAATCTCAATTATTTGAATCACAGTGCACCTTATTCAGCTGAAATTATGACTTACTGCAGGATTTCTGAAAGGGATATTACAACTATAAATCTAATGATTCGTTGTTACACCCAAAATGAGTATCCTTGTGAAGCTCTTAGTTTATTTCATGAGTTACAGTGCCAGGGAATCAGACCAGATGCTGCAGCTATCACAACTATTCTTCCAGTTTGTGGTCAAATGGCTTCATTACATTTGCTTAAACAGTGTCATGGATATGCCGTCAGGGCATGGTTCGAGGACGTTCATTTGAAGGCTGCTCTTCTTGATGTCTATTCGAAATGCGGAAGCATAGTTAGTGCATATAAGCTCTACCAATCAACTGCAATAAAAGACATTGTTGTGTTTACAGCTATGATTGGAGGATTTGCAATGCATGGTTTAGGGAAAGAAGCTACTAATATTTTCGAGTATATGCTCGGATGCAATATTAAACCAGACCATGTTTTAATTACCGCAGTTTTGTCTGCTTGCCGTCACTCTGGTCTTATTAACGAAGGCCTCACAATTTTTAACTCTATAAAACAGGTGCATAATATGGAACCAAGCATAGAACAGTATGCTTGTGTGATTGATTTAATGGGGCGAAAAGGGCAGATTAAGGAAGCATTGTCCCTCCTCAACGAGATGCCAATCGCAGCACATTCTAATATATGGGGTGCACTATTAGGAGCTTGCAAAACTCATCATGATTTGAACATTGGGCATACTTTGGCTGATCATATTTTAAATATTAGATCTAGAGATATCGGAAATTATGTTGTTTTATCGAATCTTTATGCTGCGGATAACCGATGGGACAAGGTTATTGAGATGAGGAGAGTAATAAAAATGAGGGAGATGAAAAAACCTTGTGGTTGTAGTTGGATTGAAGTTGGAAGGAATAAACATATGTTTGTAGCTGGAGATTGGTGCCACTTAGAAAGAAGCCTTATTTACGATGCATTGAGGCATCTTGATAAACAGATTAGAGATATTTACTGCTTTCCACTCACCTGAGCATTTCTTTATCGATTCTAGTCATAAACTTTCTAGTGAATCCTTGCATTCTTCGGGATTCGGATTATTAGAATAATTTCACTATATTCGGGTTTATTCATCCTATCGTTCGGAGAGCATTTGATGCTTCGTTGGTGAATAGAAGCCCCCTATCAAGTAAGAAGGAAGCGCGGCTTGTCGTTTATTATGTGTACACTTAACTTTCGGATTCCATTAGATGCTTGCTACAAAATGTTACGGGAAAGTGTTGGGAAAATTCTTATATTGATTTGGCTAAAATGACTTGGCATCCCATAAGTCTCATGAGCAGCTATGCAACAATAGGTAATCTTTTTCAAGGAGATTGTGCAATTAGCGGTTGGGAAATCTACAAAAAAGAGAACGTGATATTAGGGATATTGTGTAAAATAGGTGAATTTGGACCTAATTATGAATTTTATAATCAATCGTGTTCGAAAAGCACGAACATTTAATATTACGTTGACTTAAATTTCCTAAATGTGAGTGGTCAATTTTTTCACAAAATCTATTAATTGCGTTTGGAAAACTCGAGTCAACGCAATATCCAAACTCTCGTGTTTCTCAAAACGCAAATGACAATAAAATAAATAGCTAGATTAAAATTCACCACTTTAAACTATCAATGATATTTGCAAAGATCACTATGGTTCGTTTGTTTATCGCGTTAGCACTATGAGATCATGTAGTTTCATTGATTATACTATGAATTGCAAAATGACCCCGTATTTTTAGCATATTTGAATATTTATTGTATATTTTTTAACCAATATCAAATTAGACCCCTTAAATTATGCATCACAGTAGAGCAAGCATCATAATTTAGAAAGGGGATGAGGGGTTGCTGCAGTGATGAGGCGATGGCGCGGCTTCCGGACCTTCTGCAACCTCTTAAACACAACTGCGACGAGCAGTTCAACGGTGCCGTGGCTGAAATCACTATCTCCCCTGGGAATTCTAACTTCTCGGCCTTGTTTTGCGATGACACTCTAAGGGTAATCCTGGAAAAGCTGACAGTTGTAGACCTCGCTCGGGCAGCCTGTGTTTGCCGCTTCTGGCGGTTATTAGCTTCCGACAGGGATATGCAAGCGAGAGCCTTCATGTCACCTTGGAAGCTTGGAGAGGTAATCGGAAACCCAAGCTCCGGTAGCTTCTGGAGAGGCAGTTCCCTCTGGAAATTCGCGGTTTCTCATCGCCTTTGCCGTGGCGATTCTGTTGCTAGTTTAGCCCTCAAGTATTCTGTTCAGGTACTTTCCAATGTTCAATATTGGGGCTTTTCAAATGAAGTTGTTATGAAATCGTATGAATGTTTCAGAATGCATTTGCTTGACCTGTTTTACTTTTCAGCTTCATTCTGAAAATGGGGTTATGGGAAATGTTGGTTTTTAATGTGAAAACTTGGATACTTTTGCACCACACTATGCTTTAGATGCTAATTTCGATCGAATTATGTATTCGTATGCTTGTTGAGAATGGGGATATGGGAAATGTTGGTTTTAATGTGAAAACATAGATACTTTTGCATCACACTATGCACTAATTTCTATCGAGTTTTGCATTGGTATGTTTGTTGAGGATATTTGGTTAATCCCTGCAGATGCTCTGCTTTGTTTGTTAACCCAAGTTATCTTAATGCATTATAAGAGCAGGTCATGGACATTAAACGCTTGAATAACATGATGAGTGACCATGGAATAAACTCACGAGAAAGGCTTCTGATTCCCGTTACAAAACCAGATATCCTCATAAATTCCACTTGCTTCATTGAACTCGATGTTCACTCAAAAAGAGAAGTTGCAGTACTGTATCTTGAAGATGGGAAACCTGAAGCAAATCCATGGAATTGTGTATCAACTGAAAGAGGTAAAAGAAGGGTTCTAGATTCATTAAAGAGAACCATGCATATCGATGATGGCACTGCTCAATATTACTTATCGTTATCAAACGGAAATCCCCGTGCTGCTCTTGCGCAATTCTCAGAAGATTTGAGGTGGGAAAGCCAGGTAAGACATCCATAGCTTCATACTTTCTGGCTTGCTCACATTTTACTTGAATTCTGTATGTTGGGCTATAAGTAACCAAATGGGAGGCCATGTAGTTTGTTGTTTATACATGTTGTGTAGATTCTGGTTTTTGTAAGATTTTCGTTCTCATTCTTGTTCCAACAGCTTTTAGAAAACTTGCAACTTCCTCTTGGACCGAGACATACCATAATCATTAACAAGTAAAGCACTAAATTAGAGAAATTTTTCAGTGTTCATATGTAAATCACGGTATGCCTCACACTATGACCATTTAACATTGAAAGCAACAAAGATCACCCGGATGTATTGGTTACTTCGTCATATATTTGTCACCAAAGAATTAGAATTAGACATGTATGTAATATGATAGTGCAATGAATGTGATCCCATTGATTTTATAGTGAACTCGAATATCAAAAGTATCAATGTGTGTTTTGTTGTGATGATAAATTTTAAAATGTTACATATCCCAAAATGTGTTTCTTGTGACTCTAAAATTCATTATCTAACATATCCCAATACATGTTTCTTGTGACTTTAAAATTAATTATTTCACATATCTCAAATTGTGTTTCTTGTACCTCTAAAATCTACATCTCATTTATATTTTAACGGAAGATTTTAATTCAATCACATGAAAACAACTTCAACATGACAACATATAAAATTAAAACATTTTAGAAAATGTATCAATATGTACAAAAAAAAAATACTTAACTGATATATGATCGAATAGTGAAAACATTAAAGTAAATCATGGACGAGTGGATCGAGCATCAAAAATTGGTCTAATTCAATCGGAATGTATCACCGAATGATACAATGCGATTAAATAACTCTATCCAGAAATATTGACCCTTTATCCTTAATTTTGTTGCTTAGACATTTTCCTACTACCACAAACATGAATTAATATAATACGATATGACAACATGATCACGTGAATTCTTACTCTCCACCATTCGAGATCAACACTAATGGTGTTGGTCTCTTTATTCCACCCTACACCGGTAGAATTCTTTAGTTCCAGCCACAAACTCCAATCCAAACGTAAGATGTTCCATTTATTTTTCACTTGAGTTATGGAATCGTTACAACATGCCTCATTGTTAATCTTTGTAAGAAGATTATCTCACCATTTCATATAAAAATATTAAGCATAATTTCGTCTATAAAAATTAAATTTAATACTATGTTGATACCCTTAATTTATAATATTTTTAGAAAAAAATATAAACTAAAAATAAAATTTATCCATTTAAATATGTGCTATACTAAAGCAAAACAACCCCCATGAAGTCCTACACTAGAGATGCGTGTCAGCTTTTCTACATTCGTCATTGCACCAAAGTATGTCAAATGTTATGGGGAATTAGAGTTTTAAGTCTGAAACTAACCTTCTTCATCATAGTCCTCATCTTCATCAATCATCGAACCGACTTGAAATGGGTCGAATGCAATCTTATCGATCTCCGAAAGGACAGGATAATCCTCAATTCTTGATTCAGATGTAGATGCTGCAGTTGTAATAATATTAGGAGTCATTTTATCCAAGCTTTCATCTACACCAGCATTAAGATCGATATTCCTACACTCCGAATTTGCAATTTTTGTATCCTTAGAGTCATTATCTGCTGCCATAATCCCTGAGCTTGAAAATTGCTTCATGCTTGTACCACTAACAGTTTCAGAATCGGTCCTAGGGGATTCAGCCTCAGTAGTTCTGCAGGCTCGTCCACGCCCTCTTCCTCTACCTCGTCCTCTTCCCCGGCCTGCACTGCTTGTATGACATGTTTCTTGCTGCAAATGAATGACAAATGATGTGTGATTTGAACCACAAATAATTGAACGCATTTTTACTATAAAAATAGTAGTGTCTCTAGTAAACCGCCAAACTTTAAAATAGTGTATGCATTGCAAAAAAATAACACTAGAAGTTGTTAGAATAGTTCATATTGACCTATGAACATCAACAAATTTTTTAAAAAAACTATGTCTAGTTTTTTAATCCGTTAGTAGTTTAAGCGAATCAATAATATGGTGATATTGTATTTGACCCTTTACCTTAAAATTTTGTGAAGACTATATTTCCAAACTTTGAAAATTGAAAAAAAAATACTTTAAATTGTCAAAACAGCTCACATAAAAACGGACGAAAAATTGTTATTACACACTCGAGGGTCATACTTTAACAGTTTTGAAACATCGAGTGCTAAATATACAATTTGTAAACTTCGTTCGAAGGCATAGCTTTTATACTATTTTAAACTTGGGGTGTCATCTACGTAATTTCTATTAAAAAATGAGAGCATAAAGAATAAAAATATACCGTAATTCCTCTCCTTGATTCTTCATCACATTCCTCAGAAACCTTCCTGAAAATGCAAATGAACTAACAAAATTCAGCAATTGATGAAGACGAAGCTATCAACAACTGTGTAGCGATGAAAAAAGGAATGGAGACTCGAAGGGGCAGAATATTTAAAACCTTCTTTTCGATGAATCTACAGCACCATCAGAATTTCCATAGTCAGGAACCTTACTCACAACTTCCTTCAAAAAGTCGAAGACATTATAACTGTGCACACACTGTTTTCTGCACAGAGAGGGATAAAAGAGGAGATGAAGAGTTGATATTTGAATTAGAAAGACTAAATGCACATAGACATATCACCGGAAATATATATAATGTAACAACGGAACACGAAGAAAATAACGCAGATTTGTACAACTGATCATGTAATTAATTAGTAGTAGCATGAGAAATCGAATATAAAGTATAATCTACTTACATGGATAACATTTAACATCCTCCATTAAAAAATAGAGGCTTTTTAAACCAAAAATGCTGATGGTATAGGAAGCATATACAAACCTTTGAACATGGTTTTAAACACCGGTCGGGTGGATTGGAAAATACCTTATACTGGTTGGATCGAAGAGTCAAATTGGTTTGATAAAACAAATAAATAATATAATTCTAAAAAAAAAATCTATTATCAGTATTTCATTTGTAAAATAAGAAAAACGGAAATATCTACGGCTTTGTGACATTTGATTCCAAGAAAAACTATTAAAAACTGGCCATAAACTGGTTTTTCCAACCCTCCTGACCGATTTTTTGCACAATGTATTTTTTGGTACATATCAAACTGGTACCCTTAACGATTCCCAGTCGGACTGGAGTTTAAAATCGTGCCTTTGACACAGACTACATCTATTAACTAAAACACAATTAAATATAATCTCTAATCAGTTGTATTGAATTTAGAAGCTTAGCGCTGGTAGACAACGCAAGGAAACAACTAAATAAACTAGAAATGTTTCTCAAAAAAAGGAGAAAAAACAAGTTAGGGAAGAATTACACTTACAAATGCAGAGAACTAACAGTCTTGGCTCCCCTGTGCACAGTTATGTCATAAGTGCGATCACAAAGATCTTGCAAAAATAACTCCAGAGCTTTAGCTGCGTGAAAAATAAGTAGCCATATTTAAACTAAATACACCCCACGAACTGTGAAGCAATACCAAATTCAGACTTACAAACTAAAACAGGAACTGCCATTGCAATCTTCCCGACATCTTCATCAGCCTGCATTATCTTCTTTATCCGAGCCTGAAAAATTTAAGTGTCTATGATGCCATAGCATATTCTGAGATGTAAAAATCACATATTTGCCATAACCAGTAACAGCTAGAGGGGGCAAAGAGAAGAAAATCAGATCTTGAGAATTAGTACAAATAAAAGTGCTCACAGTTTGAAACTTTTATTTATGCAAAACAATGGGCAAAGAATAAATCTTACAGCAGGAAATCGTGTATCCAGCTTCTTCCTCATGATGTAAACGGAATCACTCAGATATACGAAAATCTCAGAGAATTAGCTCCCAACTTATCCAAAAACTCTTGTATTGAATAAATATCATAAAAAGGCAATAGAAAGCTGACAGAAAGATAAAGCGCAAAAATCACAAAGAACGAAACCGTAGATCTGAATGTAGAGACCAGTCCAGATCCAAAGATCAATCTTTTCGCATATTAGTATTACTATCGAATAGTCCGCGTCAATGGCGTTCCCAGTAGATTACAGTTAAAATTCGGTGCTTGCGAATCTGATTTGGGGCTGGGTCTCGTACCTCTTCCAGATGAGGGTACAAGCAGAAATGGAAAATGTACAACTCAGAAAACCCGAACCACACATTGGGCTTGAGCTTGGATTTCGATGTAGGCCAATATGGCGAACCAAGGCCCGATTTTTCACCGCGAAATCTCTTTCCAGTTCAGTATCCACTTTCCATAACCATCCTCTTTCATAAACCCTAGTTGAATTTCATAGAACCCTGACGAGCCTCTGGAAATCATGCGTCCCCACTTAAATCCTAATCTTCATAACCCCAGTAATGGAGTTCCGATCAACCGTTCAAGTTTTCCATCACCACAACAGGTTATTTTTTCTATTTTGGTTTATTCAAGTGTTTTCTTTGCGTCCTTATTGACATATTGGATCAAATTATGTGGGCAACTCAATTGGTTTCTTGTTTCTTTGCAGATTCGGCCGCAGTTTCAAGGGGGAATGACGAACAATCATCATTTAACTGTTACTCCTTTTACTAATCAAACTAACCCCTTTACTCCGATCCCTTATTTCCCATTGGCGCAACTCGGATTGCAGAATCCGAATGCTAATTATTTTCCTATGCTCCACAATCAGAATTCTGCAAATATACCTCAATTCATGCCCAATGGGCAATTCAATGCACAAAGTCTGTTGCAAAGTGCGAACCAGATATTGCAAATGCAGTTAGCCAATCTGGGAACTCAAAATTTGGGTCTATTACTAAATTCCCAACTGGGTATGATGAATGGTAATGGTGTTATGCAGCAAGGGATCGGTGGTAATGCTTCGATGCAAATGCATCCCAATAACGTAGTAGCCAATGATTTCGGTTCAGCTCAAGTGCAACAGATGCAAAGTATATTGCCTACTAATTCTGCACAACTTCAGGTTGTATTTCTTTTTAGATTTGATCTATTTCATAATTTCTGTTAAACATTAATTTAAGACAAATTTGTGTGACTTTTAGTTTTAGCTTCTCAATAATATAACTTATGCTTTTATGTTGGTAATGGATGTTTCCCCTCCTTGTTTAGAGTATGTTCTTATGCTGAAATCAATACATTTCATTCTGAGTAAATTTAAGCCTTAATTATGTACTGCAGGAACCTTTAGCTAAGGAGATGAATGAAACAAACAGTAACATGATGAAACCCCACAAGGATTTCAATGGGAACTATAGATACAATGATTCAAACAAGGGGTATGTTTGCTTCTGAAAACTTTTAAAATTATTCCCTTTATGTGCTGTTGATTGATATAAAAGAGTGTTGCTCCACTCCGTTCAATCTTGTCCCAGATATGGAACAAAACAGTTTCATGAACGACCATTTGTTAAAAGCTTCAAAAACAACAATGGGAATCGGGAAAAAGGTTGGAGCATACAAATGTTTCTTACATACATTGCTTATTCAATCTTTTCATTAAAGTGTTGATCACCCTTTCCAATGTGTTTACTAATGAGAATCAAACTATCAGGAGATGAAAACCTATGATTTTTTTTACATAAAATAAACCGATTTTATATTCTATTCAACCATGAAGCTAAGCTGCTTGCATGAATCTTGTCCCCCTGTTACTGAGCATATGGCATAAAAGAATATAAATACCCTTCAGTTTTTTTGCAGTTATATTATTTAAATTTCAATCTTGTTGCGCTCCTTTATCTTAAATTCAATGCCTCAGACACTCATCTTGTTTAGTTACATTCACATCAATTCCTTTCTTTGAACGCTCTATGCATTTTTCCATTGTTTTTTTATGTGATAAGCAGGTCGGAAAAACATTGGAACAAAGAACTTTAACTCTCCATTTGATCAAAGTCAAGAGGGAAAGAAAAGGTAACTCAGTTTGATTGCTTTTGCTGATCATTCTCATCTCCCTCATTGTTCCTAGCTGTCTTCTCCGTTTGCTGCCTTATGTCTTCTTTTTCGCGTTATGTGGTATTATACATCATAATTATATTTCAATCTTTTAATGTTAGTTGTCACATTAGATTGTGGGATCATTTTCCTTTCCTTTTTTTCCAGAAGACCACTCGCAGTAAAGTATACGGATAAAGAGATTCAAGAGTGGCTTAATGATCGCAAGAAAAACTATCCATCTAAAGCCAACATGAAGAAGGTTTATTTCCTGGCTATATAACGTAATACTAATTCATGTTTCGTAAAATTATGTCACCGAGATGTGGATTTTTGCAGAAGTTGAATGAAATTCCAGCACAAGAAGCTAAGGATGATGCTGGAGAGACCCGCCGCCAGGTATTTCTCATGTTCATACAAGTATCTATAGTGTTTAATGACTTTTTTGAGACTGAGATAATACATAATTCTATCTGGAAGTACCTTCATTTGCATTGATATTAAGATGAAATATGGATACGAGCCCCCCCGGTGTAGAATGCAAAGTTGATAACTAGAATCTGGGTCGTTGCCCCCGTTTAGCTGAAAACGGTTTCTACAGTTAGTCTGAACTTGCTGAATATTTTGGGCTTACTTTCTGCAGCAACTCAAGGAGATATTGGCAAAACAAGCTGAACTAGGTTGTGAAGTTGCAGAGATACCATCACATTACTTGGCTGGTTCCGAGTTACGGAGAAATGGGAGTCAACAAAACAATTTGAAATGTAACAAGAGAGAAAGATTTGGCAATAAGTTCGCCAAGAGGGGCGGCAAACGCCACCAAAATGGTAGGTTTCAAAAGAGACAAAAGTTCGAAGACAACGATCCTGCGGATTTACATAACCAAAATGACGGTCCATGCACGCAGCAAACACTTGCTCACGATCAGTTAACCGAGAAACCGAAGGATATCATCAAAAGTGAGCCTTCCCTTCTGAGGAAACTGCTGAGTTCTGATATCAAGAAAGACAATAAACACCTACTACAAGCCTTCAGGTTCATGGTGATGAATTCATTTTTCGAAAATCCCTCCGAGACTCCCCTGAAGTTTCCCACTGTTACTGTTAAAGAGTCTGGTGAAAATAGTGATTCCATTGATGATAATAAGCATCTTGCAAGTGGTGATAGAAGCACATCTGGCTGCTCATAGTGGATGGAGAATCAGGTGTTAGTGCTATTGTTGAAGCTGATGTTCCAGATTAAAACGGTGCATTGGCTTTCGCTTACGATGAAAAAACGAATGGCTTTTGTTCAACAGTCTCTTGTTTTTCTTGATGTCTGGCTGTATAACTTGTCTCACTTTGATCTTAAGGGAAGGTTTTGCTGCATTTATCAGGTTTCTAAACAGATATAGAATTAAATCATAAAATATTAAATTGTTTTAAATTTTAATGATTGATTAAATTGGCGTACCCAAATTTCATCCCACGCATGCAATGAATTAGCAAATAGAATTATTTTTTGTATTTTATGAACGAAAAAGATAGGGATGGGCATGTGTCAGTTTAACTCGTATAAATGGGTCAATCCGTAAGTTGGCTCGTCAAATATTAATGTATGGGTTGAGCTGTGAAATTCAACTCATTAATCCGTACGGGCCAACGAATTGAAATCGAAGGTTTTTTAGTTTAAAGTTTAAGTTATGTCAATCCGTTCATGGGTTCGATCGTATTCTCAACATGTTGGATCAACTAATTCAACATATTCGACCGTAATCTGTTGGATCTGACCATATACCCCTAGAAAAAGATCCAATAAGGTGATGATTCAAATTAATACCTAATATTGCTGCCCCTATGCAATATTAATATAGGTTTTGAAATTGAAGCTTGGTTTTTAGTTAAAATGAAAATACTACACAAATAGCTAAGAAAAAGGGAAACTAGTTCCGTTGGCGCCATTTTCATACTTCAAGACGATGACACCGTTCTGATTCCATAACCATACATTAGGCAACAGCTGACCGAAGAAGACGACTTTTTTACGTTTTTTAATTTGCTTAACTGTGAATCAATGGAGAATTATGTATCGTAGGTCATAAAGATTGAACGTTGACCATGAGCTATGAGTTTGTTGGTCACCCAGGACAGTTCATTCCGCTTTCTCCGTGGATTTTAAATTTTTTATTTTGACTTATACAATTTCTTTATGGGTTCTTGATATATGAACAGAAACGTGATAGTTTCACCGTTTTACCTTAAAGTTTGAATCTAGTAGTGAGAATATTTTGTGTCTGGATCATTTTTGGAAGTGAATGCTTAAAAGACTACTTCAGTAGTGGGTTTGGTTTGGTGCTCGTGTCTTGAGGTGGGTCATTGATCTTTGTGGGTTGAGATTGTTTTCTTTGTATCGGTTGCATTTTGCTGGAGTTATTGCTTGAGCCGATCGTTAATGTTTGACTTCTGGGTATTTTGGTTGGAATCATAATCTGGGTCTCCAAATTGTGGTGTTTTACGGCTTGATTATGGAGTTATGGTATTAGGAAGAATCGCCGTTCTTTGCTATGAAATTTAGCAACCACGAAAAAGGCCTTTCTTGATTTGGTCGGGTTCGCTTGATGAAATCAGAGCTTCCTTGTAGTATTATATTTTATTCTAACTATTTTCCCGATGGAATCAACCCATAATGAAATTCATGAACGCCCTCAAATTGATGCAGAATTTGGGGCATCCTCTTCTCACTACAAAAGTGGTGCGGATTTTGATGGTTTCTCTGCCTCTTATAAAGAGATTACTGATGAAGATGCAAGGTTGGTTTACATAAATGATCCAGGAAGAAATAATCTGAAGTTTGATTATCATGTAAACAAGATAAAGACATCCAAGTATTCCATACTGACATTCTTACCCCGGAATTTGTTTGAGCAGTTCCGTTGTGTTGCTTATATTTACTTTCTAGTGATTGCAGTTTTGAATCAGATTCCACAGCTTGGTGTTTTTGACAAGGGAGCTTCCATTTTGCCTTTAGCTTTGCTGCTTTTTGTTACTTCTATCAAAGATGGATATGAATATTACAGGAGGCACAAGTCAGACAAGTTTGAGAACAACCGTTTAGCCTTGGTTCTTTCTGAAGATCAGTTTCAACTAAAACAATGGAATGATATTTGTGTAAGAGAGATCATAAAAGTTTCTATAAATGAAACTATTCCTTGTGATATTGTGTTGTTGTCTACTAGTGACTCTACTGGTGTAGCTTATCTGCAGACTGCAAATTTAGATGGTGAGTCGAATTTGAAGACACGATATGCAAAGCAAGAGACTCAGATATCATATCCAGAGAACATGATTAGTGGGCTGATCAAGTGTGAAAAGCCAAACAGAAATATTTATGGTTTTCAGGGAAACATGAATTTTGATGGAAAGGGCACTTCCTTGGGACCTTCGAACATTATTTTGCGTGGATGTGAGTTGAAGAATACTGAATGGGTGACCGGGGTTGCAGTTTACTGTGGTAGATAAACTAAAGAAATGCTAAATAACTCCGGGGCTCCATCGAAGAGAAGCCATCTTGAGACACGTATGAATAGAGAAATAATATACCTTTCAATTATTCTTGTTGCATTGTGTGGCATTGTTTGTACCTACTATGGCCTTTGGCTGCACTGGCACAATGATGAATTGAATCTGATGCAATTTTTCAAAAAAAAGTTAGATTCTGACGAAAACTATGACTATTATTCTGATAGACTGAACATATTATTGGATTTCCTCATGGTTGAAATTTCTTCCAAATCATGATTCCAATAGCTTTGTACATATCAATGGAGCTTGTTCGTCTTGGTCAAGCGTACTTCATGATACGAGATAAGGAAATGTTTGATATATCCACTAACTCAGGGTTCCATTGTAGGGACTTGAACATAAATGAAGATTTGGCACAGATAACATGTGTTCTCTGATAAAACATGTACATTGACTGAGAACAAGATGGAGTTTTGGTGTGCAAGCATTGGAGAGGAAGATTATAGCAATGGAGAAGCCAATATTGAAGATTTTACGACAGGCTACCTCGTTCAAGATATCCGTTTTCATGTGTTTTGGTCCCCAGTGATTAGATTAAATGAACCATTTTACCATCACTGCAATTTTACTGTTTGGCATGATATGAATTAATCGTTACCATCTGTATTTCTTTTCGTTTACTGGTGCCAGCTGATGGGATTGCTTTTAAGCCAAAGATGTCTGTAAAAATTGATATGGAACTTCTTAAACTATCAAGAACAGATATCATAGAAGGCAAACGCGTTCATGATTTTTTTCTCACATTGACTGCTTTTAACACAATTGTGCCTGTAAAGCTTGCAACATCTGATCCATCACTCAAAATAATAGAATATCAGGGTGAATCTCCTGATGAACAAGCATTGGTCTATGCAGCTGCCATCTACGGTTTTATGTTTATTGAACGTAGTTCCGATCACATACTAATTGACATTCAGGGTATAATGCAAAGGTAAATGAATGTTTCCTTCTATCTTTACATGGAAGTTATACTAGAACTGATTTTTAACGTGTATTATTGATCCATACAGGTTTGATGTACTAGGTATGCATGAATTCGATAGTAACAGGAAGAGGATGTCGGTCATTTTAGGATGCCCGGATAAGATTGTAAAAGTGTTTGTAAAAGATGATGATATATCAATGTTCAGTGTGGCAGATGCACCCTCTAACATGGATATTATTAGAACAACTGAAAATCATCTCCAATCTTACTCCTCAAAGGGTCTGCGTACACTCGTTATTGGTATAAGGGAATTGAATTCGCTTGACTTTGAAGAGTGGCAATCAACGACCATGGCATTAATGGGGCGTGCTAATTTGCTTAGAAGTGTAGCCAACAACATAGAAAATCATATTAGTATATTATGTGCATCTGGAATAAAGGACAAATTGCAGCAAGGTGTGCCTGAGGCTATCGAGTCACTCCGGATGGCCGATGTAAAACTGTGGGTCTTAACAGGTGACAATCAAGAAACTGCCATTTGCATTGGTTATTCTTCTAGGCTGCTGACTGATCAAATGACTCAGATAGTTATAAACAGTAACTCAAAGGAGTCATCCAGAAAAAATTTAGAAGATTCTTTGCTGCTTCTTTCTAGTGATGCTCCTGATAAAGAAATTAACACTAACTTTGCCTTAATCGTTGATGGAACAAGCCTTGTTCATATACTAGACACAAAACTTGAGGAACAGATAACTGTTGATCTTTCTGTTTTCTTCAGATAGTATTACTTCATGTGTTGTGATCTTAACTGTAGCTTTTCGAATTAGCCAAGAAATGCAGTGGTCTTGTGCTGCCTTGTGGCTCTGCTGCAGAAATCAGGAATCGTCGCCCTGGTAAAGAAGAGAACTGACGATATGACCCTCGCCATTTGAGATGGTACACATCTTTGTGTCGAAAGCCAACTTAAAATGTCCCTGATTCAAAATTATGATTCAATTTTCTTTTCTCAGATGCAAATGACATTTCCATGATTCAAAATGCTGATGTTGGCATATGAATGAGTGGACAAGAAGGCAGGCAAGCTGTAATGGCATCAGATTTTGCTATGGCTCAGTTCAGATACTTTGTTCCATTGTTGCTAGTGCATGGACACTGGAATTATCAACGTATAGCTTACATGATACTCTATAATTACTACAAGAATCCAGTTTATGTTCTAGTTTTGTTTTGGTGATTACCCTCCTAGATGTTCGACGCAATTGCTATGTCTGATTATCATGTCATATTGATTCTCTCCAGGTACATGTTCTATGTATCTTTTAGTGTGACTACTGTGATCACGGATTGGAGCAGTATGTTGTATTCGGTAATATACACAGCTTTGCCAATGATAATCATCGGATCGATGGACAAAAATTTAGGACGAAAGACCCTTATGAAGTATCCTCAGCTCTATGGAACTGGCCAAAGAAACGAAAGATACAATGGAAAGTTATTCTGGCTGACAATGCTAGACACAATATGGCAAAGTGTAGCCATATTTTTTACAGCAATCATGGCTTACCAAGGCAGCGAGATCGACGTGTCGAGCATGGGAGATGTATGGATTATTGTAGTTGTTAATTTTCATCTAGCCATGGATGTGGTAAGATGGAACTGGATATGTCATGCAAGAATTTGAGGATCAACTGTTGCTACTTTCATATATGTCATGCTCATTGATTGTGTGCCATTTCTCTCTGGTTACTGGTAAGTTGACAATAATGAGAAAAGTAGGAGAAACCAATATTTTTTAGGAGTAATTTTACACTGTGCATGGCCTTGTTTCATGTTGGTGGAACATAGTTATTATGGATTTGCTTGCTTAGAATTATAGTGGTAGCGCTTCTTTCTCGTTTCATTGTAAAAGTTTTGGTTCAAAATTATAGACCATATGATATTCAGATTGTAAGAGAATGTGACAAGTTTGGTGATCAAAGATGATATTTCAAAATGGCGAACCCAGTTCCTAGATGACATTTTTGTGGATCATAAGTGACTGACGAAAAAGCTAAGAAAGTTCAAGTTTGTTGAAAAATATAGTCAAATTAACAATGGAAGCCCCTCATATTATTGTCCAATGTTTAACAAGCAATAGCCGGCACAATGAATAATGAGAAAATGTCTATTTACTTTCTAAACTTTCATACTTTTACTTAATTTATAATGATATATTTAATTTATGAATAAGTTTTGACAAATTTGATCTTCAAAATTTGTAACATTTGGCAAATCAAATCTCCAAAGTGGCAAAATCGATCTACAAAATTTGATTTTATTTCAATTGTCAAACTTGAAAACTTTAAGGACTGATTATGATATTCAAACTAAATTCTGGTGACCAATTTTGCAAAAAACATACAAAGTATGAGATCGATTTTGTCATCTTAGTACTTTGATTATTACAATTAACATAATTATAAAACTTTAGGGATCAAAATAGTTAAAATTATAAAACTATGGAGGGCCAAAGTTGCATCTCACCCATAAAAAAACTAATGCTTCGTTTCGAATGAATCAACGATTTTCTACGTGGAANAACTATAGATACAATGATTCAAACAAGGGGTATGTTTGCTTCTGAAAACTTTTAAAATTATTCCCTTTATGTGCTGTTGATTGATATAAAAGAGTGTTGCTCCACTCCGTTCAATCTTGTTCCAGATATGGAACAAAACAGTTTCATGAACGACCATTTGTTAAAAGCTTCAAAAACAACAATGGGAATCGGGAAAAAGGTTGGAGCATACAAATGTTTCTTACATACATTGCTTATTCAATCTTTTCATTAAGGTGTTGATCACCCTTTCCAATGTGTTTACTAATGAGAATCAAACTATCAGGAGATGAAAACCTATGATTTTTTTTACATAAAATAAACCGATTTTATATTCTATTCAACCATGAAGCTAAGCTGCTTGCATGAATCTTGTCCCCCTGTTACTGAGCATATGGCATAAAAGAATATAAATACCCTTCAGTTTTTTTGCAGTTATATTATTTAAATTTCAATCTTGTTGCGCTCCTTTATCTTAAATTCAATGCCTCAGACACTCATCTTGTTTAGTTACATTCACATCAATTCCTTTCTTTGAACGCTCTATGCATTTTTCCATTGTTTTTTTATGTGATAAGCAGGTCGGAAAAACATTGGAACAAAGAACTTTAACTCTCCATTTGATCAAAGTCAAGAGGGAAAGAAAAGGTAACTCAGTTTGATTGCTTTTGCTGATCATTCTCATCTCCCTCATTGTTTCTAGCTGTCTTCTCCGTTTGCTGCCTTATGTCTTCTTTTTCGTGTTATATGGTATTATACATCATAATTATATTTCAATCTTTTAATGTTAGTTGTCACATTAGATTGTGGGATCATTTTCCTTTCCTTTTTTTCCAGAAGACCACTCGCAGTAAAGTATACGGATAAAGAGATTCAAGAGTGGCTTAATGATCGCAAGAAAAACTATCCATCTAAAGCCAACATGAAGAAGGTTTATTTCCTGGCTATATAACGTAATACTAATTCATGTTTCGTAAAATTATGTCACCGAGATGTGGATTTTTGCAGAAGTTGAATGAAATTCCAGCACAAGAAGCTAAGGATGATGCTGGAGAGACCCGCCGCCAGGTATTTCTCATGTTCATACAAGTATCTATAGTGTTTAATGACTTTTTTGAGACTGAGATAATACATAATTCTATCTGGAAGTACCTTCATTTGCATTGATATTAAGATGAAATATGGATACGAGCCCCCCCGGTGTAGAATGCAAAGTTGATAACTAGAATCTGGGTCGTTGCCCCCGTTTAGCTGAAAACGGTTTCTACAGTTAGTCTGAACTTGCTGAATATTTTGGGCTTACTTTCTGCAGCAACTCAAGGAGATATTGGCAAAACAAGCTGAACTAGGTTGTGAAGTTGCAGAGATACCATCACATTACTTGGCTGGTTCCGAGTTACGGAGAAATGGGAGTCAACAAAACAATTTGAAATGTAACAAGAGAGAAAGATTTGGCAATAAGTTCGGCAAGAGGGGCGGCAAACGCCACCAAAATGGTAGGTTTCAAAAGAGACAAAAGTTCGAAGACACCGATCCTGCAGATTTACATAACCAAAATGACGGTCCATGCACGCAGCAAACACTTGCTCACGATCAGTTAACCGAGAAACCGAAGGATATCATCAAAAGTGAGCCTTCCCTTCTGAGGAAACTGCTGAGTTCTGATATCAAGAAAGACAATAAACACCTACTACAAGCCTTCAGGTTCATGGTGATGAATTCATTTTTCGAAAATCCCTCCGAGACTCCCCTGAAGTTTCCCACTGTTACTGTTAAAGAGTCTGGTGAAAATAGTGATTCCATTGATGATAATAAGCATCTTGCAAGTGGTGATAGAAGCACAGCTGGCTGCTCATAGTGGATGGAGAATCAGGTGTTAGTGCTATTGTTGAAGCTGATGTTCCAGATTATAACGGTGCATTGGCTTTCGCTTACGATGAAAAAACGAATGGCTTTTGTTCAACAGTCTCTTGTTTTTCTTGATGTCTGGCTGTATAACTTGTCTCACTTTGATCTTAAGGGAAGGTTTTGCTGCATTTATCAGGTTTCTAAACAGATATAGAATTAAATCATAAAATATTAAATTGTTTTAAATTTTAATGGGCTTGTTTGGTACAGCGTTAATAAAGTGCGGTGACGTGTGGTGAGTTGAACGCATTTATAATAACATGATTTTAAAATTTGTTTTGTAAAAAAAGCGGTATGATGAACGTGATTTTAGTAAAAATACATATTTACCCTAAAGATAAGATAGTGTAATCCAATGTTTTTATACCGGTCCAGCTACCGTTTCGATCCGAATCGGTACGGCATGTACGAATTTTTATTTTTTTATTAAACAATAATATTTTATTTTATTTTTTTCCCGGTCGACCCGAAAAACTCGGGTTCCGACCAAGAAACCCGATACCTGTCGAAATACCGTGTCACCTGTTATTCGCCATACCCATCGGTATAACGGTCAGTATGAAAATATTGGTCTAACCTGAAAAGTATGATAACGAGAGATAAATATAAAATTTTCATATTGGTTAAGACGGTAGTATGTCGGTCTGTACCATTTTTTATTTTTTTAACTTTAAAAAAAATTAAAATAATAATATTGATGTTTTCATACCAGTCCAAAATTCTGTACCGATCCAAAGTAATATGAGCGATAGGACTGGTATACTGGGTGGTACCCATTTTTATTTTAATTTATTTTTTAAAAAATAATAATTTTTTAGGGTCAGACCCTGTAAAACCCTGATATCGACCCTAATATCTAGTAACGGGCTGTAGAAAAAAAAATATCGATACTTCCATAAATTTGATGGTATACCGTCTTGTATGAAAACATTGAATAATATTTTATTAATTTTTAGGGTTGGAGAAAAATCAGGATCCGATAGTAACATGATACTAGGCGATACCGGTCGGTATTACACCGATATAAAAACATGTGATAAATGTAATATAATGAAAACATTAAGTAATATGTATTATTAATAAGGATATTTTAGTATTTTACAAAATCTCGTTGGGATGGTAGCTGCTCTTAGCAGCGGTGGCCAAAACGCAGAAAAATAAGGGTGAACGCACCGCAATTTAACTTATGTTTTTAAAAATTACATTTTGGAAAATTGTGTTTAACTCACTTGAGTTTCTAACGCCAACCCAAACAAACTCAATAATTGATTAAATTGGCGTACCCAAATTTCATCCCACGCATGCAATGAGTTAGCAAGTAGATTTATTTTTTGTATTTTATGAACGAAAAAGATAGGGATGGGCATGTGTCGGTTTAACCCGTAAAAATGGGTCAATCCGTAAGTTGGCTCGTCAAATATTAATATACGGGTTGAGCTGTGAAATTCAACTCATTAATCCGTACGGGCCAACGAATTGAAATCAAAGGTTTTTTAGTTTAAAGTTTAAGTTATGTCAATCCGTTCATGGGTTCGATCGTATTCTCAACATGTTGGATCAACTAATTCAACATATTCGACCGTAATCTGTTGGATCTGACCATATACCCTAGAAAAAGATCCAATAAGGTGATGATTCAAATTAATACCTAAGATTGCTGCCCCTACTGCAATATTAATATAGGTTTTGAAATTGAAGCTTGGTTTTTAGTTAAAATAAAAATACTACACAAATAGCTAAGAAAAAGGGAAACTAGTTCTGTTGGCGCCATTTTCGTACTTCAAGACGATAACATCGTTCTGATTCCAGAACCATACATTAGGCAACAACTGACCGAAGAAGATGACTTTTACGTTTTTTAATTTGCTTAACTGTGAATCAATGGAAAATTATGTATCGTAGGTCATAAAGATTGAACGTTGACCATGAGCTATGAGTTTGCTGGTCACCCAGGACAGTTCATTCCGCTTTCTCCGTGGATTTTAAATTTTTTATTTTGACTTATACAATTTCTTTATGTGTTCTTGATATATGAACAGAAACGTGATAGTTTCACCGTTTTACCTTAAAGTTTGAATCTAGTAGTAAGAATATTTTGTGTCTGGATCATTTTTGGAAGTGAATGCTTAAAAGACTACTTCAGTAGTGGGTTTGGTTTAGTGCTTGTGTCTTGAGGTGGGTCATTGATCTTTGTGGGTTGAGATTGCTTTCTTTGTATCGGTTGCATTTTGCTGGAGCTATTGCTTGAGCCGATCGTTAATGTTTGACTTCTGGGTATTTTGGTTGGAATCATAATCTGGGTCTCGAAATTGTGGTGTTTTACGGCTTGATTATGGAGTTATGGTATTGGGAAGAATCGTCGTTCTTTGCTATGAAATTTAGCAACCACGAAAAAGGCCTTTCTTGATTTGGTCGGGTTCGCTTGATGAAATCAGAGCTTCTTTGTAGTATTATATTTTATTCTAACTATTTTCCCGATGGAATCAACCCATAATGAAATTCATGAACGCCCTCAAATTGATGCAGAATTTGGGGCATCCTCTTCTCACTACAAAAGTGGTGCGGATTTGGGTGGTTTCTCTGCCTCTGATAAAGAGATTACTGATGAAGATGCAAGGCTGGTTTACATAAATGACCCAGGAAGAAATAATTTGATGTTTGATTATCATGTAAACAAGATAAAGACATCCAAGTATTCCATACTGACATTCTTACCCCGGAATTTGTTTGAGCAGTTCCGTTGTGTTGCTTATATATACTTTCTAGTGATTGCAGTTTTGAATCAGATTCCACAGCTTGGTGTTTTTGACAAGGGAGCTTCCATTTTGCCTTTAGCTTTGTTGCTTTTTGTTACTGCTATCAAGGATGGATATGAAGATTACAGGAGGCACAAGTCAGACAAGCTTGAGAACAACCGTTTAGCCTTGGTTCTTTCTGAAGATCAGTTTCAACTGAAACAATGGAAGGATAGTTGTGTAAGAGAGATCATAAAAGTTTCTATAAATGAAACTATTCCTTGCGATATTGTGTTGCTGTCTACTAGTGACTCTACTGGTGTAGATTATCTGCAGACTGCAAATTTAGATGGTGAGTCGAATTTGAATACACGATATGCAAAGCAAGAGACTCAGATATCATATCCAGAGAACATGATTAGTGGGCTGATCAAGTGTGAAAAGCCAAACAAAAACATTTATGGTTTTCAGGGAAACATGAATTTTGATGGAAAGGGCACTTCCTTGGGACCTTCGAACATTATTTTGCGTGGATGTGAGCTGAAGAATACTGAATGGGTGACCTGGGTTGCAGTTTATTATGGTAGAGAAACTAAAGAAATGCTAAATAACTCCGGGGCTCCATCGAAGAGAAGCCATCTTGAGAGGCGTATGAATAGAGAAATAATATACCTTTTGATTATTCTTGTTGCATTGTGTGGCATTGTTTGTACCTACTATGGCCTTTGGCTGTACTGGCACAATGATGAGTTGAATCTGATGCAATTATTCTGATGGACTGAACATATTATTGGATTTCCTCATGGCTCAAATTTGTTCCAAATCATGATTCTAATAGCTTTGTACATATCAATGGAGCTTGTTCGTCTTGGTCAAGCGTACTTCATGATACAAGATAAGGAAATGTTTGATATATCCACTAACTCAGGGTTCCATTGTAGGGCCTTGAACATAAATGAAGATTTGGAACAGATAACATGTGTTCTCTGATAAAACATGTACATTGACTGAGAACAAGATGGAGTTTTGGTGTGCAAGCATTGGAGAGGTAGATTATAGCAATGGAGAAGCCAATATTGAAGATTTTACGATAGACTACCTCGTTCAAGATATCCGTTTTCATGTGTTTTGGTCCCCAGTGATTAGATTAAATGAACCATTTTACTATCACTACAATTTTACTGCTTGGCATGATATGAATTAATCGTTACCATCTGTATTTCTTTTCGTTTACTGGTGCCAGCTGATGGGATTGATTTTAAGCCAAAGATGTCTGTAAAAATTGATCTGGAACTTCTTAAACTGTCAAGAACAGATATCATAGAAGGCAAACGAGTTCATGATTTTTTCTCACATTGACTGCTTGTAACACAATTGTGCCTGTAAAGCTTGCAATATCTGATCCATCACTCAAAATAATAGAATATCAGGGTGAATCTCCTGATGAACAGACATTGGTCTATGCAGCTGCCATCTACGGTTTTATGCTTATTGAACGTAGTTCCGATCACATACTAATTAACATTCAGGGTATAATGCAAAAGTAAATTAATGTTTCCTTCTATCTTTACATGGAAGTTATACTAGAACTGATTTTTAACGTGTATTATTGATCCATACAGGTTTGATGTACTAGGTATGCATGAATTCGACAGTAACAGGAAGAGGATGTCGGTCATTTTAGGATGCCCGGATAAGACTGTAAAAGTGTTTGTAAAAGGTGTTGATATATCAATGTTCAGTGTGGCAGATGCACCCTCTAACATGGATATTATTAGAACAACTGAAAATCATCTCCAATCTTACTCCTCAGAGGGTCTACGTACACTCGTTATTGGTATAAGGGAATTGAATTCGCTTGACTTTGAAGAGTGGCAATCAACGACCATGGCATTAATGGGGCGTGCTAATTTGCTTAGAAGTGTAGCCAACAACATAGAAAATCATATTAGTATATTATGTGCATCTCGAATAGAGGACAAATTGCAGCAAGGTGTGCCTGAGGCTATCGAGTCACTCCGGATGGCCGGTGTAAAACTGTGGGTCTTAACAGGTGACAAACAAGAAACTGCCATTTGCATTGGTTATTCTTCTAGGCTGCTGACTGATTAAATGACTCAGATAGTTATAAACAGTAACTCAAAGGAGTCATCCAGAAAAAATTTAGAAGATTCTTTGCTGCTTCTTTCTAGTGATGCTTCTGATAAAGAAATTAACACTAACTTTGCCTTAATCGTTGATGGAACAAGCCTTGTTCATATACTAGACACTGAACTTGAGGAACAGATAACTGTTGATCTTTCTGTTCTCTTCAGATAGTATTACTTCATGTGTTGTGATCTTAACTGTAGCTTTTCGAATTAGCCAAGAAATGCAGTGGTCTTGTGCTGCCGTGTGGCTCCGCTGCAGAAATCAGGAATCGTCGCCATGGTAAAGAAGAGAACTGACGATATGACCCTCGCCATTTGAGATGGTACACATCTTTGTGTCGAAAGCCAACTTAAAATGTCCCTGATTCAAAATTATGATTCAGTTTTCTTTTCTCAGGTGCAAATAACGTTTCCATGATTCAAAATGCTGATGTTGGCATATGAATCAGTGGACAAGAAGGCAGGCAAGCTGTAATGGCATCAGATTTTGCTATGGCTCAGTTCAGATACTTGGTTCCATTGTTGCTAGTGCATGGACACTGGAATTATCAACGTATAGCTTACATGATACTCTATAATTACTACAAGAATTCAGTTTATGTTCTAGTTTTGTTTTTGTGATTACCCTCCTAGATGTTCGACGCAATTGCTATGTCTGATGATCATATCATATTAATTCTCTCCAAGTACATGTTCTATGTATCTTTTAGTGTGACTACTGCGATTATGGATTGGAGCAGCATGTTGTATTCGGTAATATACACAGCTTTGCCAACGATAATCATCGGATCGATGGACAAAAATTTAGGACGAAAGACCCTTATGAAGTATCCTCAGCTCTATGGAACTGGCCAAAGAAACGAAAGCTACAATGGAAAGTTATTCTGGATTACAATGCTAGACACAATATGGTAAAATGTAGCCATATTTTTTACAGCAATCATGGCTTACCAAGGCAGCGAGATCGACGTGTCGAGCATGGGAGATGTATGGATTATTTTAGTTGTTAATTTACATCTAGCCATGGATGTGATAAGATGGAACTGGATATCTCATGCAAGAATTTGAGGATCAATTGTTGCTACTTTCATATATGTCATGCTCATTGATTGTGTGCCCTTTCTCTCTGGTTACTCGTAAGTTGACAATAATGAGAAAAGTAAGAGAAACAAATATTTTTTAGGAGTAATTTTACACTGTGCATGGCCTTGTTTCATGTTGGTGGAACATATTTATTCTAGATTTGCTTGCTTAGAATTATAGTGATAGCATTTCTTTCTCATTTCATTGTAAAAGTTTTGGTTCAGAATTATAGACCAGATGATATTCAGATTGTAAGAGAATGTGACAAGTTTGGTGATCAAAGATGATATTTCAAAAAGGCGAACCCAGTTCCCAGATGACATTTTTGTGGATCATAAGTTACTGACGAAAAAGCTAAGAAAGTTCAGGTTTGTTGAAAAACATAGTCAAATTAAACAATGGAAGCCCCTCATATTATTGTCCAGTGTTTAACAAGCAATAGCCGGCACAATGAATAATGAGAGTCTATTTACTTTCTAAACTTTCATACTTTTACTTAATTTATAATGATATATTTAATTTATGAATAAGTTTAAGGACTGATTATGATATTCAAATTAAATTTTGGTGACCAATTTTGCAAAAAACATACAAAGTATGAGATCGATTTTGTCATCTTCGTACTTTAATTATTACAATTACCATAATTATAAAACTTTAGATATCAAAATTGTTAAAATTATAAAACTATGGGGGGCCAAAGTTGCATCTCACCCATAAAAAAACTAATGCTTCGTTTCGAATGAATCAACGATTTTCTACGTGGAAATTTTATTTTTCTCTTGACTTTTTGTATTAGACATATATACTTTAAAAAATATAAAGTAGATACCTTGAATTTTAAGAATTCCATTTTATTTCATTTTTGGGTTAGGTTGTCACATGAATAATTCTAACATCTAACAACTAATCTATTTATTTAAAAAACCTTTGAAAATGGTAAAATATCATCCCATATTGTCACAAGGTGTAAATATTATGCTTTCAGTTTGATGAATGTGTAATCGCTCACCTAAAATCCAAAACTTTTTAGAATTGATTCTTTCATTATCGTTAATAGAAATGTACTATATTTAATCCTTTAAATTTAAAAATGTATAAAGATTAGATCTTCAAATTTTGAAAATTATAAAAATAATATATTAAATTATCAAAATTACTCATCGAAAAATAGATGAAAAACAAACTAATGTACATTTGAAAATTATTCTTAAATGATGTTAAATCTTGTGGTACAAAATACATAAATTATAAATTTTGAAATATATATTTTATATTATTTTATTAAATTTATTTTCAATACAATCAATAGAATATATTATTTATTCACCAATTGAATAACTTGGGGGCAAATTGGTAAAGTAACTCACTCCAAATAAACCATTTGTAAAATAATCTTTTTTAAAAAAACATTATTAAAATAACCTATTTTATGATTTTATTTGTCAAATAACTCATTTTAGGAGAGATAAAATCTAATGTATATATATGTTTAGTAAATTTTATTAAATTAATTAAAAAATATATTATTTATCATTTTTTATTAAAAATAAATATAAAATTAATTAAAAATATAATACTTTTTATATATTATAATTTAAAATAAATTAAATACATTAACATATAATATATTAACTTATAATTTTGAGTTTTCAATATAAAATAAATTAAATTCGGTATTAAAATCGTATTTCAAAAAAATTGAATTAGATACAATAATATAAAATACAAACAATGGTTGTACGACTTAAACATTATAAACTAAAATAGATCTACTAATAATTTTATGTTTAAAATTACATGGAATCTATAACTATAAATTAAATATCATAAATTATTCAAAATAATTTATAAAATATTTATGATAATTATATTTAAATCCATCGAATTAATATAGTAATATAAATTGAAATACACACAAATGCTTATATCATTATATAAAAAATAGATTCAATATGATAATTAAATATAAAATTACATAAAATTAGTTAGAACTTATTTCACTATTAATTTATTGTTTGTTATTTATACATATTTTATTTTTCGAAAATAAATAAAATTATACTTTTAGTTTATACTAAAACAGTATACTTTTATACTAAAATTATACTTTTAGTTTATGTTTCCTATTTTTCGATTTATTTTAGTTTATACTGTTTTATTTGTACAATTCATTGTTTGTATTCTATATTATTATGTCTAATTCAATGTTTTGAAATACGATTTTGGTAACCAAATTTAATTTGTTTTAAATCAAAATTTATTAGTTTATTAAAAACTCAAAATTGTAAGATTACATGCTAATATATTATATGACAATATATTTAATTTGATTTCTATATTGATTTTTAATAAAAAATAATAAATAATATATTTTTTAATTAATTTAATAAAATTTATGAAACATATATTTACACTAGATTTTATCTCTCATGAAATATGTTATTTGGCAAAGAAAGACGGAAAACAAGTTATTTTATTAATACTTTATTAAAAATGGTTATTTTGTAAATGGTTTATTTGGAGAGGATTATTTTGCCAATTCCCCAACAACTTGAACAATACTATTGAATGATGATTAAATTAAGTCAACCAAATATATCTTTAATATAATAAATATTTAAACAAAAAGGAAATAGGCGTCCAATGGAATCACTGTCACAGCCCCTACTGGTTGACGTTGAAGGGGGCGATCCCACCATCAGATTAAATGGAGTGATTACAGACAGAATAATGACTATTTGGTTTTCAAAAAAAGCTCCCAAGACATTAATTATTGGGTTGGTATGCTACCCAATTTCTGAAGAGTAGGAATTGGGCTCACGTTTTGTTGCAGGTGTGGTGTGGCGTTGAAGGTGGTGGGGGACGTATCTATTGGGGATCTTGTCACTCTCTTCGGAGACAGCAAGGAGGAAGCGAGGCCCAGTATCGGGGTTTCTTCTTTTATTGATTTTTGTCTTGTTCTTTAGATGTAACCCATTTTAATTTTCTTGCATTGTCTTTTGTTTTTTTGGCTCGATTTGCATGCTGTTTTTTCTGGGTAAGCTCTATCTGAGCAGCTGGTCAGGCGGAGTGTCGCGGTTTCTGGTTATTTTTCTCTGGATGAACTTTTCCGTTGCGTTTCTCATTTTTTGACTTAATCTTGGTAGTTTAATTTTATTTGAGCTGGGAAGTTTAGAGATTCGAAGGGTTTTTTGTGAATGTTACTGCAATGGCGAGCTTGTTATTTGCGGGGTGATGAACTTGCTGTTTTACTAGTGTTTTTGGATTTGGGTACTCTGGATTTGTCATCCTTTTAGAAATTTTGGTCAACAATTTGAAGTCCCATGTCTCCTTTGTGTTCCCCAATTGAGGTTGCTAATTCAACCTAATTTTTCAACTGTATCAATTCGTTTTCATTATCTTAGCCATTGATTGTTTTCAATTAGATTGAAAATGGGAAAATGCCTTCTTAATATGTATATCTTTTCTTGAAGGCATATGGAGGAAGACGACAATGATTCACACGTTGACGAAAAGTCTAGTGTTTTCAAGGCTAAATCCAGAAGTACGATTGATGGACTAAAAGAATCTGAAGAAAATGATCACGGTTCTAATAAGTATATTGCAAAATGCATGCTTACTGATGAATGCAAAGAGGGACAGGAAGGAAATATCATCGAACTTGAGCCAGAGGAAAAGATCATTGAGGCTGAGGTTCAGGATTTAACTGAAGCTATGAATATGAACTCGTTAAGCTCGCCTGGTGAAACTGCATCCGTGTCTGTGGTTAATGAAACAATGAATGGAAATTCACCCTGTTCAGATCATGCTAAGCATAGTCCTTCAATGAAATTTTTACCCAAACTTACTGGTTCAAATTCTCTTGGATCAGATAAAAAATTGGAGGTCAGTAGATTTTTTATGTGTTATCGAATAGTGTGTTCTATTTTATTCGTACACAATACATTGGTGCAAACTAATTTTAGTGTTTTCAACTACTTGAAGCATCATGGAAAGTTGAAGAATGTATAAAAGCATAATCTCATGCTGGTTTTATTCATATGACTATGTTTCTCATTCTGCATAAGTGCTGATGTTGTTGCTGATTTATCGCAGCCAAAGTTTAATATATCGGAGCGGAAGCATCACTTTCCTAGTAGCAAAAGCCACTATGATGAAGATGACAGTTGGTCATTGTCTTCCTCGTATCCTAACGAGGCCTTTCTTTCTGTATTTCCTTGTTCGTATCCTGTTTCCTGCTTGTTTTGCTCTAAAACATATGGATTTTTCTTATCGATTTAGTATCACAACTTCTATACGCAATGCAAAAATTACAGTTCCGGTGGCTCCAAGATTCATTTGTGTAGATCGTCTGCAAAGACGAAAGGAGGTAAATCTTTGCAATGAACAAATCTTATCTTCCTCTTCTTTCTCTCATTATTACAATCACAAAAATTTGTTGCTATTTTCATGACTAGTTTTACTCAAAGTTAGAGGACAAACACAAAGCCTTGGAAAAAGAGAAGATCGAATATGAAGCAAGAATCAAGGTATGATGATGATTCAAAACAAGCTTGCATTCTCCGATCCATTTTGTCGATATTCCGTTTCTTAAATGTGTGTATAACAATACCCTGCATCTATATCAATCAGGAAGAAGAACAAACAGCTCTAAAATTACTGAGAAAAAATATGAGCTACAAGGCAAATCCAGTTCCTAGTTTTTACAATGAAGGGCCTCCTGCTAAAGCTAAGCTTAAAAAGGTAATAAGTAAAGATTCTCTATACATTGCATTAAAAAGATGCACTTAATTTGTGTATTGGCATTTGTAGATACCAGTTACCCGAGCCAAGTCTCCAAATCTTGGTCGAAGAAAGAGCTGTAGTGATGCGGTTGCTAAAGCATCTCCATCGGGAGTTCGTGGCAGAGGAAGTCGTCGTAGCATCGGAGTAACTGCTAATGAAATAAAAGCAGGCTCCCCTGTAAGTTCAAAAGGTAATGATTCTCCTAAACCAAATGGTTCTAGAAAAGTTGCTGTTGAATCTTGAAGATGTGGTTTCTTAGTTTTAGTTTGCTGATTGAGTATGAGAATGCAAAACTTGACAATTTCTTACTTATGGCTTGGCTGATTAGGCTTTGGATATTTGAATTTTGAACTGGGTTTTTTTAGTAGTACAAGTTCATCTTCCTTCTAAGTTTAAAGGTGGCAATATATACATTAGTCTTTTTTTTGGTTCTCTAATTATACTAACAAATTTGTAAATCTTGATCGGTTAATTGTGATCTTAGCTCTATTTTTCCGTATCGTATGTGTCATATGACATATTACGCATTATTGAGTTTGTTTGGTTCTAGAATTATTAATGCATGGTTATTAATAGGGATGAAGAAAAACCCGAACTCGGACCCGGGATTGATTTACTAGATCCTATTCAGAATTTGGCTTAATCGGTTATGATATGGGTTTGGGAATACGAATTGAGATTATATCGAATCTGATTTGATAATTTAAATAAAAATATTTGGATTCACGAATATGACCCAATCTATCTGTGCAAAATTATAAATATTTTATCAATTTATTTATAAAATGATTCAATTTTATATAAAAATGAGTATAGTTAACCGATCTCACTATTCTCACAAAAACAATCACATTCTAGTATATTGATAAAATGTCGTAATGAGTCGGAGAGTTCGATTGGATGGGAGATGATGTCTTAGGAAAATTGAAGAGTCCGCATAACTTATGATTACTCATGAGAGATTAGATTTTTGTGAAAATGTAAGAATATATTGAAATGGGTCAAGTAGACCCGGTTCGAGTGGTATCGGGCATTTTGTCCGGGTGCCACGCAGTCGGTCAATAAACGCTGCTCCAGGGATTCCGCGTGAAAAAGTGTTGCTTTTTCTGTAGAGGATCCTCCAAGTTGCAGACTCTGAATTCCATTTTCCGGCGATGAGAATTCGGGGTAGAGAGTCGCTGGGAAGTTCGTCATCGGGACCATTGTTATCATCCTCCGATTCTTCATCGGTGACAGCTCCCGATTCTTTCGCGTCGTCTCAAGATTCATCGACATCTTGCAAAGTACATGCATCGACGACCGCGGCGGAGGTTTCTCATCGATGTCGTGGTCTCGATCTGCTGGTAAAAGCCATCCACCAGGTAACTGCCGGTTCAGTAATCGGCGTGCCTTACATTCAGCGGCGCGTGACGATCAGGAGAAGAAGACGGATGCGCCGATTAGAATTTGATGCCTCTGTAATCGGCCGATCTACGATCGTGGGAAAAACTGCCATGAATTGGAATGACAAAGAGAATGGCCACACTGTTGAATCAAGTACCTAATTTTTCCGGGTCATGTGAATCTTGCGATAAACAACTGCTTTTGTTTATTATTGATTATGGGCTGCTTCAGCTAATTTGTTTCTATGAGTCTCCAGATTCACTGGTGTTTTCTATTTGTAGTTCTTTGAATAATTGAGTTGTCTCAAAGCTTATGTTCTCTTCTCAACCCTGAAATTCAGTGTTAATAATAAACAAGTAAAGTAACAAAGAGAGGATCTGGTCTCTCTCTCAGTTGCCATGGTGGTTGTAGAGGGAATTTCGTTAGAATCCTTCTTCATCAGCTCACAGAAAGCAGCCGGAACCACAAAAGACTGAAACGGAGGAAATCTGCAAAGACAATCTAGTGAAAATCATCTGATCAAATGGAAGGAAGTTTGAGTTTGAATGTCATTAGCACATGACTATAGAGATAGAAATATTGTAGTTTACAAGGGAAGTGATATCGGATATAGTTAGAGAAATAGTGTAACTATTGATGGGTATCGGATAGTTTACCCATCAAGAAGAAGAAAATAGTGTAACTTTACCTCCCCCATAAAGTGTTTGTTAGAGAAATACTTGGTCATCAACAATTGCTTATATTCTGCATATGTTGTGTGTAACTCTATAAGTGTAAGCTTAGTTGTTGAGTTGAGAAATTAACTAAGTTGTTGAGTTGCAAAAGAAACGACGGGTTTAGTGTACGACAAATAAAGTAATCGGCAAGCAAGTGTGCGATATAAGTGCGGATCAAACGAGCTCATCATCATCCCTTGTACAAGTAAGCTTGAGCCTAAGAGGTAATGGAGTATTGACGGCTAGATCCTTAACTAGATTAGTGTATTGAACAATGTCCCTGATATACTTTCTTTGATTCATATACAATACTACAGAGTCACGATAGATCTCTAATCCAAAAAAATACTTGCCGTTCTTAATCTTGTCTTTAAGATAATTCTTAATTTCAATCATTCCATATGTATCACTTCCCATGATAAGAATATTATCAACATATAGATCATGTGTTGACTATGAGAAACCTTTATGAAATAATGAAGATATTAATTCAAGGTTCCATCGACAAGAGACTTTTTTCAAACCATATATTGATCGTATTAGTTCGTAAACTTATGATTTATCTGTGAATGAATACCCAAAAGGTTGTACCATATCGACGTCTTCATCTAAGAAACCATGAAGACATTTCTTTTGTTTCTTATCCGTTTGGAAAAGACTCCATTTCTTTTGTGTTGCAATTGTGAGAAACAAGTGAACTTTTGTAACCTTTTCCACATGGGAGAAATCAACATGATAATCCACTCATTCAACTTGAGGAAAGTGAGGTACATTTTGCAACTTCGACTTCCAACTAATAGATGTACCGTCGACAGTAAATACATACAATGATGTACTTTTCCGATCGTTCATACCCTGATGATCATATGAACAAAGAAAGGAGATCCATGGACCTTGAGATGATTGAAGAAAAAAGAAATGTTGTTTATGTACGTATTTGTTCTTATCAACGAACCATGCAGCGGACTCATAATAAACGTGTTCTACCTAGGGAATTCTCTGAAGGCGACCTCGTCCTTAGAAATGTAAGGGTTCAGAGGAACGTCGGGGAGCTGGATAGAAATTGAGAAGGACCCTATCGAATTTTGAAAAAATTGGAAGTTGTGGCTTATAAGCTAGAAACTTTAGATGGCGATGAGATCCCCCGAACCTGGAACACCATAATCATTGATCATTAATGACAATTTACAACGGTATTTCTTGTAAATCTTTGATCATTAATGACAATTCTGAACGAAAAATATGTTTATCAAATTATGGAAAGAATACAAATGAACGTAATACAAATCATTTATATCTAGGTGATTGACAGATCCTGTAGTTGGATTTTTTGGACGAGTCTAGACTGGTGACCGTAGTGGTCCATAAGGCTATCAAGTAGCAGTGACCACTCTGACGAGTTAGATCGCAAAACTTCCATAACTCACTATGAACTAAACATCCCCTTCGACGGTCCTCACCCTTCGGAAATAACCCTTGAGTTCTTGTATTATGCCATGGGAAGAGATAACATGGACATAATTAGTCAATCAAAGTGCAAACTCAAGCCTATCTTGGAACTTATATAGAACCGGGGCTTGGCCGGAGCTTGACACAAGACTTATATAGAACCGGGGCTCATCCGAAGTTCGCCATGAGACTCATAATGAACCGGGGTTGCGCCGTTTGACATTATCATAATCACATGGACGGAATAAGAGTGATCCATACATACATCTAAGTATCCCAAACTTATTGACCTTAGTAAAATTCCAACCTAAGTCGTAAGAGGTGACCGAATGGCTTAAGCTTTATAGTTTACCCCGAACTTATACTTAGAAAAAATACTGATGGATGAGAAGTGCTACAAACAAAACATATGGATAAAAAGTGTTTTACCAAATAAACAAAACACAAAGTTGAGATGACCTAACGTTTAAATTTTAATCCATTTGTCCTTCTTCTCTCTCTGTTTCCCTAGCCTTCTCCTCGATCCAAACCTTCAGATCCTCCATTTTCTTCTTCCGCTTCTCAACTAACTCATTGACAGATCTTTCAATCAAATCAAATAAATGGAAGTTGGGATTTTTATCTAATGGAGGCTCCTCAAGAACTGGAATATCCTTGAAGTTTACATCCTTGGTCAATGGATCTATTGGCTCCCAACGTTCATCTTTGGGGTCTACGCCGAATTGCTTAGATTTGACCCTTCATGTTATCAATGTATTGACAAACATTGGACCCGTAGACGTTGCCTGCCAAAGCAAACAACAGTGGGGACCGAGCGAAAGCAAGAAGAGCTTCCCGGACAGCTCCCTCTATTGCATCCTTACTCTTGGTCAACTCTTCCTTCAAGACATCTTTCTCTTATTGGGTCTGAAGGAGAAGTCTATTGCTCTCGTTAAATAGTTCTTGTGTCTGACGCTCCAACTCAGAAATTCGTACCGTTGCGGAGGTAGCAGCCCCTTGAGCTTCTTTGTATTTGGTTTCTAGCTCTGCTACCTAAGAAGTTAGGAGCGAGGCCTGGGTGCCCACTCCCAACAACTCTCCGTTCAAACGGTCCTGCTCTTCTTGGACCGATACCAGTTATTGTTGCTTTATTTAAACTTGTCATTGAGTTAAGACAAGTTGATCTTTAATTTCCTTAGAAGTCGAAGCAGAACTTCGTCTCAGCTGGATCGTAGAAGCTAAATTCAAACCTCTTCTGCATGCCTACAATAGCAAACTAAAGTCAGCAAAAGTCATATTCCACCACAAAATGTAAAAGAAAACTTACTACGGCCATGGACTTAAGATAGTTCGCGACCAGGTACGGGATTGGGCCAACTAAGTCGGCTGGGTTTTCTTCCCTAGCAGCCTATATTCCTCCAGCATGGCATCCTTCAAGGATACCGGAGTCTTCTTCGGCCCCTGAGCTTTCACCACAGAGCTCACTATCTCTTGAACCGCCTCTCGAGCAAGCTCAGAACTAGATGGTGTGGGGGTCAATTCTCCAACATTGATTCATTTCCTAGGGATCAGGCTGCTGGCTGATCTCCTGCTTTCCTTGTCCTTTTAAATTGCTTCGGGGGCTCTCCTTCGGCCACATGTTTACTTCTGTCCAAGAGCACTGGTGTCTTGATACGTTCTCTTCGAGGAGAACGTCTTCTACTTTAATTGACTCATGCAGCAATAATCGCACAATGTTAAAATATATATGGGAGAATTATTCCCGATCCTATACATAGATGGCAGGATCAATGATTGGATTTTCGCTGATATCACCTCTTCTACCTCTACCATCATAGGATCGGGCCTTCAATTATTGAAACCGCCCACAGATTGCGAAGACCCTGCGAGGGGGGATTGATGCAGAGCCAACTGACCCTAGCCCAGTCTTCCTGGCTTTCGCAGCAGCGGCCTTCTCAGCAATTCGTTTTCTAGACATCGTATATGTAGAATTTGCAAAAGAAAAATTATAAGTATCATGATATATGAACTAAGTTAAGTTATATTCCATACTTGATCCTCCTGATGAATCGAAGCTAGAAAATATCTCCTTCGGGGCTCGGGCTCCGATCCTACCCGCTACCCTATCTCTATCAGTTTCTTCTCACAAAGTATGTCTATGCGTTTAAGGCGTCTTTCGGGAGAAGGAAGCATCGCTAAGGTGTCAGCGATATCCTGGTGAGAGGGGTTGAACCGGGTTTGTTCCAACTTACCAATATCAGGTTGAGTAATGATTAAATACACCTTAAGTAAATCTTCCGTCGGGACTGCTATCAAAACATAACAAGACTCCTACTCATGAAGGGAGTCCTTCTTATCAACTATAGCGCACTCAGCGGTGCAAACTGCGATATAATACAACATACAACATCCTAATAACCTTTGACCCTTTCGGGACCCGACCAAAAACAAGTTAAAAAACTTTTCCAAAGTTGGCTCTATGCCTTGCCTATGGCCGTAGAATATTGATATTACCCGAGGGTATTTTCGGTATTACAATACTCCGGGAACTCATCCAACGTGACTAAATGGTATTTTCGGTTTTCTCGTATATTTATGGAATAATGTGATTTCGTGGGTATTCTCGTAATTCAGACTTCTCGGGCCCACGTATAAGACTTCTAATGGCATTTTGAGCAGTTTTTGACAATTTCAGTCCCTAACGGGTGCAATGGTATTTTCGTAGTTTGGCACCCAAAGAGCGCGCCGGCAAGTTTTGACGATATTTCAAGCTATCTATTCAATATTTGGGGATAAGGAACTAGTCAACTGTATTTTCTCATCGTTATGTTTGACTAGCTTTCCACCGGGATGTATTTCTGAATTTTCGGGATGTTATGATACTTATTACGGTTGAATTAGATATTTTCAGAGTGATTTTGGCTAAGTTGATTGAAATTGAGCTTCTGGATCTAAAACTGACTTATTGGGTTGATTCTCTCTATAAATATAAGCCCCAAGGCACTGAAAATGGTTCAGACATTTGGTAAGCTCTCCAAGGCAAAGTTTTCACTGGAATTCACCATGGGACTCGCGAGTTTGTGTCAAATCGCGAGATTGTGATATTCAATCCGCTAGATTGTGCATCTTTCGTCGTAGTAGCGACATTGTGTTTCTGGAGTCGCGAGTTTCTACTCACTCGCGACTTTCTGCACTGTTTCATTTTTTCCGGAGCTTCGTATCTTATTTCGTTAAAGCATACCCGCGAGATTTCGTGCCTAGTCACGAGTTTGTGTCTCTGGTAGTCGCGAGTTTCTTCCCTGTCGCGACTTTATGCTCTGACTCGCAATATTCTGTACCTATCACGGTTTGTGCTCTGACTCGTGAGTTTTTGGCCTGACTCACGAGTTTTTGGAAGTTCCGGAGCAACGGAGTGGATTTGATCGTTTTTCGACTCGTTTTCATTCAGATTGTGGATATCTCCTAATTGTAACTGTACACTTTGATTACTATAATGAAAACCAAGGTATAGTTCTGCTCTCTCGAGGACGTAAGCTCACACATTGTGGGTTCAACCTCGTATATCGCTCGTGTCCCACAACAATTGAATTAAAGATTATATATTAAATCGACTGATTTAAAATAAATATTCAAAATATTTTTAGACAAGATCAGTTTGGCGCCATCCATGGGGACGAGATTTTATCACATTGAGAACTTTATTGCTGAGTTTGGATTTCTACTATCATGATTACTCGAAATTTTGGTGAGGATGTTATCGACGAAGAGATTGAAATAGAACCAAACCCTCAAGTGAATAGCGAGGGTGCAACATTACCGGAGGCTCAATCATCACTCCCGGAAGAGCTTCCGGCATAGGAAATTACTGCTAAGCCTTCCCGGAAGGGAAATTCATCCAGAAAGGCACCTATATTTTATCCTCCATCGCCTCGGTGTTTGTCAAGATGTTTTGAATTTGGGAGAGTTGGTCGAGTTGATGTCCGTAATAATGCCCGTCTTTCGCCACCCGCAAGCTATAGATCTGCGGATCATAACGAAGATGATGAGGATTTAGAAGAGCAGAAACGTACTTTAATCACTCAATTGGATGAAGTTGAAGCTCGGAGGAGGTCCGTGAGAAACAATGTCGCCTCGGAACCCGTTGATGATGAAGTGGCGGTGGAAGATACTTATCATGTTCCGGAACCACAAGCAACTACTACAGTAACTGGAGAGTAGAATGATACTATACAAAAGATTGAAGACTTGATAGAGTTGAAGTTTAAGGAGATAAGTAATAATATGGAACAAAATGATGCTAGGATGAACCAGTTGGAAGCCAATCTAACTCTTGATCAGGAAAGAAGACGGGTATATGGTGAACATACCCGAGATACTCATCAGACCTTTGCTTACGAAAGTGATTACATTGAACAAGAAAGGGCAACTGAGCCATGTGGCAGTAGAGGGAAGGCATTACCGTCTATGGAAGTTTTACAAATTCCGTGGAACACTTCAAACGTCGTGTCACCATTTTCCACCGCAATTATTAGTGCGACTCGTTACGAGTTTATTGAGATGCCGAATGATCTCCTCCTATATCGTGGGTCAATTGACCCTCATGCTCATACATCAAACTTGGAGATCCATGTCAGTCTAATGAACTTCAGCGATGTTGTATGTGTTTTGTTTTCGCAGCTTCTTTAAATGAATTGGCCATCCGATGGTTTAATCGGTTGCCAAGGCCTTCTATTGTCTCCTATAAGGACTTTAAGGACCAGATTTATTCGGATTTTGTGCCTTTTAATGCACCAGTGAAGTCCATTACGTCTTTGGCCGCGTTGCGGTATGATTCTTTAGAAAGGTTGTTGGGTTTTATTACTCGTTTTGAAGCCGAATGTATGAAGATACCTAGGATTACTGTCAGTGAGAAAGTTAGGGTGCTCCAGCTTATTTGGGATGGACATCCCTTATGTAATTTTTTGAACAGAGATGCCCCGGAGAATATGGAATGGTTGGCTCTTAGATGTACACAATACATCCGGGAAGATGAAGGGCTGCGGGATCATTTAGTGATGGAAATTCGAACCTATGGATTCCATTATATTGTTGCAAACCGAGTGTCAGATAAGAATGTTTCGCAACCAAGGCCTAAAATGTGAACAGTCCAGCGTTCAATTATGGACATATTTTCGCCGTTATTTAACAGAAAAAAGTGGATCTCTCCAATATCCCCCTCCATTGCAAGAACCAACACCAGGGACTCATGAGTCCCAAGTATTTTGTCGTTTTCATCGGAGTTTTGGGCATGTCACTAAAAATTGTCGTGAATTGATGTCTGAAGTCGAAAGTTTATTGAAATTGAGTCAGTTGGATAAGTTGATTAGCACTGTGGAAGCACTATCTGAAGCTGACCCTAGAAAGATCGATATGAGTGCGCAGTTGGGGAAGGCAGCGAAACCCCCTAAGGCTGACCCACTACGACCTGACACAAAAGGTCGTGGATATGGAGGACAACGTGGCCAATACCATAGTGGTGGCCAAAGAGGATTTTTTAATCGCGGTCGGTAGAACCATATAGTCGGAAGAAGGGAAAACAATTTCCATGGTCGCGGTAGGAACCCTGAGTACAGAAATCAACAAGGATATTGACAGAATGGTTATCACCCTGTGCAAGGAAATTAACAAGGATATCGACAGGAAGGTTATCAACCTGCCCAAAGGAATCAGCAACCACCACCTCCTCCTGCTGGCCCGAATCAGGGTCAACCTATTTTGAACATCGAAGAAGCTGAGCCAAGATGGGGATATCTTGGCCCCAATATTATGACTATCGCATGAGGAAGGAGTGTCGGAGATTCGAATCGTGCTTGTAAGAGATCCTACCGAGAGTTAGAGCAAAAAGGTCGCTTCATTGAGGTTAACTTAGTCCAGTTATCTTACCTAGAAAGGATTGCTATATCCTTCGGACCTGAGGACTTATATGGGATATTCTCCCTGCATGATGATGTTCTTGTCATTTCTCCCGTTATTGCGAATCATCATGTTTCACGAGTTTTAGTCGACACCGGAGCTGTTATCAACATCTTGACTCTTGCAGCATTTGAACAAATGTCTCTGAAATGAACTACCAAAATTTGTTAGTTTTAACAACAGCGTTGTTGCCGCCGAAGGATCTGTCTTTCTCCCGGTTACTTTGGGAGATCAGGAAGTATCGAGGACTTTGTTATTGGAATTTATGATCGTGGATCTCCCTATACTCCCGTATAATACAATTCTCTGGGAGAAGTTCGTTGAATTTATTTGGGGCTATGGTTTCACAACCACATCTGATGATAAAAATTCCCACACCTTCAGGTGTTGGAAAAATGAAAGGGAATCAGGAGTTGGCGCGTTCTTCTTATAATATAATGTATATGAGTGGTATGGATGGCTCGAGTGAGAAGAAACCTGTTTGTATGGTGAAATTCTTATCAGAGGAAGTTATTGATTCGGGCGACGTGGTATTCTCTGAGAAGTATAAAGAGAATGGGATGAAGATGGAAATTCTAGGCATCAAGACAGTGCATTTATTCTCTGACAATTCAGAAAAGACAATTATCATTGGTTCTGAGATGCGGCCAGATTTTGAAAAGGAGGTAATTTATTTTATGCGAAATAATATAGATGTTTTTTCTTATTCTTATCAGGATTTTGTAGGGATAGATATCGAAGTTTGTTCTCATAGACTCAATATTAACCCATATGTGCGGCCAGTTCACATGAAGAATATGAAATTTTCCACTGAGAAAGAAAAAAACTATTGATGAGGAAGTGGAAAGTTTGCTGCAGACAAAATTCATAGAGCATGTTAGATACGCATATTGGGTCGCGAATACAGTGGTGATCCCAAAGTCGAATAGTGGCTGGAGAGATTGCATTGATTTTACAGATTTAAATAAAGCATGTCCGAAAGATCTATATCCCCTACCTGCCATTGACATGATGGTTGATGCGGCATGTGGCTTTGAATTTCTTTGTATGTTAGACACTTTTAAGGATTATGATTAGATTTTTATGCATCATGAGGACACATTATTTACTTTTTTTATGAAAAATAAGACATTTATTGCTACAAAGTTATGCTATTCGGTTTAAAGAATGCATGGGTCACTTATCAACGTCTAATGAATTCGATATTTAGGGATATGATCGATAAGTGCTTAGAAGTTTACATTGATGCTATATTGATAAAAATCCGACAATGGAATAATCACATCCAATATTTGAATGATTTTTTTAACATATTAAGAAAATATCGAATGAAATTGAATCTACTTAAGTGCGCATTTTGTGTAAAATAAGTGATATTCCTTGGTTTTATGGTATCCGAAAGGGGAATCGAGATAAATCCTGATAAGATCACAACTATCCAACAAATGACTCCTCCAACAACTATCCGAGAGGTATAGAGATTAACAGGACGATTAGCATCATTAAATCACTTTATTTCACGATCAGCGGAGAAAATATTGCCATTTTTTCGGGCATTGAGTAAAGCAGATCTCCTGAAATGGGACAATGATTGCAGCATATCTTTTGAAAGATTAAAAGAATATCTGAGTAAACCTCCGTTTATCTCCCATCCATCTCCTGGGAACCGTTGGATTTGTATCTAGTAGTTTCTAATGAAGTTGTTAGTGTTGTCTTAGTCAGAATTAATGACAAAGAACACATGCCAATGTATTATGTGAGTAATAAATTGCAAGGCGCGGAGTCCCGCTATACAGACTTAGAAAAGTTCGTTCTAGATTTGATAGTTGCTTCTCGAAAGTTAAGACATTATTTTCATTGTCATCATATCGTAGTATTGACATACCAACCGATCAGGAGCCTGTTATCGAAAGTAGATGCCTCTGGCAGGTTAGCCAAGTGGAATATTGAGTTGGGACAGTATCAGATCGAATATATATCGCGACAAGCCATAAAGTCGCAAGTTCTAGTGGATTTCATAATCGAAATGACTCAAGCAAAGGAGTCTAGTAATGAGGAATATTGGGATTTGTTTGTCGACAGATTAGATTCCACCGGGCGCTCCGGCAATGGTATTTATTTTTAAGAAAGAAAATTAGGAGAAGAACACAAATATGTAGTAAAGCTTCGTTTTTCCGCAACAAATAACGTGGCAGAGTATGAAGCTTTGATTTTTGGAATTAATCTAGCAGTTGAGATTGGAAATGTTCGTTTACATGCCCATTCCGATTCGCAGTTGGTTGTAAATCAATTCTCAGAAGCTTTTACTACGAAGGATGAGCATATTATATTATATCTAGAGAAATGAAAGGAAGTGGTGGAAAGTCTTAAAGTTTTTAATCTCACTTATATCCCGAGAGAAGAAAATTCTCGAGCGGATTGTCTAGCAAAGTCGGCTACTATTTTAGAACTCTCAGATGAATCACGAATTACAACCATGATCCATTATCAGTCATCCATTAGCTTGACAGAGAAGTCAGCCTCTGAGTTTGCAAATTTGGAATTCTCGAATAACGCATGGTTTTTATTAGATACAGTATCGAACGAGCAGTCCTGGAAGGATGCAATCATCAAAATATTTAGATTGGGGTGAGCTGCCTACAGAAGAAGGCGAGGCCTGAAGGACGATGCAACGAGCTACGAACTTTGTATATGTGGATGAAAAATTGTATAAAAAATATTTTGGTGGGCTTTATCTTCGTTGTTTATCCCCAAGTCAGGCTAAGGCTATCATGGAAGAAATTCATGTGGAGGACTGCGGTGATCATTTAGCTGGTAGGTCCCTAGCGCTAAAAGTTTAGCGTGCCGGATATTTTTGGCCAACAATGAGGAAAGATTGTATAAGCATGGTTCAAGCCTGCCCTGCTTGCCAATTTTATTCAAATGTACACCATGTAACAAGGGCGGCAATGAAACCTTTACCGACAACATGTCCATTTGACACGTGGAGTATCGATATTTTAGGCTCATTCCCGACTGCACCTATTCAGAAGAAATTTTGTATCATGGTTGTAGAGCACTTTCTAAATGGATAGAAGTCGAGGCTATATCATGAGTACGGGAACATGAAGTAATCAGTTTTCTATGGAGATATATTGTTTGTCGTTTCAGAATCCCCAAAATCTTGGTATCAGATAACGGAACACAATTCGCGCTTGAGTGAATGGTGCGAATATTATGGTATTCAACAGTGTTTTACGTCTGTTGCGCATCAGTAAATGAATGGACTTACAGAGGTTATTAACCGGATTATCCTGCAACAATTAAAGACGAGGATAGATCAATCCAAAAGTTCGTGGGTGGATGAGTTACATAACGTTATGTGGGCATATCGAACATCACCACGATCTACTAGTTAGCCCTTTCTCACTAGTCTACGGTTCTGAAGCCGTATCTCCAGCAGAGGTATCTATATTGTCCGAAAGAGTTATCGCGTATGATGAAGCCATGAATGAGGACGTGAGAAAGTTGGATCTTCAATGTGTTGAAGATATTAGAGAAAGTGCAGCCATATGAATGGAAGTCTGTAAAAAGCGATGGCCAAAAGACACGAAAAGATGTACGCCCTATGTTGTTAACTGTTGGGGACTTAGTTTTAAAGATAGTGGAACTATCGAAGCACGTTGGTAAGTTAGATCGTAAGTGGGAAGGTCCGTACAGAATTACGGCAGTGGTGAGAGTGTGATGATCTCGGGTGCAAATTTATACCTGGAGAAAACATGCAAGTAATGAGGGGTGCAAGTTTATACCTGGAGAAAACGTGCAAGTGAATGAGGGGTGCTTCGTAAAGAATGAGATAATATCGAGTGCAAGTTTATACTTAGAAAAAATGCAAGTTTATCAAGAATGTATGATTGAAAATGAAGGTTAACGGTCCCTTGTTAGAGCCCAGTGTGCGATGAATGGGGAAGTAATGCCAAATGTCGTTTGCATATCGTTGAAGATATTCTTGTTTGCGGCAAGAGTGATCACATAATATTTTGATGATCAAAGTTGTGAATTCAATATTTTTATGCCTTATGGCAGGAAATCCATTTCAGATTATCCCGGAAGAAATCGTGTTTATTGTCGGAGAAGGAAATTATGAAACTACATTGTTATATGATTGATTTATTTATCATTCCCCGAGGTAACTTATAATTCCTCGAACACTACTGAAGGATAGCATTATTGAGGGATAAAATCTATTAAAAGATCAAGTTTTTCGATTGTGATTAAATTGGCTGAGGGATAATCGTATGATATCAATCCTCATTATATGTGATCGCATTTATGGATTTTATTCGGATAAGTGATCAAAATGGCCAAATATTCGCCTTATGGTATGAATTTAACTAAATTTCATGATTACTGGGATGCTTATCCATACTCGGAATTATCATGAAGTGTCTGAAGATAAGGAATTTATTATTATAGATCAGAATTCCAATTTACTATTGGCAAAATACATGAGGTCACCTATCAAATCATGCCGAAAGACTATTTGTCCTCAATCGGCGAACTAATCGTATGAAAAGTTATTATTATTTCGGATTCTAGTTCTTCATTGCAAATTATTTGGAGTTATATTTTTCTTAAAGAAATCGAAGAAATTGAAAAGCAAAAAGAAATGAAATTTCGTTATTATTTACAATATGGGGAATACAAACAAAAGAAAAGAGAGAGATTACAAAAGCAAAGATATTATATCGGAAAGTTTATTTCTTCATTTTCAGGGAGTCTGAGCTTTCACCGGGTCTGCTTGGACGCTTCTTTATTATTTTAATTGTCGGGGGGAGGAGGATTAAGAACATCCTCTAAAATCTCCGCGGCGGTGAGCTTCTTCAGAACAAAACCTGCCATTTCAGTTTTATGGTGCTCTCGGGCTTCTCTCACACTTGCAGGAATATATATGGGAGGACTATGTTGAGTCATCACCTCCTCATGTTTGAGAAGATCCGCCACGAGGGGATCCACGGGTTCTGGGAATAGTAAAGTCAATCTTAGAAACACATCCGGTGGTGGGCCCTCTTCGGTCTCGATTTCCTCCGAGAAACATTGCATGTGCAAGTCATCCTCTAGATTAAATTGGAGGGTCCCGAACGAATCCTGGGAGCAATCCAGTTTTTCCTCCACAAGAGTAGGCTCGAATTTTCCAAAGAGGCTGGGATCTAACCTCTCTTTTTCCTCCGATGATAGCGCTATGCTCATAATTCTTTGAGTCTGGACACTTCCCCTGAAGAAATATCGGAGGTACATTTTCACACTCACTAGTGACGCCAAATTTCGGAAGGTGGGAGAATGCACCTTGTACTCCCAAATCAGGTTCCGGAAACAATCATTCAGTTGATGTGGCAACCTAGAAGCTCAAGCCCTAAGACCGTCTACAGTCGCTTGGAGGGAACCAATCTTTAACTTCATATCTTTGTTCTTCTCCGTGGCCTTCTCGAGAGCTTTTATATTCTCAGCATTGGCATCTTTGGCTTTCTTCAATTTTGCCTCGTTCTCAACTCGGTTTTCTTCTAGCTTGTCCTCGGTATATTTGAGATTCACCTTCAAAGTACTTATGGACTGTTCTAAAGCATGTTTTTTTTCGACGAAAAAGGCTTCAATCTCGGTCAACTCACTGCAATGAGCCCGTATCATGGCCTCGATCGCTTCTCCCGCTGGTTTTGCATCAGCTTCTCTGCGGCCTTCTTTGTCTATTCCCCGATGACATCTGGATGGTCGAGCTTAGAATGTCTTAGCATACAGTATTCCCCAACTGCAGCCGCAGTTCCCAGCTCTACAATCGTTCGCTCCATCTGAAAGAGAAACAAGAATTATAAGTACACATGTATCAAACAGATAACGAATAATTTTATAAGTAATGGTGGTCAGTGTTATTGTACACCTCTCCCCCATACGACGTATCATCGCAGCTTGGCCCATCAACCGGCTAAAGTCAGTAAACACCGTGTGATCATCCCGACCACGCGGTGGTATCTCCAAATGCCGATGGAAGTAGTCCAAGGCTGGTCGGTTAGGCCATATCCCAGATTGGTCCAAACGGTTACAACTAGCTTCGGGTGTGCACACGTTTTCTACACTTCTGACCTACTCACTCTGTATGCGTTTCGGGCTTATCCACGTTTTCTGTCAAGCGAAAACGACTTTGTGAGAGGCGATTACGAGGCGTTTTCCACACACATTTCTCCTCTATTAATACAAGGTTTAAATGCAAGCTTGAAAGGACATTTGAATGCGCGAATTAGCCATTACTTTGCTAATTTTATTCCATGCGCTTTCTTATTTGCCTTAGTCATTCTAATAAGCCTCCTTCGTTTGTATTGTGAATTATTTTATCAATATATCGGCTAAGAGCATTTCCAACTCTTAGTCAGGTTGTTTTTTCTCATTCTCTAGGGGTTTTCCACGATAAATCAATGTATTTATCCTTATTCTTTATTTCATAATCGTTCCTTCAATCTAAACAAATCAAAACTAGGTTTGTTCTATTGCGAACCGGTTGAATATTGATATCTAGGTCTTTTTTACCACAACATAAATAATTTGAAATTTCAAGAATTTTGCATACAATTTACAAAGTTTAGAAGAAATTCTTTTACACTATTATTAATATTGGAAGCAGCCATCATAATTTCTCAATAAATTATTCATATTTAATTTTATTGCCTACTATATAGTTGTTTGTTGTTGCTATTAAATAACACTTAAATTACAAAATAACAAGGAAATTAAAGAAACCATGAAAATTGAAATCCAACAAAATAATCACATTTACAGAAACTATGAACTTTTAAATTTGATTATTGTTCATAACTTGTACCAACATATTAATACGGTTATCTTATTACATATAAATAAATTCATAATGCAAACCCTGACTTAAATGTTTGAATTATATAATATAACCGAAATTATGATAAGAGTCCATAAACAAATGGGAAGGTCACACATTGAAATATTTAATTAAATTATTATGTGATTACTAACTCTAATTAACTATGTATGAAAATTCAATATTAATCATCCCAAATATATTTGTTCATTGATCTCGTAATACTCAAAATTAATGAGCATTTAAAAGTGTGCTGGTCAACTCTCCCAATTAAGACTTAAGTATATCTTGCTAAAATAAAACATAGCTTTGGTGACAATAGATTGTGCACCAATTAAACACTAATACTCCATAGTTTAATTTAAACACTATGCCTGACTATTTATAAACGCAAATTTCAAATAATGATATGTTGATACAATTTAATATGACACAATTCGTATTTGCAATATGTCCGGCTCGTATGTAATCATATTCTTTCGTTTGTAATTTGAATATTTTCACGTACAAATATATTATTTTATTTATATTTAATATAAATATATTATCAAAATATTAATATTTAAAAACGCTAGCATATCATATTTAACATCATCTCTTTATATTCTCCTAATTATATTATTGAATTGTATGTATTATATGTTTTTATATTTTCTTATAAACATTAAATTATATTCAAATGGATTGTTCTAATGTGCAATGTTTTCATACCGGGTGTTATACTGGTGGTATACCGTCCGATACGTCAACTTTTGGGTAGTATCGGTATTTTTTTGGTACCGCCCGGTATCGGGTATTCGGGTTGAATTCCGAGTTTTTTCGGGTCTGACCCTAAAAAACTAATTCAATATTATTTTTTTAAATGAAATAAAATAAAATTTGGTATCGGATGGGATACCGGCTAATATATCAATTATATCGCTCATACCGGTCTGTACCGATACGGAATTATAGACATTATTAATATATAATTAATAATAAAATATTTATATATTAATTAATAAAAAATAAATCTTAAACCATAATTTTTTTAATTAATTTAATTGTAAATGAGTTATAAATATTATTTTTGCCAAATTTGATTAAATATTGGACAAATTATAAGTTCATTAGGTCAAAATTGTGGTCCAATAGACCAAATTCTAGTTGGTCGAACCGTTTTTACAGGTTTTTAGCATTTAGATAGAGATCAAATCGGTTTTTTTGCTGACGTGACCTGGTTTTGAGATAAGACCTTTATTCGGAATGGATCATACCGATGTTAGCACCGGTTCACGGTCGAACTGGTTTGACCGGGCAGTTCGAACCGGTTTCAAAAACTTTGATTAATAGCAATGTTCTCATACCGCACAGATATGTCAAATACAAGACACTATAGATACTTTTTGTACCGATCAATATCGAGTTTTATGGTTGGATCTAGGGTTTTTTCGCTTCTGATTCTAACAAAATATTAAATATTATTTATATTTAAAAATTTTTAATATATAAAAAAATTAAATTTAATAACGAACCAGTATAAAATCATTGATTAATAGTAGACGGGTTGGATTCAATTAGGAAACTAAACCCTAAATATGTTGTTCATATCCAATTAAAATAAATTAAACTATATATGTATATATGCATATCTTTTGGATATATATAATAGCTACGATTAAATTTCCTATTCAAAACCCCAGTACACCTAATTATATATAAAAAGCTATCTCCAGCATTGGACGCTCATTCTGACTGGCTAGTGAACGAATGAATGATGGAAGGATTTTGATCGTAAAGAATAAAAAGAAAAAGCGTAGACGACATTATATTCTACCTTTCAATAAGAATTTGTAATATAATGTGTTGTTTGGTTCAAGAAGAATTTCATAACCTATGTTGACATGATTCAGGTTTACAATGTTTGATTTCTAACTTTCTTACCGATATGATAAAAGATTGATGAAGAATACAATAATCATTCCCCTACCCCTAGTTTGTCTTTGAATCAGAATAGAATTTGGTTTTGGGTCCGAAGAAATCAAGAAACTTGATTTGTGGTTTTGGGTACATAATTTATGTGTATGGGTTTAATAAGAAGTTGGTTAGAAGAGAGGTTAAAGATCTCATGTACTCCTGCTTTCCTCAATGTAAGAAACTAATTACGTCGAGGTATTCTATCAAAAGAAAAATTGGGTATATTATTCCTTACTTCTTGTATCTGAAAACTTCTAATAGAACTCTTATGCGTATTTTGATATTTATTGTAGTTTGGCCATTGTTGATTTTCACCAAAAGAAAGACTATGTGAAAGCCTTTAAAAAAATGATGTGGAAATATTTGATGGAAATGTTCTGATTATGAAAAAAAAAAGCATCCTAGAATTTTTGTCCAGTGTTTCTATTGCTACAAATGCCTTCAAATTTCTGTTGCAACTACTCTACGATACTCGTATTGCTACTAATGCCCTTAAATTTTTGTTGGCGCTATTCAAAATCGTTTTGTGGTTTTTGTGATTTGCGACCTCAAAACATTGGCAAATACCCTTATTTTGGACTTTGAATTTGAATATATTAAAATCCATTTCGATTGTGATTTGTGACCTCAATTGTTTTATGATTGAGCTTCATACCAACATGTTTCTTTTCATATGAATCCCCGTTGTGACTTGGAACAGATGATGTATCATACACCATTGAATCATCACCATCTATATCTTGAGTAATTTTATTGTATATTTGTAGACTTAAATTGCTGTAAAATATAGAATTATTTAATTCTTTATATCATAATCATATATCGATTTTCATTTTGTTAGATTTGATGTTGGATCTTCGGAAAATATATGATGGGTGTACTGTTATGAAAATGAGCGAAACATAAATATGTGTTTGGTGTAATATTTATGTATGAGATTTTGCTGATAATATTGTCTCATATCGATTGTAAAAATATTGAAAGCGCAACTCAAACCAACCATCTTATGTTGATGTAATGAAAATAATTGTTAGATGTATATTATATATATATATATTGTACTTCACAATTTCATAATTGTTATATTTTTATTTTTATATTTTGTGTTTATATATTCATGATTGTTATATGTTTATTTATATTTTGTGTTCGAGATATTCATTATTGTTATATATTATATCATTTTTGTATTTCAAAGTTTAATACTTGTTACATATTCATTCTATTTTTTGACGGCTTTATGAGTGTTAGATTTATTTTTTCTTCATTATTTTCATGATTGTTAAGATGTTTATTTTGTGTTTCACAACTTAATGATTATTATATGTTTTTTGTATTGTCTGATTCACAACTTTATTGTTGTTAGATGTTTATTTTATTTTTTTGTTTCGAAGCTTCATGATTGTTATATGTTTATTATATATTTTGTGTTTAATAGCTTAATAATTGTTAAATGTTTTTTATCTTTGTAATTCACGACTTAAATAATTATGTAATTATGATTATAATAATGATTGAGTATGAATATTAATACATAATATAATTATGATTATATGTGTATAAGTCAGTATGAGTATGAATATGCGTATGAATATGAGTATAAATATATGCGTATGCGTATGAATATGAGTCCTAGTATCAATATATGCGTATATGTGTAGAGTATGAGCATGAGTATCTGAGTATGAGTATGAGTATGAATATAAATATGAGTATATGTGTCTATGAATGAGTATGAGTATAAGTATGAGTATGAGTATGAGTATGAGTATTAGTATTAGTTTAATCCAGTTATAAATCACATATTCCTTGACTTTCTTTGTAGTCACATTCGTCTTCTCAAATCTTGCTGATGCGACTACTTTTGTTCTCTCGAACTTCTCTCATCTTCTTTAGTGCTGAAAACTCCTAGAATAAAGACAATTCTCAGTTCATACCTTCATACCTTCAGAACAAAAACTCCTAGAATAGAAACTCATTTCATACCTTCATACTCTCACCGAGTCTAATGGCGGTAGCCCTACATGTTGTACATCTATGGTTTCAACAAAAAACTAAACAAAAAAATACTCAAAATACATCTCAAGTCACAGCTGAGACGATGGAATAAAATAGTTGCTCCAGGATATAGTGTCATGAATAGTATCGGATTGGTTAATTCAACTTGTTCATTCCTTATTTAAACTATATATTTTGGAATTTTGTTGTAGGCTAGGGATCATTGATTTTCACAACAAGAAACATTTTCAGAAAACATTAAAGCGCAATGGCCGCAATTGCATGATGGAACGCTTTTGGTCTTTCAGAAAAACAAGCGTCGCCGCTCCAAAAAACTTCCGTTCATGAATTAACTATAAAAATTTCAAACGACATATGTTCATATCACTACACAACTCCAAGTTTACATTATGTGATTTCTGACTTCAGTGTCCTTCCTTACTCAAAATGTGATAAAACATTCGCAATTGAATACAATAGAGAATTAATCATTATTCATGTTGAAATATTGTCTCATATCGGTTATGAAAATTGAAACGTTCTATTTTATAAGGGGTGTGATATCATAAATAATTGGATTGGTCTAGCATTTTCTGTGATTCACTCTCTTATAGACTAAGCTGCACCGACGCTCTTCCGACCCATTGAATACTAAATCTCTACTTGGTATCAGAGCTTCAAGGTGGGTTTCGTGCTAGTCCGTAAGGGTTTAGACAAAATTAAACTCTAGTATATAAGCGTAGTCTAAAAAAATAGATCGATCTATGATTCGAGCACTATCGAGTGTAGTGAAGCAAGTATGAACCCGACCAAGATCAATTCAACTTGAGAGGGAGTGTTGAAATATTGTCTCACATCGGTTGTAAAAATAGAAATGTTCTAGTTTATATGTGGTGTGATATCGTAAGTAATTGACTTGACCTAACTTTTTCACATCTTATGGAGTGGGCTACACCGACACTCTTCCGGCACATTGAATCATGAATTTCTACACCTGCGCCTCATGTTGAAATTACAATAGAAGTAGGTTTGGTTTTGGGATTACAGAATGAGAGTGATGGCACCGAGGGTTTTGGGAGGTTCGGATTCCTATATACCGCTGGCTACCGTACGGTATCGGGTTTCCGGGTCAACCCGGGAAAAATAATTTTTTTTGAAATTTTTAATTATTTTTTTAAATAAAAAAATATACCGGCGGAATATCGATCCGGATCGAAACGGTATACCGGACCGATATGAAAACATTATCAATGTGTTATTTGAACAAACATGAACATTAATATAAATATTTGAAGTTCGAATAAATTCGAATAAACATGAGCTTGTTCGAATAAAAATATAAACGACTATAAAAATAAATGATTTGATTTGTACAAATAAAATAACATTTGATCAAGGGAACTATTTCCGAGTTAAGATACAATAATTGATGTTTTATATTCATAAAACATTTTTTTAGAAATATCGTGGTAAACTAATATTTTTAAATGTCTCTTGCCTAAATAAAAATACTACGTAATGAATGAACTAATATTATTAAGTTAAAATTACTAATATATTAATTAATGAGAGTTTATTTCCTTATACCTAATAACTCTTAAAACAATGTTTTAATTTTCGGTTAAATTACTGATTGGAAAGAACCAATGTTTTAAATTTCCGGTATACCGGAAATTTCGGATTTACCGGATTCGACTGGTATTTTGGCAATATACCGGCCGGTACAGATTTTTTGGGATCGGATCGAGTTTTGCGGGTCGGGTCGGATTGCGGGTCGGGTCGGGTCGGATTTTATATTAAAAAATAAAATATAAATATTTATAATTTATTTTAATATTCCGATATGGATCCGATACATATCCGGTATACCGATCCAATGAGCTTGTCCGGTATACTGGCCGGTACCGGTTTTTAAAACATTTGAAAGAACAAGGATTTGACTGCTCAACTAAGAAAAAAACGAAATTACCAACTATTTAAAACACAAATTCATCAATTATGTTGATTTGTGACCGCTATTGGATACGTAATACGTGGACATTTAAAAACGGTAAAAACGGGAATGGGGACACGGTCATCCTAAAGTGTCCATTAGGACACGTCAATGTCACGTATGATTTAAAAATAAAAATTTAGTAAAATATAAACGAAAACATCAATATGTATAACAAAAGATCAATAATATGTCATATATATTATAAATATATGAAATAATCACATGATAATTAATTAAATTAAATATGTAGTAAAATAATAAAGTAATTAAGTGTAAAATTATAAAATAAAAATAATTTAAAAATATAATATATATCATAATAATAGACACGGGTATTATAACTGGGACACAGGAACATGTGTCTTAGATATGAAAAAACGCGAAGTTTTAAAAATATAAAATGTTCCGGTAGCCTTGTTTGTAAAAGTAAAATCTTAACTATTATTTTGTTGATAATTTAAGTATAAACGTTAAGTACAAATTGTAATTTAGAATTTATTATTTAAATCAATACTTATTATAAAATCAACAAATATGCATTTAGTTCAAGTTGAATATTTAAATTTATCTTTATTCAAAGTTTTGTAATATATTAATAAAATAATAAATAAACTGGATCCACAAAATCCGACCAGACGAATTTCACAAATTTCGACCCAAATTAATTCATTTTGTTCAGAACCAAAATTCACAAAAATTTAGGAAAAATTTAAAACACATGTTTACAAATCATCCGGGTAATACCGAGTAAGTTTGAACCAAGTTTCAACACAGACTCAAAATGTATTTTTAAATTATTATTAAATTAATACATTTAAAATGGTGTCAAATCTACTAAAAATATGATATCCACTCGTTTTTCCTCTTAAATTTTATAGATATGCACATCTCTTATTATAACGAGGTAATGTTTTGTAATCTAGCCCAGATGAGGTTTGTCAGTTGACCTATTGTGTGGGCACGTTGATCGGCTACGACCAATTTTAAAAGTAACAAGAAATAAAATTTTATATTTTTAATAAACTAAATAATTTAATAACATTGTCAAAATAGGTTCCATCATGGTTGAACAAAAATTTGACAACTGTTAGATAACCCGATAATAATTTTAGCTCACTAAATGAACCGTATTTGAGAAGATTGTATGCAGCCACAAGAAGCAATATCACGAAAAAAATGTTGATTCCTATGTTGCACGATTCATCGGGTTGATTACCTTTCAATACACCCCCAACGCATTGGATGTAGGATGTACGAATCCTTATTAGATTCATTATGAAACTTCATTATCTAAAAACGAAAAGTGATTAACACGCGTATTGGTTCACATGTAGACGTAGAGACACTAAAGATATATACATAATTATATTATAAATGTCATATATAATCAAATATTAAATATGTTTTTATTTTCATTAATGAAAATTGTTTTAATTGAATAAATAGACCATCTCAAATCTATATATTAATAAACGTATCTTTAACAACTCAAATTTGAAAAATAAATAGAGTAACATTAATCAAATATTATTGTTATAAATTTGATTATTTATTACTTTAAAATTGTTTTGATTAATATTTTAATATATATTTTTATTAAATTATATAACACACATCAATTAAAATTTTACGCATCACACACCCTCGCACCTCGAATCATGTACCCCACATATGTGGAACCTAGGTTGATTCACAACTTCTTATTTAAAATAGCCCCTATGCCCCAAAAGAATAAAGAAGGAAATAAGAAGAAAAATATTGAAATATGAATAATGTTACGTACTTGAAGTGCGAAGAAATTTGGATTAATTTATAATAAGGATAAAAACTATAATAAATGATTTGTTCAAATCTTTTAAAAAATTTTGTTTTTTATCCCCTTCTTTGCTTTCTTGAAATATGACTGTATAATCTGGTTGTTTCTGATATGTGTATACTCTTATCATAATTTTGATTAAATTCTAAAAATTTAACAAAGGGTTAATGAAGTTTGTGATTTCCCTTCCCCTGAAAATACATTTCGTGCCCAATCACGACCCATGCCACTGACCGCATCAACGATCAATCCCCCATTTTCCATTGGTTTTGTGGGCAACCGGAGCGAGAAAAGTTGAGAGAAAGGAGATACTGTAGAAATATAGCTGTTAGGATAAATAACGAAAAAATAGATTCCCTCTTGCGTGATGTGGGCCAGCATACTGTGAATGTTTGTCGATATTAAATTCTGATACTTAAAATAAATTTGAGGTATTTTCTATTTCTTTAAATCCATGTATTCAGTATTCATCTACTTCATTTTTAGGAATAACGACATTTGTCGAGTTATAATCTATATAATGATTAAATTCGATTTTAATTTTTGTAGAGACAACTTTAAATGTAGAAAAGAGAAATGATACATGTGATTTTAACATGGTAGGAAAAAAATAAGATAACAAGAGGAGAACATATACGATCAATTCAATAAGAAAAAAAAGTAAAAACAATTACAATAGATGAATAACATGAAGCGACAACTATGGTTTGATAGGGCTTTTTAGCCAAATAGCACTCTGCAAACACTTAGTTTGCAAAATAAGTAAATAATAACATGTATTGATAAAGAATTTGCTAACTAACTTGCTTTCTTATATTATTGGTTAAATAACTTATGTTAATATATAATAAATTAAATTATGATATATTAAGATTGAATTGACTTTAACGAGTTTGAATTCAATATATTTACGTTGTAAAAATAATTAAATTCGTGTAATAAATTGTAAGAATTTGCTAAAATAAATTAAATTACGATATGAAAATATTGTTAAATATTATATCGGGTGACACGTGAAATACCGAGGTATCGGTCGACCGAATCAGAACATATGTTTTCATATCGATCGATATGTGAAATTACAATATGAAAATATTGATCAGTATGCGGCACTATAACTCGATATCACATGTACTTAACTGATGAGAACTCTAGGACCGGGTATCCCATAATGGGTGAAGCCTGATGATTGCTGGGCCAGTTTAAATAATCAAAACGAAGTCTCACAGCCCAATTACACCTTTAGGAAGACCGGCCCGATGTTCAACACGTAGGACCGAAGATAACCTTAGTAAAAATAAGCGTTATCTGCCAGCTGGCCCCGTGGTTCGGTCCGAACGGTTACAGAACGGTTACAGGCTCACGCGTTCCACGCTTCGGGCCCTGTCACGTTTATCATGCTTCGGGCCCGATCACGCAGACCACGCATCGGTCCCAGCCTCGTTTTACATCCTGCGATAACAACCTCTAACAAACTTGTCAGAGGCGGTTACAGGACGTGGATTACACTCGCCGGCAACTCTATAAATACAGGGCAAGACGAAGGAAAAGACAGGACCCTTTGGATGCAGAAGAACAGGCTGTTACGCTGCCCAGATTCTTACTGCTTTCTAGACTCAGTCATTTTCATTAGCCTGTGCGTGTAAACTTCTCTTATTTTTATTAGTGAGCAGATCAAGAGCACAGTCGGCTCTTGGTCGAGTGGTTTTCACCCCATTTTACGGGGTTTCCACTATAAACTGCTGTGTCTTTACTTTGATTTTAGTTTTTACTCGCTCTCCACATTTTTTATAAATCAGAATCGAGTTCGTTGATTGAACGAACCGGACGACTGTTGGTACCCCCTAAAAAGGGACCATAACATTAACATATCGATCAATATGAAAACATATGTTCCGATTCGTAAAGTTTGCTCGATATATCGATCGGTGCTCGGTATTTCACGTGGCTCTCGATATAATATTTTATCAATATTATATGATCGATATATCGTTCGATATCCCGGTATTTCACGTGTCGCCCGATATAATATTTAATAATATTTTCATATCGTAATTTAGTTTATTTTAGCAAGTTCTTACTATTTATTACACAAATTTAATTTTTTTTACAACGTAAATGTATTGAATTCAAAATCGTTAAAGTCAATTCAATCTTAATATATCACAATTTAATTTATTATATATTTTAAATTAATATATAAATTATTTCATTTATTTTAATTAAAAATATATTAACTTATGTTATTTAACTAATAAAATAAGAAAACGGGTTAGTTAGCAAATCCTTTATCAATACAGGTTATTTTGCTAACCAAATGTTGACAGATAGCTAGTTAGCTAAAAATCCCTGGTTTGATCTCTTGGATCCAATCTAAAATTTGATCGTGTAACATCTTATTTATATAGGGTATGTCATCCTATTGAGGCTGACCACCTCTATTTTGATTTTGGCCACATCTTTGGACTGCTATGTATGGGCCTAGTCCTCTATTGGGTACCCGGTTTTAGGATTCCCAACAATATGTTATCATATTTTTCATCCTAAATAATATAATGTGTCATTCGATACAAGATAATAGCATTGTGTAATAGATTTTATCGGCTTTTGATTCGATACTACTTAATTTATTAAATAAATACAAGAAAAATAATTGTATGATAAGATCCTTGACATTGCTAGTTAAGATAATCAATTTTCCAAAACGTTTTATTTAAAATAAATAATAATCTTTAAACTATCAAGCTATTAACCAAATAAAGTTCAAATACAATACAATATTTCATCAAAATATTAATACTTCATTAATATTTATAATCCACTCACAATAAAAAAAACTAATCAAAATTATCAATCCACTCTTCTATGTCTTCTATTGGTTATTTCCTTTCAATTTCATGATAAATATTTTTATATAAAAATTGCAATGGTAGCATTCTAGACGATGTGTGTAACGACCCGCCTTTCCGCTTGCACGATATTGTCCGCTTTGGACTAGGCTGACCCTAATGACACCCACCTAGTCATCACGGTTTTACTTTTTCCCTAGCTCCACACTTCCCATTGGGTCACCCATCCCTGAATTGCTCCAGGGTGAGCACGCTTAACTTTCCAGTTCTAACGTTCTGTTTGCCACTTTACTAGGGAAAAGACCTCGTGCAATGGGAGACGAATCATTATACTTAACATACGATCGTTCCCCGTCTATAGCCGATGTAGGGATTTGCCTAAGGTGCCCTCTCTCTCGCACCCCCGAGGGGTCCTTACATCCTTACAATGTGTATATCTTTTTCATATTCAATCACAAAGGATTGAATAAGAAATTGCCCTTCTTATAAATCCGATCATCAAGATAAAATATTAATTCTAGGAATATTTCAATTAAATATATTTTAAAATCCACATGCTTGTCTCTTTGGAAGTGGGAGCTCCAGCTTCCTAGTGCTTTCCCATATTACACCATGATAAGTATTTTCGAAATCATTATTTTTGTATGACACACAAAATAAAAATAAAAATAAAAATAAAAGTAAAAGTAGAATGCCTTTATTGGTAAAAATGATAATTTTACATTAGTTGCTAAACTAGTGTAACACAATAGTAATTTGAGAAATAATTAATTTATTGTTATCGTGGATAATCAAAATATGAATATATTTATTATTTTTATATAAAATAGATATATTGTTATTTTACATAAATAACGATTATATTATTACAATTTGTAAGAATGTGGACGTGTGATAACGAATAACTTGGTCGGTGTGTATAACCGATAGGTTGAGCAAGTACACTAGTTCAAAAATTGTTGAGTTTGGAGTTCGGTGTTGATGATCGATCGACATTGATCAGACCGATCGGTAATGATGACTTATAAGTATACGAATTTGGATGTGATGACGATCACTATTGGTGATCGATCGTCATGGATGGGATGCCGATTGGTATTGGTGACTGGCTGTTATGGAAAATAAGCTTAATGATTTTGGAGATTGGGTGACGATCAGTCAGGAGGTCCGATCGCTGCATGATGAGAGACTTATTGATCAAGGATATGTTTGACAGATTGGTATCAAGTGTTCGATCACTACGGTTGAAAAGTTGAGATTTTATAGGAGATTTGAAAAATTGGTTAGAGATCATTTTGAGTATTTCCTTTAGATTAGTTAGAGATCTTCTCGCAAATTTGGTAATAAAATCGAGTGCATATTAAACAAATTTTGAATCAGACACAAACTCTTCATTACAAATATATGACATATAATTCATAAGTTGTATTTCGAATCTTATTTTTTAAAGTTTCATCGAGACAACTCAGTTGTAAGTGTTCCAATAGTAGACTTTTAATGTGTCATACGTCGCATATTTTTCACCCGTTTTGAGTTTTCCACATTAAAATTTGTGTGTCTTTTTTGTTTACATTTTTACAATTATCGGTTCTTAATACTAATATATTTTGCACTCAATTTGTTCTGTCGGCATGATCGCCCCTGTGATATTGAGGTGGTTATGTAAGATTCGACAGTAAGATCAATCGAATAAAACCTAATATGAAATAATGATGTCGATTAATTTTATCGGACGCCTGGACCGATCAAGAATATCCAATTAGATGTTGTGATGAATCTATTTTATAGAAATCTCTTTGATCAATCGAATTGAACTTGGATTAGGATTAAGGAGTATTGAATGAGCAATATTCTTTCTTATCTTACTCACATAATATATGTAAGAAACAATCAACGATATAGAATATTTTTAGAATATATGGTGCCGACTATTGTATAATATTTGGTATATATTTAGATGCTAATCCAATCCTAATCAATGTTATATTTAGTTAATTACCACCCTTTTATCACATCTTTCCATCATAATCAATGTTTTCATAATAGTATGTGGTATCGTTTCGGTCGGGACCGACATATATTGGGCTGTACGAAATTTTTTATTTTTTTTAAAAAAATTAAAGAAAATATTTTTTATTTTCCGGGTTGAGCCGGAAAAAATTTAAAGAAAATATTTTCGGGTTGATTCAGAAAAACTTAGATTCCGACCCGAAAATCTGGTAACGGACCGTACTAGTCGAAATAATGGTGCCGACCGGTTATTATTGTACCAACCAATATAAAAACATTGATCATAATTGATATACTTATTAAGTTGATTGATCAAATTTGATATGTAGATGTGATATTTATATTTCATTTATGTAATTTATAACAATTTAATCTGATATATTATATTTGTAAACTATAAAATGTTTAATCATTAGAATTTTATCATATACTAATATTATAATTTAAACGATATATTTTAAATGTATATTATACTATTATTTTATGATAAATTCATTTTTTAAATAATTATACAAACCATTTTGCTAGTAAAATATTATTCGCTTTATTTTAGTAACACGAATTATTATTATAAAAATAATATAGTGTCAGTAAATTATTAAGGATTTATGGTAGTGTTTGAATTTTGAATCTGGAAGGTTGATCGACGGCCAAGGATCACAAGACCCAACCGCTCCAACTGGTCCACGTTTCCCTGCCATCACGCGCTTCTCTGTAGCTTTAATTTGAATACAGTTTTTTTTCTGACTAGATTTTATTTCTTCGTCTTTTCCTTTCTTCTGTTCGCTGTCAATCATCTTTGTTTTCAGCTTCTTTCATGTCTTTATTAATGTACAGAGGGAACATATTTACAGTCTGAAGGCTATACTTTTCGTGGACTTTTCTGTTAAATGGATTCGCGAATCCTGCCAAGCTCTTTTACTTCATTTAGTTTGTGGGAGTTTTGGGTGGGTAACTTAAGTTGAACCGAACCCCAGACCCAGAGACCCCTTTCGGTTTCGGTTTTAGGGCTTCTCCTTTTTTGTAATCTGGGTATTTGACTTCAGACGGATTGTTAATCAGGTGGGTTTGTGGGTTTTTGGTTCTTTCTAAATTTCGTGGTGCAATTTATTATCAATTTAGATTTTTTGGGTAGTTGAAGTAGATTTTTTCTCTGTACATTTTCTTTCGCTGTGATCTATCATGGGTTCTTGGGAAACATTGAAACTAAACTCATATCTGTTTGGATAACTAATAAGTGGTTTTTAATTCGTTGAGGATTATGCTTATGCTCGATTCTTCCCTTTCAATACTTCGATATGAACCAAATTTCTTGTTCCATTTCTGCTTTTAAACAATGTGTAGTTTTTTCTGCACATGTTCATGTTTATGTCGCTTTGTATATGCTAATCTTGAGTTAGAATGTATAGGTGTTGTTGTTCATGCTTCCGATGTCCGGTGGGAATTCCTTTTTCGACGACTTGAGAAACATAAAAAATATCATTGATCCACCTCAAAGTGAGGAAATGCTTGATGAAGGGGAAAATCTTAATGATTCTGCTGAAAGCGCCTTAAAGCCTAATCCTGCAATTTCAAGTAATGTGCGTGAGTTGCTTGATTGTCCAGTTTGCCTGAACGCTATGTATCCCCCTATTCATCAGGTACAAGTACAACTTTTTTTTGTCATTATTAGATGCACCATTTGTATGAAGTTATGGATGTTTCATTGTTTTTGGCATGAATTTGTGTATGTTTTCTTATCAAGCAATCTAAATTTCCGGTTTTTTACTTTTCTCTGCAATCGTGGAATCCGGTTATTCTTCCTTAAAATGCTTAAAGTTATTGGTTCATTTACATCTTGTCTATTGAGTTCTTCATTCTTAATAATAATCTGAGTTTTGTCGAGTTTTTTTGCTTTCCTGTGATTATTTTCAATCTCTTACACTTTTTTGGGCTATAAATGTATTTCCTTTGTGCAGTGTTCCAATGGGCACACCCTGTGCTCAGGTTGCAAACCTCGGGTTCACAATAGATGCCCGACTTGTAGACATGAACTTGGTAATATCCGATGTTTAGCGTTGGAGAAGGTTGCTGCATCCCTTGATCTCCCTTGCAAGTACCAAAATTATGGATGTACAGGCATCTATCCTTACTACAGCAAACTTAAACACGAATCACAATGTGCTTATAGACCTTACGATTGCCCTTATGCTGGATCTGATTGTCCGGTGATCGGTGATATCCCATTTCTCGTTAGCCATTTGAAGGATGATCATAAAGTTGATATGCACAGCGGTAGCACTTTCAACCATCGTTATGTCAAATCCAATCCACACGAAGTTGAAAATGCTACATGGATGCTTACGGTAAATAAACCATCTTGTTCCTGCATCAACATTTACTTTCAACTCTACTTGATGCTTGTACATTTCTTGATTTAGGTATTCAGTTGCTTTGGTCAATATTTTTGCCTGCATTTTGAAGCATTTCAGCTCGGGATGGCCCCTGTTTACATAGCATTTCTTCGTTTTATGGGTGATGATAATGAGGCGAAAAACTATAGCTATAGTCTCGAAGTTGGAGGTAATGGGAGGAAGATAATGTGGCATGGAGTTCCTAGAAGCATTCGAGATAGTCATAGAAAGGTTCGTGATAGTTTCGATGGTCTGATAATTCAACGGAACATGGCCCTATTCTTATCCGGTGCAGACAGGAAGGAGTTGAAGCTCCGAGTCACGGGTCGGATATGGAAGGAACAGTAAAAGATGCTCAAATGTTTGAATCAATGGCAAACTCTCTTTGTCTGTGTTGTGAAAAAGAAGACATGAGTAAGGAGCTCTGGTTACTGAATCTTAGTTCCTTGCTTCATGCTTTTTAATGTAATGTTGTGTGTTTTTTATGTAGCATTAGCCAGCAACTATGGATTGATAGCAAGTTCTGTATCCTTATTTTCTTCTGCACTATAGCAGAACTGTGAAACAAAAATAACTTCAGTTTCTTCCTTTCTCAATCTGCAGAGCTTTTCTTGATCAAAAGCAATAGAAAAACTTGAACAAGAAGTTAACATTTGGCCGTGTGACGTGTGGGAAATTACGCTTCCTTTATTTATGATCGCTGTACCTACAACTTCGCCGGCCCCTAGTTTCACCAGATACTTCTTGCTCACTGAACCAGCATCAATCAATTTTAAAAAACCGGATACTTTTGCGTCAAATCAAATCACTGTGATGCCTGAAAGCCCACCTGCGAAACCAATGCGATATGCTCTTTCCCCACTTCCTCGCCGGCGCCACCGGCACCCGGAACAATAAGTTAGGACTACGGATATCCTCGCCGCTCTTAACATCTGTAGAGAGAGAGGTATGTTAACGCCGCCATCGTTTCATTAGTTTTATCTTTCAGGTGTTTGTAAAAATGTGTGCATGAGAGTAGGCCGCCAATGTTCTATGGTTTGTTATTCGTTTTCGTCCTCCCATTTAAGCTTTCTACTTGTGTGGTCCGTGGAATTTGTTGTAACTATTATAAAGATGGTTTTTTATAGTTGTTTTGTTGGGGGTGATGGCCAACGGCCACAAAGAATGGTTCCCCAACTTGGAAAAGTTCTTCTGTGTGATTGATGATCACCCTTGACTTCTTTTGTCATCGTCACAAAGAACATCTGCGTGCCCCTCACCGCAAATCCCTTCAAGAGCTTATCGTCCCTGGTCTAAGGATCAAATCGATCATCACAGCCATTCGCTGTACAGATTATATTGCTCTTAGCGAATGTGCTGCTGATGATGATTAAAGAAACCCCATTTTCTTCTGGGAATTCAAATTTTCTGACAATGGTTCTTCATGTAACCCTTTTCATTATCTTTTACTTTTCCATTGAAACCCTTTTGCTGTACGCAGATAAAGCTGAAAATGAGGTTTATTTGAGATCTGAAGCTGGTTCTACTGTTGTATTGATTGAATCTAATGTGCCCTAATTTCGTAGAAACAAGGTAACCGAAAACCTCAATTTTATTCAATGAAAATCCTTATATGTTACATAGAACAAAGCACAGTTTATATAGGAAATAGAACGGTTCTTCCTAAACATCACAACTATTCGAATCACATAACCAACGATGGAGGTTTCTTCATCTTATCCAATTGTAAAACTGATTACTTCCTTATCCAACTGTTTTTCCAGTTAAGTCTTCTACACTCCCCCCTAATCTGGAAAAATCCTTTAACCCCAACAGCTCTCGAAGCTGAACAAAGACTTGTCTCTTTACAGGCTTTGTAAAGATATCTGCAACCTGATCTGCAGATTTCACATAAAATAATTCCACAAGTTGCTCTTGTACACACTCCCTAATAAAATGAAACCGGGTGCCTATATGTTTGCTCCTTTGATGGAATACTGGATTGTTTCCAAGAGCAATTGCTGACTTATTATCAACTCCAATCTTTACTGCCTCTGTTAATTCCATCTTTAAACACTTCAGTACATACCTGAGCCAAAGAGCATGGCACACACATGAATTCACAGCAACATATTCTGCCTCACATGAGCTCAAAGTAACAATCTGTTGCTTTTTAGAGCTCCACATAATTGCTGTGTTTCCCAGAAAGAAAGTGTACCCTGTAGTGCTCTNACGAGGGTATATTTTTTGGGTAATTTCTTAATGGTTTTCGAAAACTCTAACGTCGTAATCACGGATGGAAAATTATTTTTAGTTGACGAGAATTATCATTTGAGAATTACAATGTTTGAAAATATTTAAAATTGTACTACAGTGTAATTATACAAGCTTAGGTGAAAATGATAGTGATAATTTGAAAAACTATCATGATTAACATTTACATGACCACAATTATGTGAAAAATTTGAGATAGAGTTAAGTTTTATTTAAAAAAATGAAAAACTATTTTTTTATACGAATAATATAATTGATTTTTACATAATCATGATGAATATCTCGTAGGTATAATCATTTCCACAAATTCTCAATAAAATCATTAAAATTCACAATAAAAATTATTATAAGGACTTTCTTGGCATGTGACACCATCATAAATTTTGTTCCTTTGTATAACATGATTTTTACAGGTCATAAATTTCTAACCCATTGGATTAATCTGTTGACAATTTAAAAAATTTCTTAACCAGTTAGATCAACATAAATATGAATGATTTGAAAGTAAATGACAAATAAATATTAATGAACAACCAGAGTTGTCACACACTTTAATGTGATCATAATAAAAACGATTCATCATGTAGAAAATAATGACAAGGTAGCTTTACATGGGTATTAATACACTATGTTATTCGTATATTAATCAACCCTCCCTTAAAAAAATACTAACCTAGATATTATTTTAGTGGAAATAAAATAAGGTCTTGGAGCAAAAGAAGAGATCTGCAAATGCAGTGCAGAAGCAAACAAACCAAGAGTAATAAAATGTCATTTTGAAGAGTGTTTTCATACTCTTTATTACACTTACAGGGTGTTTACCTGCAGAAATTTTGAAGGAAGATCAGAAATAGTTGCTTTTGTAGAAACTCCTGAGAAAATCTGAGCCAGCTTCCTCCTTAAACTCTACATCTTGTGTTAAATTATCTCTGCCTAAAACATATTGCCCGAGAATGTGGTGCCGCTGCTTCGCATGCTCCACGATGTTACTCAATTCCTCCGTTCCCTTCAACAGAAGCATATCGATGACCTGCACCCGGAAAACATATTGTTTCACAAATTGTACATGGAGAAGATATAACTAGATCACTTTTATTTCATTAGTGTTTTTTGTATAGAAAGTATACATGGATGAGATTTAGAACAAAAAAAACTGGATAACCAATAGTTTCCCAAATATGTGTTGCATAAGCAAATCAAATTCAGTCAAAAACAATTTCATTCTTTTTACTCCCTTTTGGTTAGAAAAGAGATAATTCAATTACACAAAAACTCATTGTTCAGATCAGATGACTGAAAAAAAACTTCGTTTAACCAAAAGGATGGCAGAACATGACAACATTCATACAATAACTAGGTCTTTTATTCATGTTCTAAGAAAAAATGAGGTTTCGGAATCAATATTTATCGAATCAAACCGAAAAGGTTTAGTAAATCCAAGGTGGCCAAATGAATCTCCATACATTAACACAAGGGTAAAGTCAGATCATTTTGAGAAGAAAAACTCCAATCAAAGAAAATGGAGGATAAAGCTCCTTGAGTGACCTTAATACGGTAATCTGCTGTTCCCTATTCTGTTTCCAGAAAAAAACAACGAGGTATATTTATTCTTGTATGTTTTAACACTTACTACAACAAAACAGTAAAAAGCTGTAAGCTTTCACAACAAGAATGACCATCTACAAACACCAAAATTCAAGGTCTAGATTGATATCTCATTTCGGGTGTTTGTGTGTGCCGATAGAGCAATCCCCATAAAAAAGAAACCAGCAGCAGTTTGATGATAAAAACGTTAAGGTAATTATATTATTATAAAAGCAACTTGCTATTTTGTTAGTAGAGATCGAATTGAGCATCAATCAGACCAAAGAACGAAATCGAACAAAAGTTTGTCTAAAAATCGAATCAATTACCGACCTTAGGGTTGGTAACTTCAGAATTCTTTCGGATCTCCTGTGCAATGGTTGAACGAAGCTGGGTACGGGTGACAACTTCGTCAAGGGAGTAAATTTCCATGATAGAAGGAATGGACCTGCAAGCCGTCTTAAAAAACTGAAAAACCATCCGACGGGCCTCCTCCAGATCAACCGAACTCGGCGGCACGCGGACGTACTTCAACGATGACGCCATATTTGGGGGTTACCACGTCTTACTCCTACCACGCCTTCGATAAACGGATGTATTGAACGCGAATCTGCTTTAAAGGCTACGAAGCGACGTCGTTTCCCCCTTCTATTTTCCCCAAATACAGCAAAAGTAGTTAATCCCGGACTCAGTACAAATGCCCAAAGCTTCTAACATTTTGTTAAATTACTAGATTTGTTTCAATTTATGTGGAAATAGTGTAAATTAAACAAAGATATAATGTATAAGAGTATAAGATGATTTTGGTTTTGATTGTGATATTGGGATTGAATATAGATAAATGGGTCTAGCTTAAATCTTGGAACGATCTAATAAGAATAATGTTTGGTTGATATGATTTGACACAAGATAAATAGGCTATATACGAGCGCCTCATGAGTGCAAAACAAGAAGTGGAGAATCCTATAAATAACGAAGCGGTCCTTGCAGTCCAATCCGATCACTATAAAGTACTCATCCCAATCACTATATTGGTATTTTTGATCTATCGACATCGACCGGTCAACATGATCGACATCACCCACTCCTTGTTATGCTTCCCCCTGATTGGATTTTCATGCCGATCGACATTACATAGCTCCCTTGGTACCCATGGTTGGTCATGCTGACTGATCAATCTGAGTCTTTCGAACTAAATAGTTGTTCTCCCCGATCTATCATGTATAATGATAAGGACTTTCGACAATCACCCAACATTTAGAATTGAGACAATTCCATTTGACTCAAATTGTTTCATAATCAGCTCTCTAGATTCTTGGCGTTTGTTGGCTTTATTGGGTTTAGGGAAAATCAAGATCGAACGGATGACTTCCACCACGACAAGGTGACACTCTACCGCTTGCAACTAACGGCGATATCGAGAGGAAAGATCCTCCTGTCACCGGCTCAAATCTGGTTGATGGCTAACAAAGAGAAAGAGGCGCTATGCAAGCAAATGATCAAATTCTTCAAATTCGTTGGATATGGATTATTTTGTAAGGAATGAGCATTACCGTGTAAGGTACGAACGACCGTAGTTCAATGAGTTGGTCGAACATGCCTGTGCCGTGTAGGTGTACATTCCTTTTTTGTTCATTTTTCTATGAGCAATTTTGACAACTTAAGATAGCATTTTGTAATTTTCAAAGTTTATGGGCACAAGTTATATGTTTTTAAAATGTAAATATCAAATACAATAATATTAAATTAATGATATATTTAAAATATTAAGGAACGTTATGCAAATCTTAAACGGTTTAGATCTTTAGTTGTCAAAACCATGATGTTTACATATTTTAAAGTTAGAATATCAATATCAAACGATTTTGATAACTTCAAATGTTATCTTTACATTATTTAAATATTTTTTAACAATCAATGGATAATGAGCAGTACATTGAAATGAATTCCTTACTTGAGGAAGTCATAATTGCTAAAGGCAATACGGTTTGCTGAGTGTTACTATTATTGAATTTAATTGAAATTACGAAGAAATAGCACGAACAAACGAGATATAATACTTTAAAAGAATTAAATAAAACATTATTTGATTATATTAGTGGTCACCATTATAAACTCAAGTTTCATAATCAATTTGGATAAATTCAAAACTATCCAAACCCACGGGATTTCAGAATAGGGTAGTCCAAATCCAACTCCAACACCCTTTTCTACCAAAATATTTATTGTTGCAATAAATCAAGTTGTGTGTGTTTGTTCAGCAATTTGCAAGATGGGGAAAGAAGTGATTCTGTTGAATTCAACCCGAGTTGTCTTTTATACGTTGTATTTGTGCACACTCGTCATGTAAATTGATTGATTTTAAAAATTTAACAATAATAATAATATGAGAATCTGGATTAGGATTTTACTTGTGGAATCCAAGGCAGGAGTTTACTTGTGGAATCCAGGCCTTGATTCCCTTCATTTTTATCCTATTAAAATTTCAAAATAGAACTTCATTGCCCTGAGTTTATTCAATGGACAAACTGATACCATTTCCAAGTCTTTGGTTGGTCCTTACAAGTGTTGGAAAATTCTCTTGCGAGAAGGATTACCTTTATATGTGGTTCAATTAATTCGATGAGAACCAAACTTAAATTAAAAAATGAGAGATACAAGATTTAGTGGAAAAACCATGTGACGAATAAACTTCAATCGATAACTCGCAATCATAAGAAAAACAAGGGAGATTGGGGTATTTTCCACGTCGATTGATTACAATTATATTCATGAGACTCGTTATTTATACAATTTAGACTAAAATTTAATTTAGATAATATCCTAATTAATATTCTCTATCTATATCTGTTATCGCTGCTAAAAATTCGCAATAACAAAATTTAGACCCCTTTTACGGATAGGGGTCGAATGAAAAAGTAATACGAAAGCAAGAAGTAAAAAGACATGATTTTTGTAGGTGGAAAACCTTTCTGTAAAAGAAAGGATAAAAAACTACCCCGACCGTAGCCTTTGAATCCACTATAAATGTCAAGTTCGTATATTTACAATAGGAGAACATCATGTTTTGATGGCCGTAGTCGTAGGTTTCCCGGGCGAAAAAGATAAGAATAGCAGCCTCCTCCTTAGGTCAAGAATCCAAGCCCCCCTCCTTAACACTTTAATCATGTTTATATATGTGATTTGTCTAGCCCAATTATAACTCACTAGACCCACCAATAATGGAATCCAATAAATAATGACCAATTAATATCTAAATTAGGCACAATGGTCCAATAAATAAGTTACCCGATCCAAATACCACGGTAAGCTATAAACAATGTCAATCATCAAAATACCTCGATCTGCTTTATTTCACGACTTGGGAATTACTATATAGATATATATGTGTTATCAAATAATAAATATCTCATGGTGATATCAGAAGTCCCCTGATTTGCGTAGTTGAAATATTCGAGTATACAAATCATAAATTTACCCTGAGAATATTGTTGCAATAAACTCATAGTAGTAGTATCTCATTTTGTAACTGAATATACCAGGTTTGAGTGATTAAGCATATCTCAACTAAATAAATATTACTGACTGAATACCATCATCTCATGAAACTTCATATATATTTCTAAAATAATGAGTGGAATATTATCTTCTTTTAACTGACCTGATATTATAATTCTCCAAAATCTCTATCTATGAACTCTATAAAAGTCTTCGATGACTTTTTGTTTCATATGTTGTCTTTAAAATTTCTGATACTTTCCGACAATCGATAAGACTCCTTGTATATGAGAATATCTTGATATACCCGAATAAACTACTTCACAATTTCTCATATAATAAGTATGATTTTCTGAACATAAATAATAAAATATTCCTTGTTATTGGGGGTCATAACTGAGAGTCCCCAATAATAAATAAAATTTAGTGAAGTCCACGCCATAAGACAATCATTTGATAATCTTGGTCGTAAATGAAAATATCTTATCTTAAATAATGNCTTTTTTTTTATACTTCCGAGAAGACCTCATCATTTGAATCCACTCATGTTTTCTGATAAAACATCCACAATCCAAACTGATTTCTTCGCACTAGAGCCATACATAAGGATTTGACACATGATATTACAACAAGAAAGTGTTAACTCCGGGTTCCCTTTCATCTTTCTGATACCCGAGGGGATAGGAAACTTCATCATCAAATGAGGCTTGGATACAATCGCCCGAACAAACATAAAGCACTCATTTAGAATATCATTATAAGGGATGATAAGAAGATCCACCACTACGAATACCACCATTAAATTCCTCGATATTTTCTATCTCCCAAAGAGATTAGGAGAAAAATAGATCATTCAGGAGCATCAACACTGTTATTAAATCTGACTAACATAAAATGTACTATCTTGAGCTTAATAGTTCAACTCAATAATGTTGTAGGTGAATTAAGGGATCCATAAATATATATTTCCGGAAGAATACCATTCCAAATGATCATTAAAATAAATTTGAAGAAGGGGAGTTCCATAAAATTAAATTTCCGGACGAATACCATTCTATACAATTAATAAAATATATATATTCGATGTCTCCTTCACGATATATAACTCCAGACAAGTAACATTGATAGATAACTCTTTAAAGGTATTTAGAGTGATCAATTAATCACCAATGACAGATACGGTGATGCTACGACTAATAACCAATTGCTTGAAGTCCTCATGAATATTATTCCGGACGAATACTATTCTAGATAGTGAAGTAAATCGAACAGATGAACCATTCACGATAGATTAAGATTAATCCGAACGAATACCATTTCGGATGATTAAGAAAGATAATTAGATGCCCTCTTCGTGATATACTCCGCTACGTTCTTTTCTTCACTATTTTGATCAGCGGATCGTGAACGTACTGATGTTGGGAGATGACATTCTTCAGGCAATTACTCGATCCACTCTTCCGAATTCAAAACATTTTGATAAACACCAAGTAAGTAGATAGCTAATATATGCCCTCTCGATGAATTCCCGCTCCGAGAAGGCTCAGTAATGAGTCCCTGGTAATACATCGCCCTCGTTTCTTCCAATTATTCGAGGGTTTGGCATTGTTATCAACCCTCGATAGTGAAAACATGCTGAAATACTCTCTACATGATTTAATCTAAGAAATATTCAAAATTTATCCAATCTACTACTAAATATTTGTCTTAACGACTTCAAGACACCCAAATTATGAAAATGACCCAAACATCAATTTATCTGGGAATCTTCCAAAAATATTGATAATGTCATTAGGAACTTTTATATGCGCTTCCGAGGCCTATAAATTACGAAAACACAATATCCCCAGGGTGTCCGAAATATAAAATACCTCCAAAGTTACTTTATCTCAAAATATTCAGAATACATTGGAAGGCGCTCCATAAGATTATCGGGGTATCTGAATTACAAAAATATCCCCGTGCAATATCAATAGTAATCTTCATAGTTCATTACAAAAATATTAATCCCTTTTTAATTCGTCGCTGTGGCAGAATATCAAACCAACAGCTTCACATTTTTTGTGATGTCTTTGCAATACTGTGAAATCAAATATAAATGAACTCTAATCAACTCAAGTGTCTTCAGTCGGAAGACTCAACTCCGACTCCACCAATCAATTAGAAAAGAACTATCGTACTCCAAATTTGTAATATTATGAGCACATTGAACACAAAGCCATGAAACCATAATCCAGATGTAAAAGTGTTTAAATCATTATTTATCGTGATATAAGAAAATAAAACCGATAGAAAACTAAGATAATCTTCGTTCCATCAAGTGTCTGCTAACTTCCCATTGTTATATGAAAAGACCATAAATTCCCCGTAAAGAACCAAGAAATTCTATATTTCCTCTTCGTAATATCGAATTCTCTTGCGTTTCCAATAATGAAGGAAGTCTCTATTTTCTCGAAACCTTAATATTTGTATAATATAACTCGATCTTGATTGCTCTAATTATGGTAATTTCGACAATAACGATTATAAATAATAAAATCTCTGCCATCAATAATATAATCTTATGACAAATCCAATAATATATAGGAAAATTTGTGTCATCCATACAACAATTTCTTGACTATTTTGATCATAAATAAGAACATCAATTCTAACACTTGCATGTCTCGAAGGAGACAAATTGTCTTTTCTATGCATCCAAAACAAATTCACTTCATATGTAATCTTTCCCGAGAGTTTCCGGCTATCCATAAGATTCTTTAATAATTAAATAGTTCTATATTGAGGTGGTGATAAACAACTCAGGATGATAATACATACGAGTCCCCTAGTAAATCATTCAGAAGATACCATAAATAATACCAACATGAAAAGATTAGTATATTATCATAAAATCCGCATCATCCTAATCCAAAAAATATAGAAATCTATCTTCTTTGGATTATATAATTTCAAATCCGAAGTAAATAAGATCAATCGATCTACACGTTCCATAACGAAGAAAGTTCATAAATTTGAATAATATGTCTTGATAAATATGTATAAATATCATAATAATCCAATAGTGAGATACTTAAATCCATATCAGAATTCTTAGATAACGAATTCTGAAAAATCGGAAGCAACATTGTTATATTTCCGCCGATAATTCGAACATTGAAATAATTACAGAAACTCATCTCCACCGTTGGGAACGTAGAAAAATGTGTCGTTAATAATATACGTAAATTTCAGAATAATCCAACCGTGAAATAAAGAATGTCATATAGAATACCATAACTCAATATTGCAGAAAACTTAGTCTGAAACTTTAAACGTTTGTAGTTAAGTTAAAACTGAAACAACATTTAAAATCGATCTCCACCGTCTAGAACATTTACAGGTGCGTCTAGACTAATATATATTAATTTCAGAAACATCCAACGGTCCAATTATGCAAACTGAATAGAATAACTGAACTGCGCATTACAATAGGATTAGAAATAACAACCATATATTCGGATAGTAATCTGAAATCTGAAAGTACCAAAAAACTGATCTTCAACAATCAGAGGACCGAAAGATATGTGTGAAACCATGCTAAAAATTTTCAGAATGATCCAAAGGTAAAACAATGAGATTCGAATCGAAATTTCAGAATTACATATAGTAGAAAAAGCATATACGAATCCTTCTAGACCAACGTTAATTCGAAAATCCAAACGACCATAAAATTCGATCTTCAACGTTCAGAATAGAGAATAATATGTTTGTAGCAGTATACGAAAATTGCAGACCGATCCAACGGTTCAATATTTAGAAAGACACTGAATACCAAAGCTGCGCTTAATCGAAAATATATTCGCGTTTTCCATCCAAAACTCCGGATAAAAACTCAATGGGATTAAAAACGTCCCCACGGACGGCGCCAATGTTATCGCTGCTAAAAATTCGCAATAACAAAATTTAGACCCCTTTTACGGATAGGGGTCGAATGAAAAAGTAATACAAAAGCAAGAAGTAAAAAGACACAATTTTTGTTGGTGAAAAACCTTTCTGTAAAAGAAAGGATAAAAAACCACCCCGGCCGTAGCCTTTGAATCCACTATAAACGTCAAGTTCGTAGATTTACAATAAGAGAACATGATATAGAAAACCAAAGAAAAAAAATCATGTTTTGATGGCCGTAGTCGTAGGTTTCCCGAGCAAAAAAGATAAGAATAGCGGCCTCCTCCTTAGGTCAAGAATCCAAGCCCCCTCATTAACACTTTAATCATGTTTATATAGGTGATTTGTCCAGCCAAATTATAACTCACTAGGCTCACCAATAATGAAATCCAATAAATAATGACCCATTAATCTCTAAATTAGGCACAATGATCCAATAAATAAGTTACCCGATCCAAATACCACGATAAGCTATAAACAATGTCAATCATCAAAATACATCGATCTGCTTTGTTTCACGACTTAGGAATTACTATATAGATATATATGTGTTATCGAATAATAAATATTTCAGGGTGATATCAATATCTTTGACCGTATCTTCCATATATGAAATTAACCAGATACATCATCATCTTCTTCAATATATGTAGTCAACGAGATACATCATATCTTCTTTCATATATCGTACCTATGGTCAATCATGCCAACCACAAAACCGAGTATTCCGGACTAAGTCTCCATGATCGGTAATACCCACCGACCGAAATTTTCGGCTATCACACGACCTCTATTCGTAACAAAGACCTTCTTGCCAAGAGATTCAGGGTTGACTAAGAGTTGCTCCATGTAATGAAATACTGAAACTCGTGGAAATAAGAATATTTTGAATACCAGGAATACAATGAGTGCCTGCTTTCCACCCTCAAAACATTAATCATCGCAATATTGGGCACAAAATCCATAAACATTTCCCCTTCCTTGCTACTGAAGATCATAGGTATCATCTAATGTCTTATATGTTATCAAAATTCGTATTTATTTAATACTTCATATAAAAAGGAAACAAAATGCACGAATCAATGTGACAAAAATGAAGCAATTATCTAAAACGTGATCAAGACAAGTTAATAAAAATAGTGAAATAAATGTTACTACCATTTTCCATTGTTGTATTCTACAGTGCGCTGCATTGCAATAGCAAAAATAGTGCCCAACGAGATGTTAATCACATTCACAACGTGATTGTTCAGCTGAAAAACAAAGAACCATATGATTATATCACAGAATACAATACAGTACAAGAAATGGAAAGCAGCAAGTACCCATAAGAATCCTTCCTTTTCTTGGTAAGCAGCACCTATGATGCTCTCCCCAAGATTAGCAAACTGTGAAGCAATTACACATATAACGCCTTCTGATGCCTCAATCTGCTTAAAACATAAACAAAACCCTCATCAATCACACTTTTGGCTCGCTCTATCACAAACATTTACCATTATGTAGTTTGTGTGGGTTTTTTAAAGTCACAAGTATGCATTTTGATACATACAAGAGTATTTTAGGAAGATTCAAGTATAGGAAAGGAAAAGTGATGCAGTAAACTACAGTTAAAAAGAAGAACCCGGCATCATCGCAGCACACGGTCAGCCAAACGAAATCGGGTGGGAATAGGGAAGCTGTAAGACCCCTCGGGGTGAGAGAGGCACCTTAGGCAAATACTAGTATCGGTTATAGATAGGGAACTATAGGAGATTTAGCATATTGATTCGGCTACCATTGAACAATGTCTTTTCCCTAGTATTGTGATAATTGGAAAATTAAGCGTGCTCACCTTGGGGTAAATTATAGATAGATGAATCTATTAGAAAGTTTAGATTTAGAGAAAAAGTAAAATAATGAGAATTATATGAGTATCATTAGGACTAGTCTAATTCAAAGTAGGTAATATCATCTATCTACAAGTGGGAAGGCGGACCTTACCGTAGTGCCCGAGCATCTACCCGGTAATGGGAGGTATACAGGCTTGTTAAGACGACTAAAACATAACGATCCGTGTTATGTTAAATACTTTACCTGACCCAACAGGCAGCCAACAGAAGCAAGAACGGCGGAAGCTACAAGTCCAGCAAGAGTGCCCTCAATGCTAACTGCGCCTTCTGTTCCACGAGGAACAATCTTGAATGTTGTGATCAGATAGCTGCAAAAGCAAAAACAAGTTATTTTATGCAATGATATCAACATTTGGTTTCAGAGTGGTGACGTGACAACTCACGTGTTTTTACCAAATGCCTTTCCTATCTCACTTGACACAGTGTCACATAACTTAGTACAGAAACTTGCCACGAAACCAAGCTCCCAAATGCGAGCAACACCATCCCCACCGATACAATTTATCTTCAGAACTGCACATACAGAACCAGCGGCACTTGATCCAATAACACTTCCAGGTCCCCTCCTTCCTTTCCTTTTCTCTGCAACACCTTCAGTCTCCTTTTGACCCAATTTCACCTTTGTCGCTGCTGTACCCTTCAAAATCCAATCACATTTTCAATTACAAAAAGCCACAGCTTACTTCAGATGCGAAATATAAAAAAATGAAAAATCATACCCAAATCCGCTACGATCATATANTTTGGTTCTCTCTGTTACGCCAAACACACCCACCCCAATCTAGATAAATTCTCCCCACGTGCCATCAAATGTGTTCTTCTTGGTTACTATAACAACAAGAAAGCATATAAACTCCTTAACCTCTCAAACAACACCATTTTTGCCTGTCGGGATGTTGTTTTCTATGAGCACATTATGTCTTTTGCCACTGATCCGCCTGCAACTTCAAACAACCTCAGTAAACATACTCCTCTTTTTCCAGAGCATCCTGATGCCATCCCAGCCCATCCATCCTTTGAGCTCCCTGAAACTCTTCCGGCAACCCCTGAAGCAATCTCTGAAACTGCTCCCTCACACCATTATGATCATTCATCTCCTCCTGAACCCACACCATCTGAGGCCGCACCTCCTTTACGTCGAAGCACTCGACCATCTCATCCCCCTTTGTGGCACTCTGATTTTGCAACTCTCGCAATCTCTTCACCTCATCCTTCCTCTGACTTTATTTATCCACGCTGCTTCCCATTCTTTTCTTCCCCACATTTTTGCACCCAACACCTAGCTTTCCTAGCATCTGTAAATACAATCCAGGAACCGAGAACTTACCTGGAAGTCAGTACACAAAAAGCTTGGACAAATGCTATGAACGATGAACTTGACGCTCTCGAGAAAATGATACCTGGAAATTGGTTTCGCTGCCCCCTGGACACAAACCCATTGGGTGTAAATGGGTGTTCAAGACGAAGTTGAACTCTGATGGAATGATCGCCCGCTATAAAGCCCGCTTGGTTGCGAAAGGCTTTCTTCAAATTGAAGGCGTTGATTTTACAGAAAGCTTTTTCTCCTGTTGCCAAGGTTACAACAGTTCGATTGGTGCTCGCACTTGCATCCAGCCGGAAGTGGCTTATTCATCAGTTGGACATCAACAATGCCTTTCTTCACGGCTATTTAGATGAAACAGTTTATATGCACCCTCCATAAGGATATACAAAGGCTGGTCCGAACGAAGTTTGCTTATTGCAACGATCAATCTACGGTCTTAAACAGGCCTCCCGACAGTGGAACTCCGAACTCACCCAGAAATTGATATATTTCGGGTTTCAACAGTCTGTACATGATCACTGTTTATTCACGTATCAGGATGAGCTTTCTGGATTCCTGGCGTCGTTGTTTATGTGGACGATATTCTCCTTTGCGGCTCCAGCTTGTCTATGATCACTAAGGTAAAAACTTACCTTCACAAATTGTTTACCATAAAAGATCTTGGACAAGCCAAGTTCTTTCTCGGACTGGAACTGACACACTCCTCTGAAGGTCTCTTATTCAATCAACGAAAATATGCACTTGACATCATTACGGATTTAGGACTCACCACAGCCAAACTAACACTTGTTCCTTTACCTTCAAATTTCCCCTCCACCAACGACAGTTCCTCACCCTTACTTGATGATCCGGGTCCCTATCGCCGTCTAATAGGACGACTTCTTTACCTCAACTTCACACGCCCAAACCTTACCTATGCCACTCATGTCCTCAGCCAATTCATGCAGGAGCCACGGAAGTGTCATCTTGATGCTGGTCTTCATACTGTGCGCTACCTCAAAGGTTGTCCATCCAGGGGTCTTTATTATAACTCAGACAACACCGTTGATCTTCTTGCTTATTGTGACGCAGACTCGGCTGCATGTCAGCTTACTCGAAGATCAGTAACTGGTTATTGCACATTCCTCGGAAATTCGTTGGTTTCATGGAAAACCAAAAAACAGATCGTTGTATCATGATCGTCCACAGAGGCTGAATATCGAAGCATGGCCTCCACCGTCTGCGAATTAAAATGGTTATCCTACCTATTGCATGATCTTCAGGTCCCTGTCACACGTCCGATTCCGTTATTATGTGATAACAAATCAACGTTGCTCATCGCCTCCAATCCAGTTCTTCATGAGAGAACTAAACATTTGGAGATCGAATGTCATCTCGTCCGAGATAATTACAGAGATGGTTTTATAGACTTACGCCATGTTTATTCGTCTCAACAGCTTGCTGATGTTTTTACTAAACGCATTGGTGAACGACAATTCAATACACTACTCGCCAAGCTATGTTTCATCAATCTTGATGAAGCCACATCTTGTGGAGGGATGTAGAGAATGTAGAGACTTAGAATGTAGAAATAACTGAATTATGATTCATCTATATAAGGATCAATGTACATACAATTTATTTAATACAATTTACAGATTCTATTTTCTTCTTCCTTTACAACTGCCTTCTTCCCCCTGTAACCGTTCACAACAAGATTCGTCCAATAAATCTTCCAGAGGCAAAGAAACAATTCGATGAATATCAAGATGTCTAAATCCAAATAAATACTAGAAAGGAAGCATAATAAATCTCATTGCCCCATCAGGACCATCGGGATGCACTCGCGATCATCTTGAGTCGCGATCGCCTTCACGCCGCAAAATGCTAATTCCTTGTGGTTGTAAGGTTTCAAACTGGAAAAAATCTGGTTCACCTCCTTGTCGTGCCTCGCCGCGACAATGAACTAATCAGAGTTAATTACCTAGTTATAATTTCTTTTCATCAAAATAATCCACTTTTTATTTTCTAAATCAATTAAATCATTTACATGTAAATAAAGGTTATGTCAAATCCTAACAAATCCTATTTTTCACTAATTTTTAAAACTCATAATTAGTTGGCATGCATTTAATATATCTAGATGGGGTGTAAATGATGAACCAATTTCTAAGTTTTTTAAATTAGTTTAATCAATGTTTGAATTTGATTTCGATTTTTTTAATCAAACACAAATTTCTAACTAATCGAACAACAAATCTTTTTTAACTAATTCGATGTCATATTTTCATATCATCCAGTATACTAGCCGATACGATAAAAAATAGGGCGGCAACGATATTTTGATCAGTACGGGTTTTTATGTGGGAACTTGAGTTTTTCGGGTCCAACTCAATTTTTTTAATTATTATTTAAAATTAATTTTTGGTGCTGATCGATCATACCAGTCTGATCCGGATAGAAATTCATGATCGGTATAAAAACATTGATTTGAGGTTATCAATCTAATCGTATTATACTATTATATATTGAACTCGAACCAAATCGAAACTTAAATTAAGTTCGACCCTAAAAATACTAATGTTTATTATGTTTAATCTATTCCATTTGTTTAAATGAGTTATTTGAATACTTGCAACCGGCAAATTAGAAAGTAGGTTAGTTTGATCAACATATTTTTAAGTGGATTATTTGAGTAAAAAACTAAATATAAAATTTTATAATATTATAAATGATCTAAACAATGACATTGTTTCTTTAACCTTTTTTATAGATTCAATTGTGATAATAGAGATAAATAATCATAAAAATTTAAATATATTTGATAAAAGTAGGATATAATAATTATAATTTATGTACAAATATTAATATATCTTAATAAATATATTTTACTTATCACAAGTAAGGATATCCAATTAATGTGTAGCCTTAATATTCATAAAAATAAATAATACCTCAAGATATTGGTTATTTGGTTTTCAAATATTTAAGTATTATGATTAGTTGTGTTTTTAAATTCAAAAAAGAAAATTGTAATGTGATCCAAAAATTGAATACGAGTGCACAATCAATCTATAAATATGTATTGATTAAATCAAAACGTTTAATATGTTAGCGAAATTAGGGATTGACAAAAAACCAAACCTGGATCTAGAGTCGAATATACGGGTCTGAATCTAGTTATATGGGTGTGGTGCAACAAGCACTTGAAATGTTGAACCAACTAAAATCATTCAAAATATTGTAATATCTCATTCGTACGTTGTCTTTGTTTTTTTAATATTAAAGAGCATTTTATCATAATTATTGAGAAAGATGAATATGCTTAGTATTATACTATTATTCGGCAACTTGGTTTAATAAATAAAAAAGATTTGTGCTCAGCGTTATACTTTTATAATATCCAAAAGCAAAGCAAAGCAAAGTAAAAAAAAATAAAAGAAAGAATTAAGTTCATAAACGTTTTTACCTTCAAAAGTATAAAAAGAACCACTTCACTCATGGTAACTTGATGGCATGGTTCTTGTGTAGATACAAAAAATATTGTATCGTCAACTTACCCGTTGTATAACATATAAATCATGTCTTTTAAATTATGAATTTTGAGCAAAATATTGAGTAAGTTGAGGGAATATGAGTAATTATGTACATATTAGGACTGTTATTCGATTCGAACGCGTTGTGTTCATATTCGTTCATATTTTATTCGAACGTGAAAATATGTTCGAACATTGTTTAAATTATTAAGTGAATGTTCATGTTCGTTCGAATAGCTTGTTCGACATTTTTCGTACGATTTGTTCGAACATGTTTGTTTGTGAAATTCATCCAAAGATTTTTCATGTTTTAACTTATCCATATTTTCTGTAGAAATTGGTTCATCATAAAAAAATAACTTCATCTAAAGGTTTCACTGACGATGATGAGCATTCGTCTTATTCCATATTTGACATTTTGAGAGTTTTGTAGAATATCAAATATCTTATCTTTTCAGTCTTTTGTTTTGAATCCAATGAGAATTTAGAAAATTAGGTTTTTCTAAAAATTTCTAAACTTAAATACTATAATGATATATTATAATTAAAATTAATTTAAATAATATATTTGTTCACGAAAATGTTCATGTTCGTTCAAATTATAAACGAATAAAAAATAATATTCGAATAATGTTTATATTTTTATTCGAACGAGCGAACACGATCACATACGAGCCGAACACATATTGTTCACGAGCTGTTCGGATTGTGTAACAGCCCTAGTGCATATAGATGAAATTTTAAATTTAATACATTTTTGAGCAAAATAATGAAAAAAAGAAAATCCCAATATTTGGGGGACAATGAGGATAAAATTTTCAAGGGCAGAAGGATTTACGGTCAAATTTTTTATTAGGCGGAGGCAGAGGTAGATGGGTGGTGACAGGAGTTGCGGCTACTTAAAACAATATGGTCCCGGCGGGGCTCGAACCCGCGACCTTCGGCTCATAAGACCAACGCTCTAACCAACTGAGCTACGGGACCATTTGTTAACAATTTCTTGCAATATTAAATTTTAATAATAAAAGTTATATATAGCGTTTCCTCTTCTTCTTCCTCACCCTTTGGGCTTCTTTAATATAACAATTCTAAGCTACTAGTGAAGGAGCTCGTCCTTTGGACATCCCTCAATATATTATAATTTAATTAATATTCTATAGTAGACTCATATTCATTATATAATATTGTATAAATAATGGGCGAAGCTCACAAAAAGTCCCCATACTTTGGGTATTAAGACAAAATTGATCCCCAAATTTGTGTAATTTTGACAATTCTAATCTCCATAGTTTTGTAATGCCAAAATTAGTCCCAACTGTTTACACGCATAAGCAAAACAAGTCTTCATTGTTTATTCTGTTTAGCAAAATAGATCCTCAAAATTTTTAATTTTGACAATTGAAGTCTCCAATAAAAAAATATAGTATTATTGGTCTTTGTAATTTGAATCTTATGGTAATATCGATCCCTAACGGCTTTAGTTGTGACCAAATTTGTTTGTTTAGACAATTTTTGTCCCCAAACTTTAAATTTTGAGCAATTGTGGTACCCAAAGTTTGAATATGCTTATTTGATCCCCATACTTTCGAATATGTTGCAGTTTGGATCCCCATTTTGATATTGTATTACTTTTTTTGGGTTTAAGCGTTTGATAAGTATCGTTACTGATGAATATCGTAAGATGAATTAAAAAATAACTAATAAAAAAAAACGGTTTAAATTTTACTCAAATTAATTTCAAATGAACCAAGTTGTACCATTGTATCGACAATTTAAAATGTGATACAAAACTAATGCAGATTTTTGTTTATAACGCATAACCAAAAAGTTGATTGAATATGCTAAACAAGAAAACATAAAGTAGCCTAACACGGTACACGTATAGTTCATTATGGTTTAAAATATCACCAAAATTAATTTCAAGTGAACAACTTGTACCATTGTATTGAAAATTAAAAATCCGATACAAAACAAATGCATAGCATCATCGAGGATTGTTTTTCATCACCGAGGAATGTTTTTTGAATATGCTAACATCATCTTTTGGGCAAAATAAACAAGACATGGTGTATGGAAATGCTAACGTCGTCTTTTGGAAAACCGTCTTGGGGTGCCAATCGGGTTGGTGTGGACTATGTGAGTCTTTGCAAATACAGTTATGTTCGCTAATGTGAACCAACGTGGCATAATTTGTAACATTATTTTTTAAAATATAATTAATACGAACAAGAAGAAACAAATGGAACATTTTGAGCGAGGTTATCACTTACGAAACTCGGATAAAGTCTTGGAACATACGTATCTGGAGCGTCCTGTAGAAAGCAATATATGTAGTACAATACATATATACCACATTCAGAATGACCGGTTTGGTGCGGTACCTGTACTTAATGTAAGTAGATAATAACACAACAACAATTAGAAGACATTATTTACTCACATCAGGCCACCGAATCGGAATGTTGCGAATAATGCCTCTGCTGTCGACGCCATTGCGCAGTTCATACACGTCATTAAGAAACCTAAGACATAATAAGAGGTTAAACTTTAAAGTCATTACCAAAAATAAAGTTAATCATACCTATACACACTAGGCTCGATGGAGGTTTGCCGCATTGTCCCCAATGAATCAAGCATGACAATTGTGCGAGTGGTGACATCTCTAAACCCACAAAACACTAACAACGACCAATGCCCATAGGATGCAACAAAATATTCACCAAATCATCATCAATGTTAAGATAAGATTATGAATTGATCAACGTAAACACGATACCCTGTTACAATAGACATGAACACATATGAATTTTCACATAACACATCCCATTTTAGACAACCCGCCCAATGAATATGATTTTTCTCATTTAGATATGCATCAAACACAATAGCATCCACGAAACTGCAAAATCCTTTCTGGTGAGCACGAGCAACCTTGGAAATAATTGACCTACACAATATATATACAAATCACAAGGTCCATCAAAACTAATTGTATATTAAATTTTTAAACTTAAACTTACTGTATAGACCTTTGAACAATGTCATCGTTAAGTAGCCCGTATGAACTAAGGAATGGAGATTCTGATGTAATAATGGGTGTTTTTTGATTAATGAACTCACACCCGTGTATGCCCAAATTTTCAATTGTACAAAAGGACATGTTTCCATGCACGTGTGATAGGTCTACGTTCATCCTCATGCATGTCGATGATGGAATCTCAGTTGAATTTGTGGGAATGTTCTTTGTTTCGCGAACTGGGGTGCCATGTGGAGCGTACTAGCAAAACAAAAATATATACTTATCAATAACAAAAAGTACGTATAACACACAAGAATACTAACAGTGAGGGATTCAGAATCATTTATTGTTGTGTGAGGTGATTCTTTTGATTATTCGGTGTGACATTGTGAGACCCCCTGTAGTCAAAATGTATGTGTTTAATTAGACAAATAGTACCAAATAATAATAATCGCAATCAAATAACAAACACTATGATTCACCGTGGTCATTTGAGCCGTCTTAGAACATTCTCCGGTACTTTTTTCATGACGCTTTGTTTCCTGCTTCGACAAGCAATGGCCGTAAAAAAAAAACTTAACTATAAATATTTAGATAAATGCACTACATACTTTCTCATGTGGCATACTATGTTCGTTTGATTTGGGACACTTCCTTTTGTTGTGACCCAGTACTCCACACATTTTACACCTAATTTTACGAGCTGGCGACACAGGTTTGTGTTGTTGGCTCCGTTGAAATTTTCGAGGACTACCTGCTCTTCGTTGTTTGAACTACAGAGGCAACGGGGGCGGGACCTCACACATGGGCCATTCTTCGTGGCCCGGAAACCCTGACACGCTATGTTGATATGTGATATGGTATCGTTGCACACTGTACCAATCATGGATGTAGTGATAGCACGATTCTCCACGATTCAAAATCACCACACAAGCATGCTTGCATGGTATTCCTGCACGTGTATTAATAACCGTACATTTAAAATTACATCATATTTTCATTTTACGCACATTTAAAATTACCTCGTAGTTGCCACGTATGACAAGTGCAAGTCCCGCTTCGAATGTCGACCGACACACGTTCTCTCTCAAATACCCATGTTGCACGCCAATCATATGTGGGAACAACATTTCCAATAATACCTTCTTCTATGCATCGTTTAATTAATTGATGGATCCGACGACCGAATCCATCATCCAACATGGATCGAGAGGAAAGACGTCTCTCATGCATACGTTGTCCGTAAAATGTACAAATCTCATCAAACATCCACATTATAGGTCAACGACGACAATGTAATAAAGAATTGTTCAATGATTCCGTATGATTGTTGAGTAGTAAATCAGACTTACAGTATGTCCGGAAAAATGTCCTACACCAGTGTTCTTTCAGAACTGCACTCATGTACGCGTGTGCTCCCGGGGAGATGGCATGTAAATATTGCATACGCTGATTGAAGAGCGATTCTGTCGTAGCTTTTGCCGCTGCCCAAATAGCCAATCCAATTGGTTTCGTCGCGAATCCTGCTTGTGCCACATTCTTTATAATGTGTCGGACACAATGTCGGATCTAAGTAAAAAATGGATAAGTAATTTTTTGAAATTACTAATGAAACTAAAGAACGAACTAACCTCCACTTTAGGAAACAAAACACCTAGAGCGTGTATAAGGTCTTTTCCACGATCAGACATAATTGTGAAAGTCTCTTGCTCGTCCAAGGGTATTTCACAATCTCTTTGTAGAAGCTCCAAGAACCATAACCACGACTCTTTTGACTCTCTACCCACAATTGCGTAAGCAATTGGAAATACACAGTTATCGGCGTCGACTCCTGATGCCGTTAAAATATGCCCTTGTTCTTTCTCTTTCGTATGTATCCCATCAATGCAAATGATGAGTCGACAACCATCTCTAAATCCTTCGCGACAAGCCTACAATAAAACAAAATAGACATATTTCACAATAAACAATTTTGAAACTATGTAATATATTATTTACCATTGGACATATGTATATCCCTTCAAAATGACTACAACCAACGACAGTACGAGAGTTCTTATCTTTAATTATAACAGTAGAACCAGGATTACTCAAGAGGTATTGCATGCAATACCTCCGAATGTCATTAAATGATGCCATTGATTCTTTCTGCACAAGCCTCAAAGCCTCTTGTCGTGCCCGTTTAGCTTTGTATCTTCCCAAACTTAACTTGAATGAATTGTGTAGATCATTGAACAAAGCTCGAGTTGTGAACTTCATATTATCTAGAAATTTCTGATAGTATTTTTTCGCCACCCATTTTGAAGTAACAGATGAATTAATCGTTTTCCTATGACAGTAAGGATCATGTGGGTGAATTCCCTTCACGCACCACATCACATCATTGTCCCGCATAGAGACATTAACATACCAATTACATTATCGTTCCTTGGTGCCTTTGCACCGTACCACTAATTGATACCTATCGTTCTTCACAAAAATGAACACAACTCCCGCCATTATGCACATGCCTTCTAATGCTGATTTTGCTTGATTTTTACTTGCAAAACATAATCATTTTCTACGTAATATAGACAGATGAATTAATTATTTCAATTTTCAAAACAAAGGTCACCTCCAATACTTACACCACATTTTTTGGCTTCAACTCACTACTTGGATCGAAAATCATTGGGCCTTTGCGCTTTGACAATGTCCTAGAAGTGGGGGCAACCGAGCCCGAACTATCAAGAATGGGAATATCATGAAGTCCGTCATCTGAAAGATTTGCTTCATCAACATCATCGCTAATGTAATCACTGTCTTGCAAATTCAAGTACGTTTCCCCAAATAATTCATCGCTAGACCAGTCGATCCCATTAGTATCAGATGATTGTCGTCTTGAATTATTTTTTTCAGCATCTGCATTGCACCCAAAAATCAGATCACTTGGTTACAATAATATAATGACAAAGACTCAAGTTATAGTCATACTTATGCCACTGTTGCTCTGCGCCGAAGAGTCGGAGCTATCATTGGAACTACTATACATGATATAAAATCTTTACGACCAAAACTCCTGCTTTAATTTGAGAAGTTTGAGATAACGAGACTATATATTAATATGAAAATAACATTTCTAAATCCATGACTATGCCATTCAACCAAAATTGTCGGATATTTTCTAATCTTTCATACTATTTAATATTGCAACACCACTTTACATAAGCTATACAAACTGTAAATACCTTAAGCAAAAGAAACTCTAATAAGTAACCGAACTCTGATATTCAATGGAAACGTAACTAGCAAACTCTTAAACATTGTTGGAGAAGTCCACTCATCCTACATGCGGCCACCTTCAGACACTCAACAATTCCATAAAAAAAGAGTTTTACTTATCAAACAAATTAAAATCCAATTAAAGTTTTAGCAAATAATTTTAAGAGGTAATGTTTTTGCAACAAGACATCATATTATGATCATAATATTTACACCAAACATACACATTTAACAACAAGATATCTATTGTCATGAAAATCACGATACACTGAGAATATATCCAATAGAACCTTAGAATCAATTTTTGCTCCCAGGAAATCCGAGATTTTTAAGACGAAAAAACAATTTTTTTAATGTTATATCTAAACCCGAAATGAAATTTGATTCACATGAAGCCTTTTCAACACTTTACAATAGACATGAACGCAAAACTGTAAATATGTTAAGCATCTTCTTCTTGAAACTCTCCTGCAAGTGACTTTCCTTAAACCCATAATGGGATGCAATGTAAATGATATTAAAATGAACAAAAAAGTCTTCTTTAAGACAAACTCAAGTAAGCCTGCTGCTGAAGCACCTCAAATAATTTTTCCCGTGAGATTGATTTTTGTGAAGAAATTTTGGGGCAAACCAAACAAAATCAAACTAAACCCAACAAAATCAAACTAAACCCAAGAACTTTAGGGCAAAACGAACTAAAAAACATAAAAATAGTTGGGAAGAAAAGAGGAGATCACATACCTAAAACATGAAAAGGAAACCAGGCGCTTTCTGAGGAGCCGGCGACGAGAAGACAAAGTAGACGATGCAAAAATGTTGAAAATGAAATAAGGGTTCTAATATTCTAATTGAATTAACGACAAGTTAACGGTGTAAGGACCATATGTGCCAAATTACGAAACTTTGGGGACTGGATTTGCCAAAAATCTTAAATTACAAGGACTAGTTTTGACTTAAAAATATAGTGGGGATGGATTACGAACTTTGAGGATCAAATTTGAGTCATTTTGAAAAATATGGGGATCAATAGAAGACAAAGTATAAACTGTGAGGACTATAAACGCTAAAAAAAGATTGGGGATGAAATTTGTTTAAAACATAAAACTATGGGGACCAAGGGTACAATTTTCTCATAAACAATGTATCAAATTAGTGTTTACTTTAACCATTACAATAGACATATAAATGAATAAGAAAACGATGTCTAGATAGGATTATTTTCATTGTTAGAATCTTATAATAGGACCTTAACTGAATCTAATTGTCAGGAATCACTTCTCGCATTCAATCACCGAGCATCTCCAATCCAAACTCAAAGCATATGTTGTTGCATCTAGATATAGAATAAAAACATTGCATCTATTTCGTATGGTTTCAATAAATTAAAGAAAACAATTATGAATGTAAACACAAGGTTTCATTCAGTTAACATATTGAAATTAGATGCATGTAATTCACATATTCCAATCAATCTTGGTCATTTAGTTGAATAGCTTTCTTCCTATATTTTGAGACACAATTCTAATAACTCCAACAAAAAGAGCTGAAAAATACATATGACAATAAGATTATTAAAATTGTCCATTTTGAGACTTTGTATAAATATAAGATAACCATGTGTTTCTACTTTAAAAATATATTAATAATAATATGAAATATCATTTATCGTTACAAAAAGTAATATTTATATCTAAATTAGAAATAAGTAATTAGCCACCCTTACCAACTCAAATAAATACATAACACAATAGCCACAAATTGAACACCAAGTTCAATATTTGCTTTGGATTATGTTTCCATATTCTTTTAATAAGGGTTACCAAAATTGAAGGCACGTGACAGTTGAATAAGTGTGAAGCACAAAGCTTTTATCTCACGAATAAGTGCATGTGGATAGTTGCAATGCTTTCATGTTTTCTTATTAGGTAATCATGTTATTAAAAATAAGAAAATGCACATTTACAATTGTTAAATTGAATAAGAAAATTTACCAACTCATTTATATGCATCTATTACTTTTTCACTCATTTCTATCATTTTCAACACACTTTCCATCATACTTGGTTGAGCACTCCATACAACACAGATCAAAACACAAAATTCATGAGATGATCACATTAGAAAAGTCATGAACAAATCTAATTGATGTATACACAAGAAAATGGAAACTCGACATCAAATATGCATCTGAAATACAAAACCAATCCTTCAACATTGAATTTTGAATTTCATTGCATGTTCCACCTTGGAAAAAAAATATAAAATATGCTACTAATCTGTCTTTACAACAAATGAATAAGAAAAAGAGAGATGGATCGATGGGTACCCATGATAGACACTATTTAACCATGATGAACGTTGGCCGAAAGAAACCAAATTATCTGTGACGAAAAAATTTATGGAAAAATACACAAAGAAATAGGAAGAATGATATCAATAGGAAAAAATATTTACCCAACGAATTCACTTTAAAGGAAGGAAATTTTCAGATGCTCAAGGAAATTCTATTTAAATGTTTCCAACAATTCAAGGTGAAAAGTATATACAAAGATATTTTCTCATCTTGTGATAAAATCATAACATTTTTCCCAAAATAAACATCAATTGAATCAATAGGTTAACAATTTCCAATTTGAAGCGAGAAGAGACTAGCAATTGAATTCCAGAAGCAAAATTAAACACACGAATTAAGAATTTCAAGAATATGTCAACAACCCTATTATAACCGAGAAACAAATGAAATCCCAAAGATTTGTTTCATAAAGTCATCCTTCCATTCAACTGCTGATTTAAATAAGCGACCATAGACTCCGGCCTCAATCTTTTCTTGAAATAGGTCAAGAAGTTCCAATTTGAAGCAGAAGAGGCTATCAATTGAAATCGAGAAGCAAAATTGCAAGACCTCCAAATTAAAAATAAATCATTCAATATAGATAAAAAGCATGGTTTGAATAAAATTTTGAGAATATGTCAAATGTACATATAGAAGATCTCGTAAGTTCGCATGATTTGGTTTTCCATACGTGTCTGTAGTATACATACTGAGTACCTACAAGGTGCAAGCAAAGATCTATTGAATGAAGTTGAAAGAACATGTTCTTCTATATTTTGATGCTCAAATAAGCTTTCTACCTTGTCACATTTCCATGATGCTTAACTAGTTTATCTCGGTCACAAGATGCTATGCCCGTGGCAAGGTTCATAATAAAAAATCCAAAACTCGTCCCGGTGGAGGTGCTATGTTGCGAAACAGAAGAGCTCCTCCATTGAAGGCATAGAGAAGGCAAGAAAACTTCTTTTCAACGATTTCATTCTACTTTTGTGCTTATTATCAAGTTATGCTTGTTTCGACAGTGCCCATATGCAGTGATTGCATTCGAAGCTATACCGAGAGCATTAGCTCAAAATTGTGGTGTTAATGTGATCTGTAACATGACTTGACTGCTGATGATCAACAAAGCAATCTTGTTTTGTTTTGTTTAGTACGCAAATGGGAAGAATGCTTGGATTGACATTGATGGGAATAGCCGTGAGATGAGTGACATGAAAGAGTGTAACATATAGAGTTGAAGAATTTAGGAATCCGAATTTCAATTGAATATGTTATTGAGATTCTAAGGTTGGAAATATGAAGTTCAACTCTCAGAACTTTATGAACATATAAACATACCTTCACTGTTTTTGCTCAATCAAGGATGATGGTATCCCATGCACTTCTGAGATTAGAAAATAAGGGAATTGGAAGGTCGTCAGCACAACGGAAAGAAAGTACTTGTCTTGTTTTCCACATTTTCCCTGAAGGACTTAATATCTCACGTGCAAAATAGTAATTTTCAATGTTATACCAAAACCTTGAATTATGTCTCTTCTATTAAGTCTAATCTCATCGAAATAACCGAGTAACATGTGGGACCGGTCCGTAAATATTCGAGTTTCCTTTCCATCCATCAAGGTTTGGAAACTCAAGCTTTTGAATTATAATGAATATAGGCCTGTAACGCATTCAAAAAGATTAGGCATAGGGGATTGATCTCGTCATATCCAACATATGTATGTTTTAGGATATGAGATACATACACGAGGAAGGCGCATGCATTCAATACTACGATTGAAGTGAAAGAGTTTGTGAAGGAAAACACCACGCAAATGTATGCGAACAATGCTAAAAACTGAAATTTACAGCCAAGAATTGCTGCAAAATCACACAAACCACAACAAAATCGAAAGCTAAAAGACTGAAAGAAAAGGCTTAACTTTTATTAGCAAAAAACCAGAGTTTTATACAACGAAAACGATCAAAAGCACGAACCACACGTGTCATGAACCGAAATCGGGCCTAGATGTTTCCGGTGTGCAACATACCATGTTCCCTTCTTCTTTGGAACATAATGCGCTTATCATATTACAATATCAATAAAACTTACAACATCAAAATAAAACTCATAAATAAACTTCTACAACTTCATCTCATTCATTTCAAATCTTCCTCTTGGTAACATATTAACAATCTCAATTTTCTCCCGACTTCATAATCACTCTCGGTATCAGCCGACGACTAACTCATTCAATGATTTCCTTAATCTCTTCATTTCCTACAAACTGTAGAGCGATCATAATCGAATTATAGAAACTTCGGTTAAAAACTCTTTAAAACATAACTTTATTTCTAAAACATCTTTTCTTTTGAAAACTCGTTTTGCTTTGAAAACTTCTCTAAACACTCATCATAAAACATCTTTCTAAAAGTCATACTTGAAAAGTTGAATCTTTATAAAGGCTCTTTGAAATATCTTTATGAAACCCGTTAAAACTCATTTATCTTTGAAGCTCATTCTAAATCACATTTGAAAACTTCTTTCATTAAAACTCATTTATCTTTGAAGCTCATTCTAAATCACATTTGAAAACCTCTTTCGTTAAAACTCATTTATCTTTGAAGCTCATTCTAAATCACATTTGAAAACATCTTTCGTACTCACTTAAAACTTATCCCTCTCAGGTCTCGTTCGAATTCTTATTTTAAAACTTACTTAAAACTTACTTGAAACCTTACTTGAAACATTACTTATCCTTTTCTCATGTGCCTTTTACTTATCTTGCCGGCTCTATTTTACATGCCCGGTGACATGTCTCGCCCAAGCCGACCATTAGATGTTGGTCGACTCGACGAGCTATATGCGTCTCATCCCCGAACGAGTACTCGAGCGCTACCCATTTTCTCGCTCGAATCCGTTCTGCCCATTCCGTATGTACCATTTCATTCTTGAACATTTCATTTACTTCATCAGCATGCCCTTCCTTTGGCGAATCGTGTGCGAGGCACGATGTCGGGTTCGGTCGGACGGCCCATCTTTCCTCACCCTGAGTCTTATTCTTTCATAACATTTCATAAAAACAATATAAGGACACCCTCACCCGGCAGGCGCTCATACCTGGACAACATATCTCAAAACATTTTAATTTAAACATTTCATAGTAAAATTAATAAAATTGCATGAACCTTCTATTATTTGATTGATCATCCCGCGTATCTCTATTTCGTACGTTGTTCACCGCTCTATCCTCTAATCCCAATTTAGCACCATCCTCTACTCTCGAATCATCCCCTTAAATCAAGTGACAACTGCATAACACTTCCCTGGCCACAAAATTCGATGAACATATTAGCAGCTCTTACCATTAAGAACATAAACAAGTGTCCTTGTCTTCTTATCCACAAATTGATAGGCTTAATACCCTCCAGGGCTGCTGTTAAAAATCAAGTCTGCTGATTATGAGGAAAACTCACATTTCTGGACAAGTCCAAGTAAGTGGTCGCAAGGATCTCTAATGGCAGGTAAGGCTTGTCTTTCCCCGTGGAGTATTTGGAACTAGCTAAGCAAAATCCTAACCAGCAGATTTCTACTATAAATACCTAGTCATTTTGCCATTCCGACGGCAACAACCGTGGAGTATGTGTTTAATGTAAGAATAGGAGAGTCCTTCATCGTAGCAAATAAGGTTGGGCCGACGGTGGTGACCACAAGTTTTCTCAATCACACTCATTGGCTGAAAATTCTTTTGCCGAGTACCTTGGTGGCAATTGAATCAATTGTAAATAAAGCAGTCACCATCCTTGAGACCTTAAACAATTCATCAGGTGGGGTGGAGGGTTTCCGTGATTCAATCAGCCCTATGGTGTCTTTAGAGGGAACATGGGCTGAAATTTTCGTAATCGAGCGTTGAAGACGCCGTCTTTCCGGTGGAAGAACTCTTGAACCCCTTTATTTCAATCCCTAACCACCCTTAAATATCATTACGAGAAGATGAGAGGCTTGTGGGCTTGCAACAAAATATCTAGCCTAATAATAATATACATTGTGTAATTATATTAAAATACCTTGTTAAATTAATTATGATACCTTATAATTTACTTATCACATTCTAAGTTTAATTCGATCTAAATCGTGAAACACATCTTAATGAAATTTCTTTAACTTTTTATAGTATATCTTGATTTATCATTATCTACACCATTTATACGATCTCACTCGTTATAATATATCATAAACTTTATCAATCATTTTAATATAATATAATAATTATCAATATTATCAATTTACATATTAAATAATTTCCTAATATATCTTAACAATTAAATGTTATCTCATTATATCTATATTATCATATCCTTTACTTCACAATATATTTAATATATTCCATATTAATATATCTTAATCTACCTTTATTCTTGACTATGCAATTTCCATCGTCGCATCGTTTCTCGTTCATCTACAATCTATAGTTATATATCATCTATTCATTATTAAATATAATTACTTTTTTCTATTACTTTTAAACTAATAATATACTTTCAATATATTTATTAGAATTCACCAAAATTTTGGTTATGACATTCCACCCACCTTAAAATGAGTTTCATCCTCAAAACTCGATGTTAATATATTAAACTCTTAATCTTCGTAATGTACCTAAATTTCGGGATATGACAACACGACCATCACGATCAATGTAGTGGAACAAAGAAAAGAAGACAAAGTTTTCATCCAAAAACAAGGAAAAAACGCGTAAAGAAAAAAAAGCAATAGAAATGAGCTATTTGGGAATGATAATGGGTCATAATTGGCCAAATAGAATAAACTCAACAACATTAATTAGATCCAACAATCTCCTCCTTGATGTTGTTGATCGAAACAACTCCAAGCCACTTCCTAAGATCCACGAATCGGAAATCGGCAAGGGTTTGGTTAAGATATCTGCAATTTGTTCATCCGTGGAACAATAGACTAATTTAATGATTCCATCATTCTCAGCTTTTCTCAAAGCATGATACTTGACTTTGATATGTTTAGCCCTTCCATGGAAGACGGAATTTCTAGCTACCCCAACAGCTGATTAGGAGTCACAAAGAATATTAGTAGGCTGATAGCAACAAGTTCAAATCAGTAAGCAATTTCCTAAGCCAAATAACTTGATTTGCAGCCTTGGAAGCTGCATAATACTCAACATCAGCAGTGGATTGAGCCACTGTTGATTGCTTCTTTGAACACCAACTCACAATGCTTGTTCCAAGAGAAAAACAATATCCCGAAGTGCTTTTCAAGTCATCAAGATAACCCGGATAATCAGAATCAGAAAAATCAAATAGATTTACTTTACCAACAGAGGAATAAAGAATACCGTAATCAAGTGTACCCTTTAAATACCTTAAAATTCTCTTTGCGGCAGCAAAGTGTACCGTAGTATGAGTATGCATGTACCTAGACAATATGCAAGTAGCTTAAACAGTATCAGGTTTAGTGGTACATAAAAACATCAATTTTCCGACAAATGTAGGAGCATCACCATGTTTCCATATTTTAGTCTTGGGAATCATGGGAGTAGACACTTCACTACAATCTTCAAGTCCAAAATGTTTCAAAATTTCAGCCACATATTTTCTCTAAGAAATGAAAATTCCTGATTTTGTATGATCAATCCGCATTGCCAAAAATAAGATAACTTCCCCAGATCATTCATCTCAAATTCAGTTAAGAGTTGTCGTTTAAATTCATCACAAACTGATTCATTTTCTCCACAAATCAAAATATCATCAACATAGAAACAATTAAAACCGAATTACCAACAATCTTAACATAAAGAGTAGTATCAGAAAGACTTCTCACAAAATCACATGATGAAATAAATTGATCTAACCGAGAATACCAAGCCATTGGAGCCTGTTTAAGACCATACAAAACCTTTTTCAGCAAATATACCTGAGAAGGATTTTCAGTCTTCTCAAAACCTAGGGGTTGAGTTACAAATATCTATTCTTTAAGATCACCATTAAAAAATGCAGATTCGGCATCTAGTTGCATAACATTCCATTTACAACTTGCAGCTAATGCAAGTAGTACACGAATAGTATCAAATCAAGCAACAGGAGAAAATGTATCAAAGTAATCAAAACCGTGTTGTTGATCATATCCTTTTACAACTAGCCTTACCTTATACTTATTTAGAGAGCAATCAACATTCAATTTAGTCTTAAAAACCCATTTAAGACCAATAACATGTCTATCAATAGGTGCATCCACCAAAATCCAAGTATTATGTTTATTAATAATCATTAACTCCTCTTCCATTGCTGCTTTCCAAGCCGGGGAAGATAATGCCTCATAAACAGTTTTAGGCTCATTCTCAATGCCAAGGTTGCACCTAGCATAAATGTCAACAAGACTTCATGTTCCCCTAACTGAAATTTCCTCAGATTCATCATCAGAATTGTTAATGTTTGAAGTAGGTACATTTGGTGCAGACTCATTCTCATCAAATAATTCAGTCAAGTCACAATCGGTTGGTTGAAATGTAGTTTTCAAATCATTTTTATCAAAATCCCATATAGTATTTTCATCAATTTTTAGATTGCGAGAGTAAACAACGTGTTTACTTATAGGATTGAAAATTCTATATCATTTTACACATTCATCATAACCAACAAGAATTCCCACACAAGCTCTTTTGTCTAGTTTATTACGAAAAGGAATATGAACAAAACAATAACAAACACTTCCATAAACTCTAAAAAATTTAACATAAGGTTTTTTGTTAAACCATTTCTCAAATTGAGTAGTAAAATCAAGAATTTTGTTAGGCAACCGATTCTGCAAAAACTGATGTAGAGGCAGCTTCATCCCAAAGAAACTTAGTCAAATCCTTTCATATAACAAACACCTAGTCATGTTTAAAATCGATTTATTATTTCTTTCAAAGATATCATTTTGCTGAGGAGTATAAGAAACGGATAAATGATGAACAATTCCACAATCTTTAAAAAAAGATTCAAAAATATTGGAAGTATACTCAGAACCATTATCAGATCTCAAAGTTTTAATAACATATGAACTCTGAGTTTCAACAAGAGTTTTAAACTCTTTAAAAATAGTAAAAGTTTCCGACCTTTGGTTCAAGAAATAAATCCAACAGAATCTACTGAAATCGTCAATAAAAATCAGATAATATTTACTACAAATCAAAGAAAGTTTAGGGAACAGACCACAAATATCAGTATGAACCAATTCAAGTTCAATCATAGAGTTAAAGCTTGATATACCAAATGAACTTTCCTGAAGTTTTCCATATTGACAAGTCAAGACAAATTTCAGGAAAAAAATGCTGAAATAAAGGCAAACCTCTAACCATATCATTTTTCATCATAACTTTCACATAATCTGAATTCAAATGACCAAAACGTTTATGCCCTTTTACCAAGAATTCAAATGACCAAAACGTTTCAACATAAGCTTCGAATTTTCTCAAGAATTGTGAACAAACAATTACCACAATTATCATGAATTTCACAACACTGATCTCGAAAAATGACAGTAAAATCATTATTAATCAGCTGTTAACACTTAAAAAATTAACTCCAAGATCAGGAATTAACAAAACATCTGATATTAACCGAGAATCAAAAGATGTTTTCAATATAATAATTCCGATACCTATAACTTTCAGAGATTTACCACCAATGCCTCTCACAGTTGCTTGATGAAATCTATCAAGTATAGAAAAATAATCCACATTATCAGTCATATGATTAGAACACCCACTGTCAATATACCAACCACATGAAAAATCAACATTAAAATCAGTGTCCAAAAACATTCTTGAACTGTCAACACAAATAATATCACTAACACATGATACTAAAGCAATGCCCTCGTTGGATTCAACCTGAGTCTTAGCAATATTAGCTTGATTCTTCGAAGGACAAATTTTATCAACATGTCCAAATTGAGAACAAATAGAACACTTTGCACTCCGACGTCGAAAACAAAATTTTTCAGTATGATTAGTTTTCTTATAATGAGGACAAGGAGGAAACTTAGATTTTCCCTTAAATTTTTTCCATTTTTTCTTTGAATCATACTTGTTAATAGCATCGGTTTTCATGTCTTGCGATACTAAAGCATTTTCAGTTTATCTAAAATCATCTTTAAGAGTTATTCTAGACTCTTCACATTGCAAAGCTAACACAAGCTCATCAATTTTCATTTATGAAATTTTATACACAGCCTCAATAGATGCAATACGAACATAAAACTTTTTCAGGGACAAACACAAGAACTTTTTCAACTACACGTTAATCATCAAATTTTCCACCAAGTAAATGAATTTGATTTACAATAGACAAAAGTTTATCGATGTAATCTTTTATTTTATCCGACTCTTTCATCCTAGTAGACTCAAAACTTCTTTTTNTCGGCACATCACATTTGAGAATGTAAAAAGATGGCTAAAAGAGCTTCGTGACCATACAGATCAGAACATTGTGATAATGGTGGTAGGAAACAAAGCAGATCTACACGATCGACGTGCCGTTTCGACTGAAGAGGTAACAGCTTATGCTGAGAATGAAAATGTATACTTCATGGAGACTTCAGCACTTGAATCAATGAATGTTGATAATGCTTTCACTGAAGTTTTAACACAAATTCATCATGTGGTTAGCCGAAAAGCGCTCGAAATTGGTGATGATCCTTCAGCATTGCCTAAGAGTCAGACAATTAACGTTGGATCAAAGGATGATGTTTCAGGTATTAAAAGAGTTAGCTGCTGTTCTGAATGAAATCGTTTAATTATTCTCTTTTATTTTCCTAATATTTATTTGTATTACGCATTCGTTGTCAATGAATTCTTTTTGCGATTCCTGGTGCATTTATTTATTCGGACTAAAGGTACTATTTTTGAATTTTTAGGTATATCATTATAATATTGTTATTAACTCTAAATTTTAAAATAATATAAATCGATATCTCAAAATTTTTTTCAAAGGTTTTACATGTAATTTACAAACTTTGAGGTTATGTCTTTACACTATTTTAAATAATCCGGATCAACGTCGTAATTTTCTCTATATCAATACATGTGATGTTTAAAAGTTTAAAATAATATGAAATATTTAAGAAAGATGAATGTTGAAATATATATTATATTTTTTTGATAGTATAATAAATTTTGTAAAAAAATAACAAAATTTGTGTAACAAAAATGTCATGAAATCATGGAAATGAGATAAATTGCATATAATTTTAATGAGATGATCAGGGGGTGAAGTCGTTATAATAGTTTATTATATAGTTTGAAAATGATGCTATTCCAATCTTTTTATATTTTAGAGTTTTTGTTTCTGTAAATGAAGTGAATTTACATAAGAATTTCTTATTGATAATCATCAAAGTATTATAAATCAAATTTCTCCAAAATACTTTTTTGAAAAAGATTCCGTACGATAATTGGATTCTTTATAAACGTCAACTATTTGGTTTGTTTGGTACATCGATCAAAACAATGGTGAGATGCGGTGCAATGTTCAAATCGTGATTTTTTAATGCACATTGCTAGTGATGAGACCTTCGGAACCCGGTACCCCAAACCTGGTGAGGCCCAAGTTTTATCAGGCCAGCCCAAGTGACATAAGCCGAATATGGAGGTCCCAGATCCAATTCCAGTGAATGGACGGCCCGACGAGAACAGGAGGGCCCGAAGGCCCATTCTTACCGATCGGGGACCGAATGCCAGAGTCATGCATTCTTCCCCTCATCGGGACCAATCGGTCCAGATCACATAGACTGTACTTCGGGACATCCACATTTCTCAACATGTGGCAACAACCTCTGACAATCCTATCAGAGGCGTGCCTGACAGAGTCGTACGAACCTCCTTCCGATCGGGAGACAACCGGTTAGTAGTGCCGAAAGGCCTGGTGCCGCGTAGCCATATAGAGTCATACCCGGCGGCTTTTCCGCCCGACATGGGCCGACCTAGCCGCATGGAACAAGCACAAAACGATACCCTAGTGTTCACACAATTGGGGAGACGTATAAAAGGGGCACTTGGAGAACGGAAGAAAGGATTGGTTCCTCTCGGCTCTTGCTGTATTTCCTTGAATCCTTCTTCTTCTTTGTGCTTCTAAAATTATTCATCGCGCTTTGTAATGGACAGTTTGATTAATGGATCAACTAAGGGCATTTTTAGCTCTTAGTCAAGTGGTTTTTTACCTTTCTTTCTGGGGTTTTCCACTCTAAAATTGCATTGTCATTTTCTGTTTCATTCATAATAGTTTCCCCCACACTAAACAAATTTAAACCGAGTTCATCTTGCAACGAACCAGACGACTGTTGATACCACCGGTTTTTAGACCACAACAGTTTGGCACCGTCCGTGGAGACGAGTTTCTAATTCCCATTTGAGGTTTTTACCTGGGATAGGATAATCAAAGGCATGGCAACCGGAACTTCGACGAACGATAGTGATACGCTTCCCAGCAGCCTTCTAGCGTCAACGTTCTCTCTGCAGGACCTGGAAGCTGTTGTCAGGAAAGTAATAATCGAGGTTACGTCGGAACGGAGTGGAACAGAACCAGCGGCTATTACAAGCCATGTTCTAGTAAGCAGAGGGTACAGAAGCGACCCTAACGTACGAAGCTCCAATGAAGAGGAGATCATCAAGCGCAGAGTGACGATGAGGAGGCAGAGATATCAATCTACTCCACCTTCTCCTATTAGGACCCCAACTCCCTTTCCTGGGACTAATGAGGAACAGATGTAGAGAAGAGCTCACCAGGGAGTTGGAGACCCTGCGAACGCAGAGGGATTGCGGGCCCGATCTTGAGCGCAACTCTGGGTTATTTGATCGGGCCATTGATGCCCCGATCAGGCGGAACAAGGATGATGACTCGTGGCATAATCTGCATGTAGCCCAGAAAAAATCCCAGCAATCTGAAGGTGTCTCCGCCGCACTGGGAGATTTGATGCTCTCTATTTCTAAAGAGATATGGGCGGCAGTCCCCGATTGATATTACCGCAACCCCGAGGGGTTGCCAACATTTCGCAGCGATGTAGATCCGATCGATCACGTCGCGGATTTTGAGTTGAGAATGGGGATTGTTCGGGCCTCTAACTCATTGAAATGTCGCATCTTTGCGGCCGGATTACAGGGTGATGCCCGGACCTGGTTCAAGAACTTGCCGGCCTGATCCATACAGTTGTATGGTGGATTCAACCTCGCTTTCTCAGAGCAATTTGCTCCAAATGTAGGACCGCCTTGAAGTAGGCAAGAACTATATAGCTTGAAGTATATCCCGACAAAGATGAGTCTCCGGTCTTTCATGGAGAAGTTCAACAGAACCGCTCGGGGTATCAAGTTGGAGCTCCGAGACAAAATCGATATTTTGCAACAGGTCCTGGGATCGTGCGGCCTTTCCGCCAGCCTTGTGAAGAGCCCATCATCCACCTTGGGAAAGCTCCTTCAGAAAATCAATAAGTATATCAAGGTGGACGAAGTGCTGGTAGCAGGTTATCGGAAGCCTAGCAGGAATTCTAAACCCGTAGGCGATCATAGAGTTTCTTACTCTAAGAAGCAGCCGCGAGAAGTAGTGGCTGTGGTTGAGAAGAATGTCCCCCCGAAGAAGGAGGACAATCGGGTTTATTGCGAGTTGCATCACAATCGAAATCACCCGACGCTGAAATACCAGCTACTGCGAGAGACAATAGCGGAAATGCATAAGGAGAAGCCCGACTTTAAGAGTCATATGGGCAAGTGAGCAGAGTCTCCCCAAAGGGACTATCAAGGTGACGATCGTCATAGGCCGAAGGGGAGAGACAATCGGAGCCAGCTTGAACAAAACACATGTCAGCACGGTCAAGAGAACCGTGGCTAGGGGCGAAGGAGGAGATGGCGGAGCCATGGCGGCAGAGGCTCGCAGAACGAAGGTAGAAGACGGGAGCAGCCCGCTCCTTCACCTACTGAAGTAGGCACCCAACCTCCTCTAAATGAGGTGGTGCCTAAGGAAAGGGAAGTTGCCGAAGATATTTATGATATCTCCGGAAGAATAAGAATCAACGAGTCGATCAGGGATCGGAAGAGAGCAGCGCGCGAGGAGTTTCCCGAAATCTTCTAGTCAGTGGTGCTGGTGAAGTATCAATCGGCCGAGCGGTCCTCTACCTTCGAGGATGATATTACCTTCACCGCGGCCGATCGGGAAGGGGTTATCGATCCATGTGATGATCCTCTTATCATCACTGGAATCATCGCCGACCGTGAGGTCTACAGGATTTTGGTGGACACCGGGGCTTCATGCATTATAATGAAGCGTGAAGTGGCTGAGATGCTGGGAGCCGCGGCTCACGATCTCCCCCATTGCCAACATAATTCTTTGGGCATTCGACCAAAGGAGTGTCATCCTGTGCGGAAAAATTATTTTCCCGGTCACTCCGGGAGATCCAAATAGGGACCGATCGGAAACCCTGGAGTTCATTGTTGTTGAAGTCGATTTGACTTACAACGCAATTATTGGACGGACCGTCTCAGTAAATTTGAAGCGGTCCCTTCTATGTACCACATGATGCTCAAGTTCCCCTCCACTCATGGAGTGATTTCTGTCAAGGGGAACCAGAAAGTAGCAAGACCGTGCTACATGAGCTCGTGCCGAACTCTGGCACCAATCAAGAGAGCTCGGGTGGATTTGCTCGAAGAACCTCCGCACCCGAGGCAGGCTATGGAACTCGTTGGGTTCAAGCTGATCAATTTGGTTGAGGATGACTCAACCAAGACTACTGGTATCGGGGCGCACATGGCCTCGGCTTTTGAAGATGAATTGGTCCATTTGCTGAGAAGCAATGTGGACATATTCGCTTGGACCCCGGACGATGTGCCAGGGATTGACCGATCCGAGAGTGAGCATTGGATCAACACTGAGCCCGGAACAAAGTCTATTAGGCAAAAGAGGAGACGTTACTCCCCTGAGAAAATTGAAGTCATCCGGGCCGAGATGGACAAGTTACTGCGGTCGGGGTTTATTAGGCAGATTCACTATGGGCCGCAAACCCAGTGGTGGTCTCCAAGGCATATGGGAAGTGGAGAATGTGCATTGACTTCACCGACTTCAACAAAAGCTGTGAGTCGGATCCTTTCCCACTGCCGCATATTGACCGATTAGTGGATGCTGTGGCTGGCAGCACAATGATGAGTACCATGGACGCTTACTCCGGGTATCATCAAATCTTCATTCCTAAGGAAGATCAGAAAAAATCATCATTTATGACTGTAGATTACGTTTATTGCTATGTGTTTATGCCTTTCGGCTTGAAGAACGCTGGAGCAACATACCAGAGATTGGTCAACAAAATCTTTAGGGATTTGATAGGCCACATTATGGAAATGTATGTTGATGATATGATTGTCAAATCCATGAATGATGAAGACCATATTCCGTTTTTGTCTAGTTTTTTCGAAGTATGGCGTAAATATAAAATCAAACTAAATCCAAACAAGTGTTGCTTCGGGATCCGAAGTGGCAAGTTCCTGGGATATTACGTTTCTGAGAAAGGCATAGAGGTTAATCATGAGAAAGTTCAGACGATCATTGACATGCAACCTCCGAGAAATTTCAGAGGCTTTGATGTGACCCCCGAAATTAATCAACCCGTAACACACACATTGATGTGACCTCCAAAGTTAGATAACCTGTAACCCACAAAATATATGGAATAAAAGTGAGAAACATAAAATTGTACTCAAATAAAAAGAATGATAAAAGTGTCACACTCACAGAACATAGAAGGAATTGTGAGTGATAAACCAGGTGAACGCCACAAGATAAATCATGATAAATTCGAAATAGTTCATCAAAGAACCTAAGGAGGAACCCTCACACATAATCAATCAAAATTCATCTAATTAGAGTCTTAGAGGCTTATTTATAACAAAACCTAATAAAAGAAACTAATTTGACCTAATGGATCTTATTGCCGGCCCAACTTTAGACCTTATATAAATTGAGCATTAATTGAACTAAACTTAATAAAATTAACCATCTTGATAGGCTCCTTTAATCTATCATCATTTAGGCGTCCATTTCTTCTCTCCAAGTATAACTAATTAAGTCTCCGATTGTTTTTTGCATATTGTTACTCCTGGAATGTGTCATGTGGTCGCTTGAAATACAGAGTGGTTCAGTTGGCTTCAGATATGTGGTCGAATCCCTATTGCTTGTTTCATCATTCTCCCTCTCCTAGAAAGGATTCGTCCTCGAATCTGGGAGTTCTAATTTGTTGGCATTGTCGTTTATTCGAGCAACAACTTGGAAAGGACCAACTCCTCTAGGTTGTAACTTCGATTTTCGTTGCGCTGGAAAGCGTTCCTTTCGCATATGTACCCAAACCCAATCTCCGGGTTTGAAAACTACTTTTTTTCGTCCTTTGTTTGCAGCGCTTGCATACTGCTTGTTCTTCTCCTCAATTTGATGTCGAATATTCTCATGAATGTGACGGACATCCTCTGCTCTTTTTTCCCCATCAAAGCTAAGTAATTCCTCAACATGCAAAGTCAATAGATCCATAGGGGTCAAAGGATTAAACTCATAAACAATTTGAAACGGAGACAATTTAATAGTAGAATGAATAGTTCTATTATAAGCAAACTCAACATGTGGTAAGCAGTCTTCCCATGCTTTAATATTTTGCTTAATCATAACACACAACAATGAGGATAGTGTTCGATTAGTTACCTCAGTTTGTCCATCAATTTGTGGATGGCATGTGGTGGAGAAAAGAAGCTTTGTGCCTAACTTACCCCAAAGTGTCCTCCAAAAGTGACTGAGAAATTTTGTATCCCGAACTGATACAATGCTTTTGGGCATTCCATGGAATCGGACTACTTCACGAAATAATAGATCAGCGATATGCATAGCATCATCAGTCTTGTGGCACGGAATGAAGTGTGCCATCTTGGAGAACCTATCAACGACAACAAAAATAGAGTCTCGACCCTTGCGGGTTCGAGGTAAGCATAGCACAATATCCATAGATATATCAATCCAAGGGTGATCAGGTACTGGTAGAGGTGTGTACAAACCATGAGGTAAAACATTAGATTTTGCCTTTTTACAAGTAATGCATCTCTCACAAATCCGTTCCACATGTCTCTTCATGTGAGGCCAAAATAAGTGTTGAGTCAAAATATCTAATGTTTTCTTAACTCCAAAATGACCCATTAATCCACCTCCATGAGCCTCTGTAAAAAACAACTCTATTAAAGAACACATACGAACACATAATCTATTTTCTCTAAACAGAAATCCTTTATGTAGATAAATTTTTTTCCAAAAGATGACTTCTCACAAAAGATAAAAATATCACTGAAATTCGGGTCATTGGATTATAGTGTTTTAATTTGTTCAAAACCCAAAAGCTTAGCATCAAGATATGAAAGTAAATTGTACCTGCGAGAAAGTGCATCTGCCACAACATTCTCTTTACCTCGCTTATACTTAATGACATATGGAAATGTCTCAATGAATTCAACCCAGTTAGTATGGCGATGATTCAGTTTACCTTGTCCCTTTATATGGTTCAACGACTCGTGATCGGTATGAATGACGAATTCCCTTGGCCATAGATAGTGTTGCCATGTTTCCAAAGCTCGAACTAAGGCGTACATTTCTTTATCATAAGTTGGGTAGTTAAGCGATGCACCACTTAGTTTCTCGCTGAAAAATGCCAATGGACACCCGTTTTGCATTAGGACGGCACCAATTCCATATCCTGAAGCATCACATTCAATTTCAAATGTATTAGAAAAATCAGGCAAAGCAAGTAATGGGGCTGAACATAATTTATCTTTCAATAAGATAAAAGCATTCTCTTGATCTTCTCCCCATGTGAAACCCACACTTTTTTTGACGACTTCAGTAAGTGGTGCGGCAAAGGTGCTAAAATTCTTAACAAATCTTCGGTAGAAACTAGCTAACCCATGGAAGCTTCTCACATCCGTAACAGATTTAGGTGTAGGCCACTCTCGAATTGCTCTAATCTTCTCTTGATCAACTTCTATTCCTTGGTCACTCACAACATAACCCAAAAAAGTTACTTTATTTGAGCAAAATAAACATTTCTTTAAATTAGCATACAATTCTTCACGGCGCAAAATAAAAAGAATATCATGTATGTGCTCAACATGCGCTTCCAATGATTTGCTATAGACAAGAATATCATCAAAGTAAACGACTACAAACTTTCCAATGAATGCACGCAAAACATGGTTCATTAGTCGCATGAAAGTACTAGGGGCATTAGTTAGACCAAATGGCATAACTAACCATTCATACAAACCTAATTTAGTTTTAAAAGCAGTTTTCCATTCATCACCCTCTTTCATCCTAATCTGATGGTATCCACTTCTCAAATCAATTTTAGAAAACACACACGAACCATGCAATTCATCTAGCATGTCATCTAAACGAGGTATGGGATAGCGATACTTTACAGTGATTTTGTTTATAGCTCGTCAATCTGTACACATTCGCCATGATCCATCGGCCTTAGGTACTAGAAGAACTGGTACAGCGCACGGGCTCAAGCTCTCTCGCACTAATCCCTTTGAGAGTAAGTCATTTACTTGTCTCTCAATTTCCTTTGATTCATTAGGATTGCAACGATACGCTGGTCTATTTGGAATTGTTGAACCTGGTATGAAGTCAATCTGATGTTCGATCCCTCTTATTGGTGGTAGTCCCGCAAGGTCTTCTGGGAACACATCCGCGTATTCCTGCAACAAGGAAACAACAACACTAGGTAGATTTGAGTTCGGATTATGACTATTAAGGTATTCATCTTTATACATTAGTATAAAGATTGAGCGTCTCGCATTTAAGGCTCTTCTCACATCACTACTTTTCGCATACACACACTTTGTTTTTTCATGTCTCTCATTTTGATAGACTACTTTTTCCTTCATCCCTACAGAAGAACTCTCACTCTCACTCTCTCCCTTTCTTTTTTCTCCCCCATCGACAACTCTCTCTTTTTGTTCATCGACTTGACATTTTATTCTCAATTGATCTTCATAAGCTTGTTGAGGTGACAAAGGAAGAAGGGTAATCTTCTGAGTGTTCATGACAAATGAATATTTGTTGTGAAATCCGTCATGTGTGACTTTCCGATCGTATTGCCATGGTCTGCCCAATAAGATATGACCCACATGCATTGGAACAATATCACACAAGACTTCATCTGCATATCTTCCAATAGAGAATGGAACTGATACTTGTTTTGTTACCTTAACTTCACTACCTTCATTCAACCATTGTAACTTGTAAGGGTGCGGATGTTTCTGAGTTGGCAATGCCAACTTTTCAACCAAAATGTTGCTTGCAACATTTGTGCAACTTCCACCATCAACAATAACGGTGCATACTTTTCCATTCACAAGACAACGTGTATGAAATATGTTTTCTCGTTGTTGATCATTATCTTTCACATTCATATTCAAAGCTCTTCTTGCTACTAAGAATTCACCAACTGCTGGATATTCATCTCCCTCGCTTCTGGTTTCCGAAAAGGTGTCATCGTTCTCCAATTCATCTTCCGTCTCTATTTCACCAGTTTCTCTTAAAATCATGTTCCTTTTATTCGGGCATTCTGAGGCGGTATGACCTCTCCCTTGGCACTTGAAACAACGAATGTCTCTATTTCTTGATGAACTTAGAGGCGTGAATTCTCTATCTTTTTGCAAAGAACTAGCAACCTTTCCTTTCGAGGTTTCAGGTTTGTGATTATTATCATTCTTTTCTTGTTTATTCCAATCTTTCTTCCATGTATTGTTAAATGGAGGCATCCTCTCTGATCGAGAAGAAGCCTTCTGCCGGAGTTGATTCTCCACTTTAATCACCATATGAAGCATGTCATCCATCTCAACATAATGTTGCAATTCAACTACTCCAGCAATTGATCTATTAAGGCCTCGCAAAAATCTCGCCATCGTAGCTTCTCTATCTTCCTCAACATGTGCTCTAATCATGAGAACTTCCATTTCCGTATGATATCCTTCAACTGATTTTGAGCCTTGGATTAACCATTGCAACTTATTATGCAATTCCCCACGTTACTGAAATGGAACAAATCTTTTTCTCATAATAGTCATCATATCTTCCCAAGTCTCAATTGGCCTTTCATGATCTCTTCGTCTCATCGAAACCAATTTATCCCTCCATATAATAGCATAGTCAGTAAACTCAAGAACAACAAGTTTAACTTTCTTCAATTCATTATAATTTTTGCAATAAAAAACATGTTCAACTCTAGCCTCCCATTCCAAGTAAAGATGTGGTTCATTTTTTCCTTGAAATGACGGAATCTTCATCTTGATGTCATCTATATCATTTTCGAAATTCTCTCTTCTGAGATTCCTACGAGTGTGCCGATCCCTCGCATGGCTTTGATCACTAAATTCTCCATTTATCTCATCATCAGAATGTGTAGTCGTCCGATCTCTTCTTGTATTTTGAAACGACACTCTCCCATTATGTTTGAGTTCATCTATCAAGTGAGCTTGGTCTTCTAATCGGTTACTTAATCGTCGGAACTCTTGTTGCATTGCCTTCATCATAAACTTCATATCAATTTCCTCTTCATCAACAATATATTTATCCTTTTAAGTTCACATCACGACCTATGAAAAAATATAAAATAGAAAAATTCTAATAGTTTTTTTTTTCTCTCCACTCACTTTTTTTGGTTTTTTTTTAAATAAACTCTCTTTGCCTTTTTCCACTCATGTTCCAATCAAGGGTTCTTATCGAACTATTCAAACATAACCAATGATTTCAAATTGATGTGGCAAAAGATGGTTGAAAAAGATGGCCTTTTTTTTGTAAAAAGAAGGGTTTTTTTTTGCAAAAATAACGGTTTTTGGCAAAAAGAAAGGTTTTCTTTTTTTTTTTCCTTTTTTTTTGTTTTTGTTTGTTTTTTCAACTTTTCTCCATTTTTTTTTCGAATTTTTGTTTGTTTTTTTTTTAATTTCTTTTTTTGTAGTTTTTTTTGATTTTTTTTTATGAATCAATAAGATTCGATAGAAAGAAAGTTTCTTTCTTTAAATCAATCAATTTTGAAAGAAATAACAAAAAGAACAAGTTGTGTTTCCTATGCTCTTATACCACTTGATGTGACCCCCGAAATTAATCAACTCGTAACCCACACATTGATGTGACCCCCAAAGTTAGATAACCCATAACCCACAAAATATATAGAATAAAAGTAAGAAACATAAAATTGTACTCAAATAAAAAGAATGATAAATGTGCCACACTCACAGAACATAGAAGTAATTGAGAGTGATAAACCAGGTGAACGACACAAGATAAATCTTGATAAGTTCGGAATAGTTCATCAAAGAACCTAAGGAAAAACCCTCACACATAATCAATCAAAAGTCCTCTAATTAAAATCTTAGAGGCTTATTTATAACAAAACCTAATAAAAGAAACTAATTTGACCTAATGGGTCTTATTGTCGGCCCAACTTTAGACCTTATATAAATTGGGCCTTAATTGAACTAAACTTAATAAAATTAACCATCTTGATAGACTCCTTTAATCCATCATCATTTAGGGGTCCTACTTCTTCTCTCCAAGTATAACTAATTAAGTCTCCGATTGTCTCTAGCATATTGTTACTCCTGTAACGTGTCATGGGACCACTTGAAATACGGAGTGGTTCAGTTGGCTTCAGATATGTGGTCGAATCCCTATTGCTTGTTTCATCAGGCTTACTGGCCGATTGGCAGTGCTCAGCATGTTTATCTCTAGGTCCACGGATTGGGCTTTGCCTTTTTTCAGGTTGTTAAGGAAAGCAAGTCATCTTGGTTGGACCAAAGAGTGCAATAGGGCCTTCTCAGATTTGAACTCTTATCTAAGCACTCCTCCTGTGATGGTGAGTCCGACCTGCCATGAACCTTTAGAATTATATCTGGCCGTATCAGAGGCCGCAGTCAGCGCAGCTCTGGTAACCATTGGAGATGACGTTCACCGTCCTGTTTATTAGGTGAGCCATTCTCTGGTACCAGCCGAAACCAGATACACTAGCTTGGAAAAGTTCGTGCTGGCGTTGCAGAAAGCTATATCCAAGTTTAAGCATTATTTTGAAGGCCGAATGGTTTATGTGTATACTGATCAGCCTCTGAAGGTAGTTTTGAGTCAGGCGGACTCCAATGAAAGGTTGGCTAAGTGGAGAATCAAGATCAGCTCCATATATCTGGAATTCGTGCCCCGAAGGGCTATCAAGGCTCAGGTTCTCACGGATATCGTGGTCGAAATGACCTGATCAACTAGATTTCTGAACTAAGAGGACGATCGATGGGTCATTTATGTTGATAGATCGACCTTCGGGGGGAAGGGGTGGGCAGCACCCTTACTACGCTACAAGGTGACGTTATCTATTCCGCGGTCAAGTTCTTATTCTCTGGAACGAATAACGTGGTGAAATACGAGGTCGTACTATCGGGAATGACCTTAGCCCGAAAGATGGGAGTTTCCAAAGTGCGAATGTTCTCATACTCTAAGTTGGTGGTAGAGCAATTCGTAGGGAGATTTGAAACACATGAGCCGACAATGAAGCTATATCATGCGAAGGTCCTGGAGTTGTCAAGGAAGTTCAATGAGTTCTCACTTGACCATGTGCCTAGAGAACAAAATAAGGTGGCCGATGCATTAGCCAGACTAGCTGCAAGCCTACCTAATATTAGACCAGGCACCGTATCAGTCTACATTCAGGACCGACCTTCGGTCGAAATTTCCGTGACCGAACAATCAATTGAGGAAGTCGGGGATTTATGACATGAACTCCAGGACTTGAACATCAACGCCATTGACTCTCCAGGGGAACTCACGTGGATGAACCCCTTTATCAAATATTTGACCAATGGCTATCTGCCTGAAAATGCATCTGAGGCCAGAAAGATTGAGACCCGGGCAAGCGATATGTTTTAAATGACGGGAGATTATTTAAGAAGAGTTTGAAGGACCGCTCTTGCGATGTCTATCCCCTGTCGAGGCTGAGGCCGTCATGATTTATGCTCATGAGGAGATATGCAGTATACACTCTAGGGCCCGATCTCTATATCATTGCGTTATTAGGACCGGCTATTTTTGGCCAATGCTCCTCGAGGATGCTAAGAAGTACACAAGACGTTGCGCCGCCGGCCAACACCATGCTCCTGTCCCCCAACTGCCAGGAGCACCCCTATCAATGACTCTACTTCCTTGTCCATTCGACAGATGGGGAATTGATATCTTGAGACCATTCCCTCGATCGGTACAACAGCGAAGGTTATGCATTGTGGCGGTTGAATACTATACAAAATGGATCGAAGCTGAAGCGGTGGCTATTATTTCCGAAAAGGTGGTGAAACACTTCCTGTGGAGGAACATTATAAGCCGCTTTGGAGTGCCTCGAGCTTTTGTATCAGATAATGGTCTTCAATTCCGCGGTAAAGTCGTTCGGGATCTTTGCGTCAAATTGGGTATCGCTCAGCATTTTTCGTTAGTGGCTCACCCCCAAACTAACGGGTTGACAGAGCTTTCCAACAAAGTTATCCTGAAGGGATTGAAAACTAAGTTGTAAGATTTGGGAGGAAAGTTGTCCGATCATATCTACGAGGTTTTATGGGCTTATCGGACCACACCCCGCTCTACGACTCAGGAATCTCCATTTTCTCTAGTGTATGGGTCTGAAGCGGTCAGTCCAGTGGATGTTGTCATACGATCACCTAGAATAACCCAATATGACGAGCATCTGAGCGATGAACGAAGATCTTTAGACTTGGAAATGATTGAAGAGAAAAGGAACGTCATCTATGCGCACATGTGTTCTTATCAGCGAACTATGGAGCGGGCTCATAATAAGCGGGTCCTACCTAGAGAATTTTCAGAATGCGACATCGTTCTCAGGAATGTGAGAGTTCAGAGAAACGTTGGGAAGCTAGACAGGAATTGGGAAGGTCCCTACCGAATCTTGAAGAACTTAGGGGCTGGGGCTTATAAGTTAGAGACTGTGGATGGAAACGAGATCCCCCGAACCTGAAATGTTATGAACCTGAGGCGATACTTTATATAAAACCTTTGACGTTATTTGGCAATTCTGAACCATAAAATTTTTCTCATATATGAATAAGGTACAACAGATGCAATACAAACTATTTCTAATTAGGCGAGTGATCGATCTTGAAGTTGGATTTTATGGACGAGTTTGGACTGGTGACCGTAGCTGTCCATCCATAAGGCTCTCAAGTAGTGTGACCACTCTGACGAGTCAATTGTTTCCACGCTTGCTAAGTACTTAGATGGATTGCAAAACGCTCAGAACTTACTGCGAACTTAATTTCCCCTTCGACGGCACCCACCACCTGGAAACAGCTCTTGCTTCTTTGTACTTAGCCATTAACGTGATAACATTGACAGAATTAGCCAATCAAAGCGCAAGCCGAAGCTCGACATGGGACTGTTTTCAGAACCAGGGCTTCGATAAAGCTTGTCATGCTACATATAAAGAACCAAGGCAATGCTGCCAAGGTTATAATATTTTACAAGGACGGATTTAAGAGTGGTATGTTAGCGCAGTTAAAATCCCCTAACTTATTAAGCCCATCAAGATTCTAAGTTAAGTTAAGAGGACCGTTCGGTCCAGGTTCAGCGTGAACCCCGATCTTACACTTAGTAGAAAAAATTCATTAAAGAGATGAGGTTTACAAAAGCAGAATGCAGAAAGGAAAGGATTTAAAGTTGGAGATCTAATCTATTTGTCCTTCCTCCTTGTCTGCTTCGCCAGACTTCTCCGCGATCCATGCCTTGAGATCCTCTAGTTTCTTTCCCTTCTCTTCAATTATCTCGTTGACCTATCTCTCCATCAGGTCAAAAAGAGGATAGTTGGGATCATTTTCCAGTGGGGGTTCGTCTAGCTCAGGGATATATCGGAAGCTTCCGTCCTTGGTTAGGGGGTCGATCGTCTCCCAGCGCACATCTTCTGGATCCATACCAAACTTGTTAATCATTTGGTCCTTCATGTTGTCCATATATTGGGAGACGTTCGGTCCATAAACGTTGCCGCTAAGGCAAACATCAGCGGCGAGCGGGCAAAACCATAAAGGCTTCCCGGACCGCTCTCTCAGTTGATTCTTTGCCCATAACCAATTCTTGCTTCAAGGCATCTTTTTCCTCCTAAGACCAAAGGAGAAGTCTGTTGCTCTCGTCAGATATTTCCTGGATCTGACGCTCCAATTCCAAAACACGGGCCGTTGCAAAGTTAGTAGCTGCTCGGGCTTCTTCCGCATTGGAGGTAGCTATTGAAAGCTCAGTGCCCGCCCCTAGCAGCTCTCCATTCAAACGGTCCCGATCGGCCCGGACCAATTCCAGCTCTTGCTGTTTAATCTCAACTTGCCGCAAGTCGACTCTCCAGGTCTTCAGAAGCCGAAGCGATATTTCGGCTTAGCTGGACTGCAGAGGCAAGATCCAAGGCCCTTCTATGTGTCTGCAAGAAATGGTATTGCTCCGAACAGAAACTCAATCAGGTGACGAAAGGTGAAGTTAACTTACCACGGCCTGGGACTCCATATAGGCTACCACCATGCCGGAGATTGCGCCGTTGATGCCGGGTGGGTTCTTTCTTCCCAAAAGTCGGTATTCTTCTAGTGCGGCGTCTTTCCAAGAGGATGGGGTCCTTTTCCGCCCCCGAGCCTTCGAAACGGAGGATTCCATCTCCTGGATAGCCTCCCGAACGGATTCTGGGCTCGATGATGAGGGGACCGATCTCTCCCCAATGGTGACCCCTTTCGTTGGGATCGGGGCTCCGGGCCTACTTACTTCTGATCGCAGCCATTTGTATTGCTTCAGGGCATCATCTTCATGGCCCTGCTTGCTCTTGGTTGGAGGGATAGGAGGCCTCAACACTTGGTTCCCCAAGCTGGAGGATGGAGGGACATCCTCCACTCACATGGACCCATACATAACCAACCGCACGACGTTAAGATCCAGAGGAGAGTTATTTCCAATCCTATACATGGCGGAAAGGCCTAACGAGCGAATTATTTTTGAAATCACCTCGTCCACCTCCTCCATTGAGGGACCGGGCCTCTGACTGCTGGAACTTCCCCCCGATCGCGAAGACCCAATAGCGGCGTTGAACGTTGACCTGGAAGACTGCAGTTGGGCTTCCTTCTTGGTCTTTACAGCAGTAGCCAGCGCAACGAGTCGGCTTCCAGACATTGTATCTGTGGAATCTGCAAAAGAATAATAATAAGGATTAGGAGATATGAACTAAAGAAAGCCAGAGTCATACCCGATCCTTCCCGCTACCCCTTCGGGGTAGCGAATATTCCCTTCGTGACAGGGGCACCGATCCTGTCCGCTACCCCTATCTCTAGCAGTTTCCTCTCCCGAAGTATGTCTATTCGTTTCAGACATCTTTCGGGAGGAGGAAATATTGCCAAGGTATTGGCAATATCCTGGCGGGATGGGTTGAACCACTTTCGGTCCAATTTCCCGATATCAAGATGGGTGGTTAGGAAAGTGACCTTCAACAGATCTTCCCTCGGAATGTCTATCCAGACGAAGCAAGACTCCCATTCGTGAAGGGAGTCTTCCTTGTCAATGATAACACAGTCATTCATTCGGGTCGCTATATAATGCAACGTACGATTCCCTAACAACCTCATTCCCCTTGGAGATCCCACCAGAAATAGGTTGAAAAAATCTTTCAGGGTTGGTTCTACCCCCTGTCTATGGCAATAAAATATAAAGGCGCCTATATAGACATAACTGCCCGAAAAAAGAGCGAATGTCGGGCAGTGAATCTTCCGAAGTACGGCCGCGACAAATGGATGAAGCGGGAATCGTAGGCCGGAAATCAGGGAAGCATAGCTAACGGGTAAGGCATTAGCGGGAACGTTCATCTTAGCGGGAAGGAAGCAGGGAACGTCTTCCTTCCCCCTCCAAATGGGGTAATGGGCAGGGATCGAGAATTTGCAAAGAAATTGGAGTGCCATGGATGGTTACCTTAAGATTTGCAAAGAAATTGGAGTTTGGAGACAGTTTAACGAAATCGACAGAGAGTTCTAGGACACAGATTTTTTCACGAAAAACAACAATGGCTGCACAGTACCGAAATCCTAGCTTTTATAGCATCACATTGGCCACTCACAGAGTGACACATCATCGCTGCAGGCGGCTGCAATCTGACAGCCTGTTCTCCTTTAGAAATACGGAAATGCGCAGACTACTATTAGAGCTCTGAATTACGCTTTTGCCCATAGCCGTTACAAATTTCAAATTTGAAATCTAACATTATGAAATTTCTTAAGTACATGATCGGTCCCCAAGGACGCTATCACAACCCATTCGGGTACGGTCCTCCTTTGGTTTGATCGGACACTCCTGCCTCAAACGCTCTCAATCAGATGGTCGAACTTACATCACCATCATGATGGCGATAATGTCCGAGGGGCTAGTGATGAGACCTTCGGAACCTGGTACCCCAAACCTTGTAGACCCAAACTTTATCAGGCCATCCCAAGTGACATAATCCGAACTTGGAGGCCCCATATCCAGCTCCCGTGAATGGACGGCCCGACGAGAACAGGAGGGCCCGAAGGCCCATTCTTACCGATCGGGGACCGAATGCCAAAGTGATGCATTCTTCCCCTCATCGGGACCAATCGGTCCAGATCACACAGACTGTGCTTTGGGCCATCCACGTTTCTCAACATGTGGCAACATCCTCTGCCAATCTTATCAGAGTCGTGCCTGAGAGAGTCGCACGAACCTCTTTTCGGTCGGGAGACAACCGGTTAGTAGTGTTGAAAGGCTTGGCACCGCGCAGCCATATAGAGTCATACCCGTCGGCTTTCTCGCCCGACATGGGCCGACCTAGCCGCATGGGACAAGCACAAAACGACACCCTAGTGTTCACACACTTGAGGAGGCATATAAAATGGGCACTTGGAGAACAGAAGAAAGTATTGGTTCCTCTCGGCTCTCGATGTATTTCCTTGAATCCTTCTTCTTTGTGCTTCTAAAATTAATCATCGCGCTTTGTAATGGACGGTTTGATTATTGGATATACTAAGGGCATTTTTAGCTCTTAGTCAAGTGGTTTTTTCCCCATCTTTCTCGGGTTTTCCACTCTAAAATTGTCTTTTCCTTTTCTGTTTCATTCATAATCGTTTCCCCCACACTAAACAAATTAAAATCGAGTTCGTCTTGCAACGAACCAGACAACTGTTGATACCCCCGGTTTTTAGACCACAACACACATAAAACACAAGTTTAATTTCGATGTAATAATCGTTAAAAAATCACAATATCACCACAACTGTTAAAACCAGTTGTAGCATCATCGTGATTTTGGAAAACACTCATTTACCCTTACTTCTATTAATTATAATATAATTATATTTATTATATATATATATATATATGAATATATTAGTATTTTTACATAAATCACGATTATAATACCGTAATTTTATCAAATATACTTAAAAATTTACGATCATCATATCTCACTACATCTCACCTCACCACACTGTATCACACCGTAATTTTAAAAAGTTGAACTAAACAAACTATTATGTAATAAAAAAATAATTTTGTAACAAAACGATAATATTTAAGTTTTAAATTTTTTTAAATATATACATATATTGATATCAACATTTTTAAATAATCACCAACAATTCTCCAATATGAAGTTTAATTTTTTAAAATATTGTTCATGTTAGAAAATTTGCTAAAAGCTTAGAAAGAAAGTTTATGAATTCTATGAATTTCCTTATTCATTTCAGTTTTCATACGCCTATTTATATAAATAAATATTAATATATTATTATTTAATAATTCATGAAGACGATGTATTACTATGCAAAACATTATTTTATCTACTCACATCTCAGTATTAATTACATATTTATCTACATATAATATATAATATTTGTATATTTTGATATTGGTGATACATTCATAATTCGGTATAATTCACAACACTCCCCCTTGAATGTNCCTATTTATAGAAAGAAATATAAATATATTATTATTTAATAATTCATGAAGACGATGTATTACTATTTCATCTACTCACATCTCATCAGTATTAATTACATGTTTATCTACATATAATATATAATATTTGTATATTTAATTACATGTTTATCTATATATAATATATAATATTTGTATATTTTGATATTAGTGATACATTCATAATTCGGTATAATTCACAACACTCCCCCTTGAATGTATACCAATTTTATAGTATTGATAAGTTGAAGATCAATTCGTAAGTTTAATGGATTTTCTTATCTGTATTTTACTATTTTCTAAGTGCGACTGCTTTGGAAAAACAATTTCGATTTCAGATAAGATGCATTCGCAAGCAATAGCCGATCTTGAAAACTTTTTCGGTCAGATGTTCTTACTCTTAGTATTATTATTGATTATTTTGTTTATTGTTCTGGGTTTTTTGAGATATGATTGCAGGTGTGGAGTGTGATAAAATGTATTTTTATTTTGATATGTAATAATGTAATGTTGAAAAACCGTACTGATGATTATTTCAAATCAAGAAGTCTTCGCATTCCAATTTGATGAACAAAATTTTCAAATACGCTTGTAGGGAGAGATTTAGTAAATAGATCTGCTAGATTGTTGCAAGATTGTATCTTTTGTACTTCAATATCATTTTGTTTTGTGAGATCATGTGTGAAGAAGAATTTTGGAGAAATATGTTTTGTTCTATTTCCTTTGATATATCATTCTTTCAATTGAGCAATACATGCTGCATTATCTTCAAATAAAATTGTTGGTTTCATTTTCTCAGATAATAAACCACAAGTGGTTAGAATGTGATGAATCATTGATATTAACCATACACATTCACGACTAGTTTCATAAATGACAATTAATTCTGCATGATTTGATGATGTTGTTGTAAGAGTTTGTTTCATTGATTTCCAAGATATAGCAGTTCCACATAATGTAAACACATATCCATTTTGTGATTTACTATTATGTGGATTAGATAAATACCCCGCATCTGCATAACCAATTAAGTCAATTGTTTTGGGTTTCATATTTTTGGAGTACAATAATCTCATGTCTTTTGTTCCTTGAAGATATCTAAAAATATGTTTTACTCATTTCCAATGTCTTTGTATTGGTGCTGAACTAAATCTTGCTTATAAATTTACAGAAAATGCAATATGAGGTCTTGTATTATTAGCAAGATACATTAATGCACCAATTGCACTTAAATATGGTACTTCTGGACCAAGTACATCTTCAGTATCTTCTTTTGGACGAAAACAATCTTTCTTTTGATCTAATGATCGAACAACCATAGGTGTACTTAGCGGATGTGATTTGTCCAAGTAAAATCGTTTTAGTATTTTCTCAGTATAATTAGATTGATGTAAGAAAAATCCTTCGGATAAATCTTCAATTTGTAGACCTAAACAAAATTTAGTTTGGTTAAGGTCTTTCATTTCAAATTCACTTTTCAAATAAGCAACGGTATTTTCAATTTCATCATGACTTCCAATAATGTTCAAATCATCAACATAAACCGCTACAATAACAAAACCAGACATTGTTTTCTTTGTAAAAATACATGGACTTATAGGATTATTCATAAATCCTTCTTTCATGATACTTTCTTTTAATCGATTATACCACATCCTTCCTGATTGTTTTAACCCATACAATGATTTATTCAGTTTGATCGAGTATATATTTCGGGGCTTCAATTTGAATGCTTCAGGCATTGATAGTCATTCATGAAAATTCATATAAATATTAGTATCAAGTGTTCCATATAAATATGCTGTCACAACATCCATTAAACGTATTTGTAAACCTTCCATAACTGTCAAACTTATTAAAAACCTGAAACTAGTTGCATCAACTACTGGTGAATATGTTTCATCATAATCGATTCCAGGTCTCTGAGTAAAACCTTGANCTTGTTATAAGTTTTCCAACAAAACAAGAAGAACAATTAAGTTCTTTTGGCAAAAGAATTTTCTGATTCTTTAATGTATGACCATTCGTACTATTTATAATTTTTCTCATCATAATTGATCCTGGATGGCCTAAACGATCATGCCAAATTGTAAATTCATTCTTGAATTCATTGAACTTCTGGTTCATATGAATTTCTATAGCACTTATCTTTGTATAATATAATCCAGAAGACAAGATTGGTAATTTTTCTACTATGGATTTTTTTTTATCAACAATAGATGTAATATTAATATATTCTACATCGTTTTCACATCTTGTTTCGATATTATAATTATTTTTACGTATATCTTTGAAGCTAAGCAAATTCTTTTCGATATAGAAGACAATAATGCATCTTCTATAATAAATTTTGTCTCATTGGGCAATATAATTATTGCTCTTTCAGACAAGACTGATAATTTTTCTACTATGGATTTTTTTTCATCAACAATAGATGTAATATAAAGATATTCTACATCATTTTCACATCTTGTTTCGATATTATAATTATTTTTACGTATATCTTTGAAGCTAAGCAAATTCTTTTCGATATAGAAGACAATAATGCATCTTCTATAATAAATTTTGTCTCATTGGGCAATATAATTATTGCTCTTTCAGACAAGACTGATAATTTTTCTACTATGGATTTTTTTTCATCAACAATAGATGTAATATAAAGATATTCTACATCATTTTCACATCTTGTTTCGATATTATAATTATTTTTACGTATATCTTTGAAGCTAAGCAAATTCTTTTCGATATAGAAGACAATAATGCATCTTCTATAATAAATTTTGTCTCATTGGGCAATATAATTATTGCTCTTTCAGACAAGACTGATAATTTTTCTACTATGGATTTTTGGTACCCCCTAAAAAGGGACCATAACAAATATAAAGATATTCTACATCATTTTCACATCTTGTTTCGATATTATAATTATTTTTACGTATATCTTTGAAGCTAAGCAAATTCTTTTCGATTTAGAAGACAATAATGCATCTTCTATAATAAATTTTGTCTCATTGTGCAATATAATTATTGCTCTTTCGGAGCCTTCAATAAAATCTACTGCCCCAGATATTGTATTCACATTTGTTTGCATTTTTGTAATAGTAGAAAAATATTTCTCATTTTTTAATATTGTATGAGTTGTTGCACTGTCAGCTAGACATATGTCTTCATCCATCTTCATATAATACATAATCACCTTTCAAAATACAATACATAATAAGTACATATAAAAACATATACACATGGAATAAGAAATACATATATACAAACACAACAATAATTTCATATTTGTTGTGTTTCATCAAAGCTGGGAAATCTTTCTGGATCGAAGAAATCAGCAATATCCAAATGGGTAGAATCATATGAAGTTGACGATTGATCACTTGGATTTATTGGATCTTCCAGTGTCTGATATAACATATGTGCTTCTTTAATTTTTCCTTTATCCGCCTTTTCTTTTTCAATTAAAGAATTTTTATATAACTCAACCAAATATTGAGAAGTACGGCAGACACGTGATCAATGATTCTTTCCACCACATCTATAACAGATATTTTCAGTATTTCTGTTATTTTGTTCTCCCATTTGTTTATTCTTATTTTTCCAATTTTGATTGAAATTATTATTTCTAATATAACCTCCACGATTTCCTCGTCCATAACCACGACCACGTCTACCACCATATCCACGTCCTCTTCCGGGTTTGAAACCTTGATTATTACCCATAAATCGTTGATCAACTTTGAGTGCATTTACTTCATGAAATGAAGTTGATCCAGTAGGACGAGATTCATGATTTGTCATTAACAAATCATTATTTTGTTCAGCAACAAGAAGATAAGATATTAATTCAGAATATTTCTTGAACCCCTTTTCTCGATACTGCTGCTGGAGTATCATATTAGATGCATGAAATGTGGAGAATGTTTTTTCTAATAACAATTCATCAGTAACTTTTTCTCCACATAATTTCAGTTGTGATGTTATTCTGAATAATGCTAAATTATATGCACTCACCGATTTAAAGTCTTGTAATCGTAAATTTATCCAATCATGGCGTGCCTTTGGCGGTATTACTGTCCTCCGATGATCATATCTGTCTTTTAAATCATTCCATAAATTACGTGGATCTTTTACCGTTAAATATTTACTTTTTAGTCCTTCATCAAGATGGTGACGTAGTAAAATCAAAGCCTTAGCTTTGTTTTGATTAGATGCAATATTACCATCTTTAATGGTATCTTCTAGACCATTTGCACTAAGGTGCATTTCTACATCTAATACCCATGATAAATAGTTTTTCCCAGAAAGATCAAGAGCCGCAAAATCAAGTTTAGAGAGATTTGACATAGTTAATGAAAAAGCAGAATAATAGAAATTTTTACCACCTTTCTTTACCCGTAACTCAGATAAGTGTAGAACACTCGTGCTGATAACGTGTTAGAAAATTTGCTAAAAGCTTAAAGAGAAAGTTTATGAATTCTATGAATTTCCTTATTCATTTCATTTTTCATACACTTATTTATAGAAAGAAATATTAATATATTATTATTTAATAATTCATGAAGACGATGTATTTCTATGCAAAACACTATTTCATCTAGTAACATCTCATCAGTATTAATTACATGTTTATCTACATATAATATAATATAATATTTGTATATTTTGATATTGGTAATGTATTCATAATTCGGTATAATTCACAACAATCAGAAATAAAAAACGAAAATAACACTGTTTTTTGTACTTTTATGATTTTATAATTGACACACATCTTATTATTAAAATAGTAGTTATGTACATGTGAGAGATCGGTTTCCTTTAACCAAATCGACCTATTATTTTTTTAAATTAAATTAGTATAGTTCAATTTCTTTTATTTCAGAAACCAAACTATCGTTTTTTTTTATTAAAATAATTAGTTCAATTTCCTCTATTGTGGAAATAAATCATGTATTCCTTCAGTTTAAAGGTCCTATTAGAAAAATAGACAAACCAAATGCACATGTGTAATATTATTTCAAGACAGAACTCTATTTGTATTTAGCCAATGATTTCATAGTAAAACAATCTACTTTATTGAGGTAATTTATATATTTTGTAAGCTTTATCACATAAAAGAAAGAGTTTAGATAAGTAAAGGAGATGGGCTTATGAAAGCCACAAGCCCCATGCGAAAACAACACACAAATATAATAAAAGTTGTTTACTAGAAAAGAGTCAAAGAAGAAAGAAATTCCTCATCTTCATGACTCTCTTCTTTCCCTGCCTCATTCATCTCAAAGGCAGTTCGTTATCCATTTTTCTTCATTTCGGATACTTTACTTTACTACACAGTGTAATTCTGCTGGATCGTCTCTATATCGAGTCCTTTAAGCTTCACAACCGACTCGACATGCCCCTTAAGCGTATGCAGCTCACGAAGTCTACAACACAAATCGTGTTTCATAAAACAGAAATCTCATTGAAGTGTAAAAAATGTATGTATTTATGTACCTTGCTATCTCAGCTCGTCTTTTGGCTTGCTCCGCGATTTCGGAGAGTTCTCTATAGCTATTCTTTTCGTTTAGTATACTCGCAGGCTCTGCTGATTGTAAACCATGTAAAGTTCTTTGAGCAAGTGCCCATTGAGCTTCTCTGTCTTCTTTCCCATAGTCTTTTTTGGTGGTTAATGCAATCTGTTGCAGAGAATTGATTAAAGAAATGAAATTATGGAGTTTTAGGACAGTAAAATTACCCTATTTTCATATAAGTTTGTCCAAGCCTTGCCACTGAGTATGTATCTTGTACCAAATTTGATGAGATCTAACGGGACATACGAAACAATGCTGTAAATCCAAATAACACCGGCCCATCCCCATCCGCATCCTTTAATTCTTGCGAATCCCCAGTTCGCATAAACAGCAATGAATGTTGCAACCTGAGATTAATGGAGTAAAATGAGTTGTAAAGTAGGTAAAAAATGTGTTATTTTTAAGGGACTTACGAGTTGAGCGATGACAAATGCGGACATAAGAAGTAAACCGGGGAGTTCGATGTATGACCAGCTACGAGACCTTGTAATGAAGATTAGAGCTTGGCTTATTATGCTTACTTGTAAGTACAAAGCAGCCATCATTTGTGTTTCATCATTTCTAATGTCTCGTACTCCAAATCTTGACTGTTTTTGTACCCGAAAGTTCGTTAGAAACGGTATGCAAAAATAAAGAAATTTGTTCTCACCGGAAAAAAGTCGGTTTTGTGCATTAACCAGAAGAATATTACAGTCATAAAAGCCAAGTAGCCTCCAAGAATGACTCCTGTAGCAAAAATTTCCTTAAGCTTCCAGCTATCTGGAAGAGGAGATGGCTTAACTCTATCCTTCGAAATTGTCATGATTGTACCTGAAAATTCACAAGTTCGATATCGATGCATAATTGAATATTACCAAGAATTCGTAATCGGGTTCATTACCATCATTGAGAATTGCAATGATTAGAACCATAAAAGGCGAAAAATCGAACTTCCATATAAGAGCAATCAACATGAAGCCAAACTGTAAATAAAGCAATGAATCAATGCTTTTCATGCATTAGAATTACACTAGTTTCGTTACGAGAAACATACCACAATACGGATAGTGATCGAGACTGCGTATATCTGCAAAAGAATGAACAAATTAACTTAAAAATGAAGAGAATATTTTAACAAAATAAACTGAACTGTGTAGTTCTTCATCCTTTGGAAAATCGCTCTGCTTGTCAAAACCGCACTGATTATAACGCTAAGCCCTGGTTCTGTGAGCACTATATCCGAAGCACCTCTTGCAGCATCCGTTGCATCAGCAACAGCAATACCGATATCGGCTTTTTTTAGTGCTGGAGCATCATTAACACCATCTCCTGTCATTCCTACAATGTGCTTCTGTTCTTGTAACTTCTTCACTATTTCATACTTGTGCTCTGAGTTCAAAAAATAAAATCGAGCTGAGCTTTTAGTTGTCCGAAAAAATAAATGAAGTAAAAGGACGATAACCTGGAAAAACTCCGGCAAAACCATCTGCCTTTTCGATTAACTCTTCAACGGGAAGTCCAGCTATTGATTCGTCTTTATGTTGTCCAAGTAATGATGCTGAAGGATACATATTCGCTCCCATACCGAGCCTTCTCCCCGTTTCTTTAGCAATGGCAAGCTGATCACCTGCACAAAAGTATTCAATTATAATAACAGATAGCATTTGCTTATCAAGACAACTTTTTAGTGTCCTAACCTGTAATCATCTTGACATTTACACCTAGATTGAGCGCTCTACGGATCGTCTCAGCACTATCGTGCCTCGGGGGATCAAATAGGGATAAAAGTCCCACAAATTGCCATGGACTACCCAGTGATTCCTTCGATCTCTCTGGAACTTCCTGAAGAAAAATAAAGGATAATTAACAAGGTTCTCAAGTTGCGATTCATATTTGTGATTTTATGCCTGTCTTGCAACTGCTAATGATCTTAAACCACGCTCGGCGAACTTATCAATGACACCGTGAACTTTCTTTTTGAAGTCCTCTTTGCAGTTGCATAGAGTAAGGATCTGAATCGATACAAATACGATAAAAAATCCAGTTTATTTTAGATTTTTACGATGAATTAAAAAGAAGAAAGAACCTGCTCGGGTGCGCCTTTACTTGACCGGTGCCATTTTCCATCCGAATCAACATAAGTCAGTGCCGTACGCTTGTCGACTGGGTTGAAAGGGAAGAAATGCACCTCCCGAATACCAGCTCTTGCCTAAGAAGTAATGAAAAACTTCAAAAATCACATAAATAATAGATAAAGAAGAATAGAAATAAGCAAACCTCCTTAGGATCAGCAAGAGTTCCGACAATGGCAGCGTCAATAGCATCTTGATTCTCAACTCTCGATGCCCTTGCAGCTAAAAGAAGCACATAATCAGGATCAACTCCCTTTGCGAAAACCTCTATCAATGACTTATCAACTGTAAGCTTGTTAAGAGTCAAAGTCCCTGTCTTATCACTACACAAAACATCCATTCCTGCCATTTCTTCAATAGCAGTCATTCTCTTAGTGATTGCACCTTGAGTTGAAAGCTTATGAGAGCCAATAGCCATGGTGACGGATAAAACAGTAGGCATGGCGATCGGAATGCCACCAATCAAGAGCACGAGGAGATTATCGATTCCTTGTCTATAAGGCCTATGCTGAATAGGGTACATTACTATGATCTCAGTTAACATTCCCACTGCAATAGAGCAAATACAGAAGTTTCCAATTGCAGTGAGAACTTTTTGAAAATGACCAACTTGATGAGTACTATCAACAAGATGAGCTGCCTTTCCGAAGAAAGTATGAACACCGGTTGCTATGACGACTGCCTCGATTTCACCTTGTTTGCACGTTGAGCCTGAGAAGACTTCATCTCCTGGACTCTTTGTAACAGGAAGGGATTCTCCGGTAAGTGCAGATTGATCGATTTTCAAAGGATCACCTTCGAGAAGACGAGCATCAGCAGGTACGATATCTCCAAGTTTGATACTTACAATATCTCCAGGGACTAAAACAGCAGCTTCTTGCTCACTCCACTTCCCATCTCTAAGCACCTGCATTCCACAATTCATCATCATCACAAATCAAAATCAAAACCAAAATTCTTAATCTGTAATCGTCATTTATGAACAGTAAACCTTAGTTTTAGGAGCAAGACCAGCCATAAGAGCAGCAGCAGCATTACCAGCATTATTCTCTTCGATGAAACTGATAGTAGAGTTGATAACCAACAAACACATAATACCCACAAAGTCCTGCCAATCCGGAGGCTTACCCCCGCCGTTAGCCAAAGCAATAGCCATAATAGCGGCGGATTCCATGACCCATGAGAGCGGATTCCACATAAATCCAAGGAACTTGAGAATCTTGCTTTCCTGTATAAATACAAAAGAAGCAAACATCATTAATAAATATACTACACCTTAAAACCCACAATTTTCGTCAATAAAAAATAGCAGTTACCTTCTTCTCTTCCAACTTGTTTGGACCAAAAATCAGTATCCTGCTCTCTCCCTCTGCAGTTGTTAATCCTTCTGGTGTACATTTCAGCTGCTGAAACACTTCCTCGATCGGAATCTTCTCCTTTTGTCATGAATAAAGAAAATTCAATATTTTCCCAATGCTTTAATGGATAAATATAATCAAGAAAATATATTCATCATCATAAGAATGTTTTAAAAACATGTAGCTACCGTATATACCGAATATATGTCAGGTATATCAGATATGTATCGAATTGTATTGGAATATTAAAATAAATTAAATTATAAAATATTTACATTTTATTTTTTCTAAATCAAATAAATTATATCCAATCTACTAAAAAACCTGTACCGACCGATATTTTGTGAAAATATCGATCGAAATTTCGGATATATAGGAAATTTAAAACATTATACACCACTTAACAGTTTGAGACTGAAATGCTAAATGAGTGTAATATAGTAATACACTGACATTTCTTTTATGTATAATTGTATTCTTTATTTAATTGATAAAAAAATTAATGTTTAATTTCATTTTTCACACGTATCACAATTTTAAAAATAAGATATACTATACAAAATTATACTTTCAAAATTAATTTATTATTTATATTATAGATATACATATGACGTTCTTTATTTCCATTATCAAACAAACTAAAGAATAATCTTATATAACATTGGATATATTAATATGAACCTAACAGTAACCAAGGAATATTCTTGCAATGCAATAAATTAAATTATAAGAATTCAATTAAATTTAATATCGTGTAATTAATGTATTGACCTAGTTGGCGTTGGTGGGTACCCTATGGAGCTCGCCATTTATACAAAATCATTAGGTTTAAGTAGAAGAATTTAATAAAAATAATATTTCTAATATATTATAATTTAACCTGCTTAAATTATAAATTAGAAAATAGAAGTATTTGCATAATTCAGATTGGATTATGTAAACAATTCATGTTTAATTAATAATTAGTCAGTATTTAATTTTGTAGTTATTTTTTCACATAAACAAATAAACACTAAATAATTATTGGCTAGATTGTGGAAATAAATTAATAAAGAAATGTTTGCTTAGTGGTTGGGTGATAGTATTCATATACCGATACAATGGTTTAATCGGCAGAGATTTTTTAATATTTTTATAATTTGATAGAATAATATTTTTTTATTTTATACCGAAAAAGCCACAATTATTAGTGACAAAAAATATAATTTAATTTCTCACAAGTTAGTTTTGCGTATGAACATCATTGACTCAATATAGTTTAATTAGCATAACTGAACAAGTTTGGGCTACCAAGGCCTAAGTTGACTTCTAGTGGGGTTCACTTTAACATCCAATCTTCTTATTAATTAATTGAGATACTACCATGGAAATTAGGCCCTTATCCATTTTATTTATATTTTTAATTTTAAATAAATCAAACGATTATATTAACTAACAAAAAATAACCAAACTAGATATCCCAAAAATTTTATTTATAATTTATAGTCTCAATAGTAAAATATTTGAATTTATGTTCACTTCTAATTTTAGACTTATATTTTATTTTATGAAATGTTTGTACAATAGAACTAGTACTTAGGCATTATTTTTATTAACCTATAATTTATAAATCTCCAAAAGTTTTTTCCTTGAATTCATGAATTTCAAGTAATACTTATAAAAAATCTTAAGTTTTTTTTATAACTCTATCCCAATCGGTTTTGGAAATATAAATATTTTGGTTTTAAAAAAAATGATATCATGATTAATTGACTTGGGTTCAACATTTTCAATGTGATTCACTTCTCTTATGTACTAGATTCAGACACTCTTCAGATCCATTGAATTCTGAATCTCTATATGATATCGGAGCTTCGGGGTAGGTTTCGGGTTCGACTTGAAAGGGAGTGTTGAAATATTATCTCATATCATTTGTGGAAATAAAAATATTCTAATTTATAAGAGGAGTGATATCATAAATAATTGATATGTGTTTAGTCTCTTCAATGTAATTCACTTATCTTATGTATTAAGCCCAAACACTCTCCCTATCCATTGAATTTCGAATTTCTACATTTCCATCTGATTTTTATCTTTTTTCAGACATTATCATGTTGAACCCTAGGTTTTGCCACTTTAATTAAAAAGTTAATATAGAAATAAAATAAGTTTATATCAATATCCGATTATATATCGATATGTACCATAATGAAATTATGAGTATATTTTGAAACATGAGTCTAAAAAATGTGAAAGACTCGATAACATGGTTGAGGAAGATGATGATCCAGTAGCAAACAGTTAAAATTCAATTTCAAAAATTACTAAAGAAAGCAATATCCCACATCGGAAAATATAAATAGATAAGAGAGGAGCATGAAATTACCAGATCAACAGTCTCGTTCTTGATGTGTTCAAGGCTTCCCATTTCTGGGTCGAGAATAGAAGAAGAGAAAGAGTTGTCGTACCGGTCGGGGTAAAGGCCTATAAGAATATGAATCTAGCAAGCCCGGGCCGGAGACAAATTTCTTCTCCTGTATCAATAACAATAACCCTCTTTTTATATACACTAAAACCAATACAAACCGTAATTAATTCTTAAGCGTGATTATTTGACGATATTAATTAACTTTTTCTTTGCTTTTTCACTAATTTAATTTAATTTTCATTTATATTATATGGGTGTGTTTCGTTTACCTTTTTATTTTAACACGTGATTTTAATATGTAAATACAAACTATTAATTTTTAAATAATCCAATTATTTTAATTATACTTATAGAACAACACACCTTCATAATTTGACATGCTTCATATCTCAATTTACGATATATTATTAATTAATTAAGCTGATAAGATAATTATAAGTATTTTGAGTAATGTTTATAAGATAAATTTATTCAAAATCTTAACTAATTATGATTATCTATATAATTGAGAAATTAATTCGTAATTAAAGCTTAAATTTTAAAATTTAAATTGAACATCAATATTTATATAACAATAAAACTTTTAAAACATTATTTAATAGAGAGTTATTGACCCATAATAACTAATTCGTAAATCACCCCATATAATTAGTAATATGTAACTCTCAAATAAGAGTAATTTATTATAGCACGAGTAAAAATTTAATAGCAAATATTTATAAGAAAATGTATATGGAATCAAACTATCTAAAAATCCAAATTGTTACAAATTAGCCTAAACCCTAAAATGCTCTCGGTCCATTTCTAGTCGATATTCCGAAGAACAATAAATATTTAAACAAATTGGACCAGAAAATAAAGACTAAAAATAAGTTTCCTTTATCTAGCAATTTTATTCAAAGTCCTTTGTGTTTGGACTGTCCTACACTTAAATGAATTATAAAACATAGAGCTATTTTAGCATTTTATTTTCAAAATAGACACTTCATATACGCTCTTATTTATCACCATATTGATAGTTTACTAAATATAAATATAAATATAAATATAAATATAAATATAAATATAAATATAAATGCATCGTGTATTGATGTTAATAAAAAAAATATGTGATTTTAGTTTCGGTGTCATGTTTCACAAAGTAAGTACTCAGTGCCATTTATATATCAAATTAAGTATTTTCAATGAAAAAATACCCTTTCCACCCATGTTCTCAAATCTGACCGGATAAGCGAACAATTTTTCCATTGATTCGGTTCAAATTGTTTTTTTGTTTTTTGTATTTTAAAATATTTGAAATGTGTAGATTATATTTTAAATCATTTTTCTTCAAGTTTTCATATAATAACGAACTAAAAATATCAAATTAATTTCAAAATATAAAAATACAATATATTATAATATCACGTTAGTTATCTATGATAGTTAATAATAGTTGATTTGATTGTATTTTAGTGTTTAGATATAAAATCAATATTACTTTGAATTATATTATTTTTAAAAAGATAATAATTAATAACCCGACCATATCACTATGAAACTCTCAAATAAGAGTAATTTATTATAGCACGAGTAAAAATTTAATAGCAAATATTAATAAGAAAATGTATATCAAATCAAACTATCTAAAAATCCAAATTGTTACAAATTAGCCTAAACCCTAAAATGCTCCCTGTCCATTTCAAGTCGATATTCCGAAGAACAATAAATGAAATTTACAAAATTAGGAGAACCAGATCTAAATCGGATAGGGTTTTATATGAGTTTTGGTTTTAGCCGGATGAACTGGCCAAAACCAATCCGGTTATAGAACTAGCTTTCCACCCACAAAACATATGAGTTTATTTCAAATTATAAACATATAAAATATAACACATGGACAACTAAAACTATATTTATAAAATTAGATTAATGATGGCATATTGTGCAATATCGTCCATATGAGATGCTACAAGATAGATGGTTTAGACTATATTAATTTTTTATTATTTTATCATACTTGAGTAATTTGTAAAAAGTATATAATTATTTTTGAGTTTTAAACCAAAGGCATAAGCTAATATTTACTAATTAAATTTTTAAAAGGAAATAATATTAAAAAATAAGCATGATTTTGAAGAATTGAAGACGTGAGGAGTAGTCAGATGACTTTTTTTACCACGTAATAATTACAATATAAATTTCTAAGCATTAGCGCTTAGGTATTAATTACAATAATAAATTCATTTACATGGTCACCAAAGTCTCAAAACATATCTTAATCATTATATAATAAAAAATATAAACCACAACATTATCAAAACACTTTAAATAGCGTGTAGAAAAGTATGATTTACAAATTGTATGATGGTATAGGAAACATGAGTACGGATCATTATTACCTATTTAATACTTTATATTTTATAAAAATAACAATTCTAATGAAGAGTATATGAACAAATATTAAGAAAGATTGGGTTGTTATATTTTTATGTTAGAATAATTTAATTATTCAACTTTTTTAAGAAAACATTAATTTATATATTATAATAGTGAGCACTAGTTAACTAATAAGTTTTACCATTGTTTTTCTTATGACAAATAACACATTATAGAGTGTGAATATCGTAGTATTTTTTATCATTGTTTTTTATGCGACGAGATTATTGATGAAAGTTGTAGTTTCATTATGATCAATGTTTTTAGCGATATGATTATGACACTGTTTTTTTGTTATCACTATACAAACCTAATATTTTTTTTATGATAAATTAATTTTCTAATATAATTATTAAAAAATTACCAATATTTAAAAATAAATATCTTTAATAGTACTAAGTTGGATATAATTAAAAATTGAAAATAAATAATGGATAAAGAGTAATGTAAAAATTTACAAAATGAGTTGGATAGATAGAAATGTCCTCGAAAAACAAATATGAAAACAATTATGAAAACAAATATGATACACTATAAACATTAAGTTTTCATTTTACAATTACTCATTGAACTTATACCCATTTGTTGATCTACTTATCTATTAGACAAATTTTAGAAAGGGACTGCACAGCTAGATATTTGATACAATATCCCTTATTCATGCATTAGGGAACTGGATCCTTTCTATACCCGGCTCCAATAATATGTATTGAAATAAAATAATATTTTATAGTATTAAAACAAAAATAATTAATAATTTTAAAACCTACCGACTTATTTACCGAACAAATTCATTAAATCGATATACCAAATATGTATCGAATCGCAATAACAACATAAATTTAATTATTAACATAGAAAATCATATTTTTTAACCATTCTCTATTTATATCTTACAAGCAAATTAAAAGCAAATAAAAAAATTATTTCGATCAATTATATATAAAAATATTTTAAAAAAACATTGAGTAACCGATTAAATTACTCTATTTATATAATAATACAATCTTCAATTCTTCTAGTTTCTACTCCAATATAAGTGTATAATGTTATGAAACTTCAGAAAGTAAATACGAAAAATAATTATTAGAAAATAAATGAGAAGTTGATAATTTACTCATGTGGAAACTAAATTATTATTCTCAAAGTTATCTTGCTTATATTGAACTTCTTCAATATCATCAGAATGTAGTTCATAGAGCTAATCTTGAGTGCATATAAGTACTTTCACATTTTTCAAACTAAAAGAACTTCTATAAAAATCAATGACTCGTCTATCTATTATAGTAATAATATGTGGAAATTAGAATAATGCCCTAAATCCTACATTCAATCCAATATTAATAATTGAATGATCCATAATCCATTTAAAAATTTTTAAATATATATATTTTTTAAATATTAATTTGGTATTCGATATTTACCGAATTTTTATTCTTATTACCGAATACCAAATCAAATACCATAATTTCATAAAATCAACTATCAAACTGAATATCAAATAACAAATACCGAAATAAAAAAATTTTGGTATGATATTTGATATTCCAAAATTTTTGCTCACCCCTACTTACAAATTCGAAAAAATAAAAATAAAAAAATTCGAAAAAATTCATATATATTTTTCTAAATTAAACAACTTAGATCCGACCCAACCTACTCAAAACCCACAATGATAAATATTTTGACAAAAAATCGATCAAAATCGGTATGTCCGAAGTTTTTGTTATACCTAAAATTTAAAACACTAATATATATTGAAAAAACGATTGTCAAATTAATAAGCTCCATTATAGAGCTAAATTTTCAAAATTTAGACAAATTTGGCAGAGCAATTAAAATATCAACTTTACCATTGTAATGCATGCTAGTATTTTACTTTTTATTAAATTGCTAACCCTAAGTTTAATTACATTTTATAATGTTTAATAAAAATGGACATGGCCATAGGAACCAAACCAGTAATGCTAGTCTCGTCCGGCTTGTAAAAGAACAATAAAAAAGAAAGAAATGGCATGTTTTTTTTTATTAATTTATACACAATACTATAAAAATGTACTTATAATGTCATGTTTTTTTTAAGAGTTTGTCAGAAATTGTCTGACAATTGGTAGATTAACAAATCCAATTATGCTAATAAATTAATAAATTCTCATTTTAAATTGTTATTTTTAATAAATTGTTGTACAAATCGTACAACTTTCCATCATATTAATGTTATATTGCTCAAATAAAAGTTACTAGTGCTATTAGAAGTTACTTTTTAAAATCTATCATAATTTCTGACAAACTCTTAGAAGTATCCATCAGAATTTTTTGATGCTAGTAACAGTGTTAGACCATTAGACTTTTATAAATATGACTGATTTTAAAAAGTAACTTCTAATAGCACTGGTAACTTTTATTTGAGCAATATAACACGGGTAAATTTTTGTAATGACTGTGTTAGAACGTTTCACTTAAAAAAATAACATTAACTTTTTATTTGTGTTTTTTTTTGTCACTGAATCATTTTACTTTATCAATGTAGCACTGGTGGACAGTCTGCGTAGACAGGTTCATTTAATGCACAGACAAAACTTAAAGTTTTTTTGCTTTTCTTCTATTACTGTATATTTCACCGTCCATTTACCTTGGAGTTTTCAATCTTCCTCATTTCTTTTCTTTTCTTTTCTGAATATGTTATTGAATTCCAATAGACACCCAAATAGGAAAAAGTAGAAATATGCAATTTGATACAAGAAACGGCTATAAATTCTCTAAAGCCCTATCGGAGTTCTCGATGTTTGTTTTAGCTCCGACAAAGACGAAATGAGTTCTTACCCAAAAAATCTGATTTCCGACGAATAACTAAAGGTAAAGTAAATTTCAACTTGTATTTTGTTTATTGAAGAAAAGACGAGGATTGGTTGTATTTCAAGACGAGAATATGTATATGGTGTAATGATGAGTGTATGTAGAATTTATCAGTAGAAGGAGGATGCATGCACAGTTTTTTCTTAGAGGTAACCGGAAACTGGAATTTATTCAAAGTAAAGAGGAGAGATGAGAAGAATGTGGGTTTTTATATACGTAGAAATTGATTTTTAATTATTAAAATAAAATATGATATCATATCAACGTCATCATTACATCATCACTGCTATAGTTATAAAGTTTTGAGGTGTAAACAGATTAACACGGATTGTGCTTCGTCGAATCTATATGTAAGACTACAACCACTGATATTCCGGTGATGAACGATTGAGAAGTGTTATATCTTTCTGATATCGATTGTGCTTTCTCGAAGCATTTAAATAATCGAAATAATAACATTTAATTATCAACCGTGGATCTATAATGTCACAAACGGGATCTTGATGATTCTAAACAGATTCACACGGATTGTCATTACTAAATTTATTATAAAAGCAATGTTAGAGTACAAATTAAAACTTTCTAACACGGTTAGTGATGAGGGCTCCGGGATCGGGTACCCTCTGTTGGTTTAGGCTCAATCTAAGAGGTTAGCCCGAATGATTAAAGACGAACTAATGCGGTCCAAGATCGTCATTTTGGCCCATTTGGATTAACTAACCCGAAGGTCCATTAAGAAGTCAGGACCGAAGATGGAGTTTGTCGTAACAAGGAATGCATACGGACCGATCTAATAGGTCGGTCCAAACGGTTACAGTCACGCGTTCTGAGCCTCGGGCCTCTCCACGTGTTCCACGCTTCGGGCCATGTCACATTTTACACACATCGGTCCCAGTCACGTTTTACAGCGTGCGATAATGATGTTCAACAGAATTGTCAAAGGCGGTTACATGGCGTGGATCTCAAACGCCATCAGCCCTATAAATATTGTTGTGGTTCGAAAACCGGGGGTGTCAACAGTCGTCTGGTTCGTTGCAAGACGAACTCGGTTGTAATTTATTTAGTGTGTTGAGGACGATTATAAATCAAATGTAAAAGAGACAAGACAGTTTTAAAGTGGAAAACCTCAAAGCTGAGGAAAAAACCACTTGACTAAGAGCTGGAAATGCCCTTAGTCGATTCAATAAACAAGGTGCTAATCACAAATACCATGTTTTTTCTTTAGACAACAAGGGGAAGAAAGCTTATCGAAAATAAATCAATAGAAGGCTAAGTAAGAGAGCTTGCAAGGAGAATCAGAAGAAGATATTTTCTTCGCATCCCAAGTGTCCTTTATATACGTCTACTGTGCTGTGTGAACAGTAAGGTGTCGTTTAGTGCTTGTCCTCTGCGGCTAGGTCGGCTCCTGTCAGGCGGGACAGCCACCGGGCATGGCTTCATAGGGCTGCACGGCGCTAGGCCTTTCGGCACTACTAGCCGGCTACCTCCAGACTAAGGGAGGCTCGTATGACTCCGCCGAAGCACGCCTCTAACAGAATTGTCGGAGGTTGTCGTTGTATGTTGAGGAATGTTGATGCCCCGAAGCAGGTCCAATGTCCGGTAAGCCTGCAGCCAGTCTGGCTAACCCGTCGGCCACCTTATTTTGTTCTATAGGCACATGGTCAAGTGAGAATTCACGGAACTTTTTTGACATCTCAAGGACCTTTGCATGGTATAGCTTCATGGTTGGCTCATGTGTTTCGAATCGTCCTGCGAATTGCTCCACCATCAACTTGGAGTTTGAGAACATTCGCAACTTAGCAACTCCCATCTTTTGGGCTAAGGTCATCCCCGACAACACGGCCTCGTATTCCACCACGTTGTTCGTTCCAGAAAACAAGAACTTGACCGCGGAGTGGATAACGTTGCCTTGAAGTGTAGTTAGGGTGATGCCCGCTTCCTTTCCACCGAAGGTTGATCCGTCAACATAAATGACCCACCGGTCGTCCTCTTGGTTCAGAAATATGAGCGATCGGGTCATCTCGACCACGAAATCCGTGAGTACTTGAGTTTTGATCGCCCTTCGGGAAACGAATTCTAAATACATGGAGCTGATCTTGATTTTCCACTTGGCCAATCTTTCATTAGAGTCCGCCTGACTCAAAACTGCCTTCAAAGGCTGATCAGTATACACATAAACCTTTCGTCCTTCAAAATAATGCATAAGCTCAGATATAGCTTTCTGCAAGGCCAGCATGAATTTCTCCAAGGTAGTGTATCTGGTTTCGGCTGGCACCAGTGAATGACTTACGTGGTAGACAGGTCGGTGAACGTCATCCCCAATGGTTACCAAAGATGCGCTCACTGCGGCCTCTGATACGGCCAGATATAACCTTAAGGGTTCATGGCAAGTCGTGCTCACCATCACAGGATGAGTAGTCAGATAAGTCTTTAAGTTAGAAAATGTCCGATCGCACTCTTCGGTCCAGCCAAGATGTTTGGCTTTCCTTAATACCCGGAAAAAGGGGAGAGCCCGGTCCGTGGACCTATAGATAAACCTGCTCAACGCTGCCAATCGGCCAGTTATCCTATGAAATTCTCGCTTGTTTCTCGGAGGTTGCATGTCAATAATTGCCTACACTTTCTCCGGATTAACCTCTATGCCTTTCTCATAAACGTAATATCCAAGGAACTTGAGCTTCGAATCCCGAAGCAACACTTGTTCGGATTTAGTTTGAGCTTATATTTATGGCATACTTCGAAACAACGAGACAAATAAGGAATATGATCTTCATCATTCATGGACTTGACAATCATATCATCAACATACACTTCCATAACGTGGCCTATCAAATCCCTAAAGATCTTGTTGACCAACCTCTGGTATGTTGCTCCAGCGTTCTTTAAACCGAAAGGCATAACCTCGTAGCAATAAACGCCGTCCTCACTCTCGGATCGGTCAATCCCCTACACATCGTCCGGGGTCCATGCGAATATGTCCACATTGCTTCTCAGCAAGCGGACCAGCTCTTCTTCAAAGATCGGGGACAGATGTGCCCCGATGCGAGTAGTCTTGGTTGAGTCATCCTCAACCAAGTTGATAAGTTTCAACCCAACGGGTTCCATAGCTTACCTCGGGTGCGGGGCTCTTCGAGCAAATCCACCTTAGCTCTCTTGATTGGTGCCAAGTTTTGGCACAAGCTCATGTAGCACTGTCTTGCTACTTTCTGGTTCCCCTTGACAGAAATAACACCATGAGTGGATGGGAACTTGACCATCATGTGGTACGTAGAAGGGACCGCCTCAAACTTACTGAGGCCGGTCCATCTAATAATAACATTGTAAGCCAGATCGACTTCAACGACTATGAATTCCAGGGTTTCCGGTCAGTCCCTGCCTGGTTCCCCCAGAGTGACTCGGAAAAGAATTTTCCCGCACTGGATAACACTTCTATGGTCGAACGACCAAAGGGTTATATTGGCGATGGGGAGATCATGAGCCGCGGCTCCTAGCATCTCAGCCACTTCACGCTTCATCAGATTGCATGAAGCCCCAGTGTCCACCAAAATCTTATGGACCCGTCGGTCGGCGATGACTCTACTGATGATGAGGGGATTATCACATGGATCGGTAACCCTTTCTCGATTGGATGCGGTAAAGATGATATCGCCCTCAAAGGTAGAGGACCGCTCAGCCGATTCATATTTGATCAGCGCCACAGATTCGGAGCTTTCGGGAAACTCCTCACGCGCTACTCTTTTTCGGTCCCTGACCGACTCGTTAATCCTTATTTTACGCCGGAGATAACATAAATGTTTCCAGCGACCTCTCTTTCTCTAGGCACCTCCTCATTCGGGGGAGGTTAGGTGCCCACTTCAGCAGGTGGGGGAGCTGGTTCCTCCCGCCTTTCTCCTTCATTTCGCGGGGCTCTGCCACCACGGCCCCGCCATCTCCTCCTTCGGCCCTGCCTACGGTTTTCTTGACCGTGTTGGCCTCTATCCTGTTCGGGTTGAGGGGACCTTCGGTCTTCTGCCCGATCATTGTAGTGTTGGGGCTGGCCCAGAATATCTCTCCTCCTCGGCCTGTGACGATCGTCACCTTGATGGCTCGTTAGGGGAGAGTCCGCCCGCTTGCCCCTATGATCATTATGATCGGCTTTTCCTTATTCATCACCGCTACCGTTTCTCGCAGTAGCGGGCATTTCAGCGTCGGGTGATTGCGGTTGTGATGCAACTCGCAATAGACCCGATTGTCCTTCTTCTTCGGGGGGACGGTCTTTTCAGCCACAACCACAATTTCTCGCGGCTGTCTCTTAGGGTAAGACACCATATGATCACATGCGGGATCAGAAATCTCACCAGGCTTTCGATACCCCGCTCCCAGCGCTTCATCCACCTTGATGTACTTGTTGATTTTCTGAAAGAGCTTTCCCAAGGTGGACGGTGGGCTCTTCACAAGGCTGGCCGAAAGGCCGCACGGTCCCAAGACCTGTTGCAAGATATCGATTTTGTCTCGGAGCTCCAACTTGATACCCCGAGCAGTTCTGTTGAACTTCTCCATAAAAGAACGAAGACTCATCTTTGACGGGATATACTTCAAGTCGTATAGTTCCTGCCTACTCCGAGGCGATCCTACATTTGGAGCAAACTGCTCCGAGAATNTATTTCAAGTCGTATAGTTCCTGCCTACTTCGAGGCAGTCCTACATTTGGAGCAAACTGCTCCGAGAAAGCTAGGATGAATCCGCCATACGACTGTATGGATCGGGTCGGTAAGTTCTTGAACCAGGTCCGGGCATCTCCTTGTAACCCGGCCGCGAAGATGCGGCACTTCAGAGAGTCAGAGGCCCGAACAGTTCCCATTCTCAGCTCAAAGTCTGCGACGTGATCGATTGAAATACTGTCGCCGCGAAATATTGGCAACCCCTCCGGGTTACTGTAATATCGATCGGGAACTGCCGCCCAGATCTCTTCAGAAAACGGGAGCATCAAATCTTCCAACACTGCGGAGACACCTCCAGATTGCTGGGATGATGTCTGGGCCACATGCAGATTATGCCACCAGTCATCATCCTTGCTCCGTCTGATCGAGGCATCCATGGCCCATCGAATAGCCCAGGATTGCGCCCAAGATTGGGCCCTCAATCCCTCTGCGTTCGTAGGATCTCCAACTCCCTGGTAAGTTCGTCGATACGTCTCTACATCTGTTCTTGATCAGTTCCAGGAACGGGAGTTGGAGTTCTAATTGGAGGAGGTGGAGTAGATTGGTATCTCTGCATCCTCATCGTCACTCCGTGCCTGATAATCTCCTCTTCATCGGAGCTTCGCGCGTCTGGGTCGCTTTCGTACCCTCTGCTTGCTGGAACAGGGCTTGTGATAGCCGGTGGTTCTGTTCCACTCCTCTCCGACGTAACTTCGATTATTACTTTCCTGACAATAGGTTCCAGGTCCTGCAAAGAGAACGTTGATGCTGGAAGGCTGCTGGGAAGTGTATCACTATCGTTCGTCGAAGTCCCGGTTGTCATGCCTTTGATTATCCTATTTTTTAGATAGCCAGCCAATAAGAAGAGAAAAAAAAAGATCATTTTCTTTGCCTCCCAAGTGCCCCTTTTATACCTCTTTTGTGCTGCGTGAACAGTAGAGTGTCGTTTTGTGTCTGTCCCCTGTGGCTCGGTCGGCTCGTGTCAGGCGGGACAGCCGCCGGGCATGACTTTATAGGACTGCACGACACTAGGCCTTTCGGCGCTACTAGTCGGCTATCTCCAGACCAAAAGGAGGCTCATACGACTCTGTCGGACCTACCTTTGACAGGATTGTCAGAGGTTGTTGTCACATGTTGAGGAATGTGGATGGCCGAAACATAGCCTGTGCGATGTGGACCCATCGGTCCTTACGAGGGGGAGAAAGCATGACTCTATCGATCGAGACCGATCGATAAGAAAGGGCATTCGGGCCCGACTGGCTTGGCTGGGCCGTCCATTCACGTGAGCTGGATATGAACCTCCAAGTTCGGTTTATGTCACTCGGGCTGACTTGGCTAAGCTTGACCCTAACCAGGTTCGGGGTACCGGGTTCCGAGGGTCTCATCATAAACGATGTTGCTACATAGGTTAATATTAAATAATATATACATGCTAAAGTGTCTTTCTTGTATTTAATTAAAGTCGGGGACGTAAATATTTGCTCAGATAATTTATAATATCTACCATTCAAAAAATATGAAAACTTATAATCGGACTCATTCAAATGAGAGATAGAGATTTCAGTATGACATTATTGTTCTTAAAAGTTTTCAATTTTTGTGTGAGATTATTGTCGAAAATCAAAATTTGGTTAACTAATTTTGTTATTTTGAATATATGATTTATCAAATATTACAAATTTAGAAGATCAAATTTTAAAATTTGATGATTAAATATTTCATAAATAAATTTTTGAATACTACGAAAAGTTGGAGATGATCTTTTCATTCTGATCAATTTGGAGTATTTTTGTTTCTAAAATTAAAATATATTAAATAATTTAAGTTGGTATTTCAATTTTCAACTCAAACAGTGACACGTGGTCAAATACTGTTTAAAAATGCATAAATGCCACAATTTTCATTTTCAGTTTTCTCAGTAACACAATTGCGGGCAGGCTCAGCGCGAGGTCGACGAAGGGAGAAATTGAGATACGTGTAATTGTGCCAAGGCAATGCCAGAATTGAAAGACGAAGCCATAAGCTCATCGAGAGACCCGCTATTATGCCCCAGATCGTCTTCTTCACCGCGGAGCATCACTCCTGCTGCCAGGTTAAATAATTTGTCTCACTGCTAATCGATACACCAATTCCCTGAATTTACTCTAGCCCTTAGCGCTTATGTCCTGTTTTCATTGTAAATTGTGTTGCTTTAGACATATTCCTCTGTTGTTAGGGCTTGCAAGTTTTGGGTGTTTGCTTATCCCTGAGTTAGCATATCATTAGAAGGCCGTAATTTGTTTACTTGACTCGAAATTATCGTAAACAACAAAAAGAATATGTCTTAAGCAACACAATTGACAATGAAACCAAGCTATACGGTTTGCTTTATACCTGAATTAGCATATCATTATTAGGGCGTGATTTGTTTATGTGCCTTAAATTTTCGTTAACAACGAATTCTACCATTGAATCACAGTCAGTCAACTAAGATGCATACAATTTATATTTGGGAAAAAGGTTTAAATTTCCTGCAGTCATTTTTGTATTGGTACTTAATATCATATATTGACTGTGAT
>RWGZ01001287.1:0-26338 GCA_009725065.1 Utricularia reniformis | reverse complement strand
TGTTTTTCAATAATAGGCCCAGAAGCTGATAAGTCTTTGTGGATGGGAACCCAGATGGCTTCCAAATGTTCAGGATTTTGAAGAGCATTCTGCGCAATCAGCTAGAAATGGCTGCTCTGTTGGTCCTTCAAATTATCGTGGCCCTTCTTCCCGTCTTAATCGTGGAAAGAAGGCATTGTCCTCCTTTGCTGAAAAAGAATTTGGTATGACTGAAGCTACAGCTACAAACTCAAAAGGTTTGTCAAGGTCACCATTACTAGATTGCAGCCTGTGTGGAGCAACAGTAAGAATTTCGGACTTCCTTATTGTCATGCACCCAAATGGTTCTGTTTCGAATAGAAGCGATGTTCCTGAAACTAGCAAGAAGTTAGCCTCGGCATGGAGAGTAAGTGCTGGAAGTGGTATAAATGGGTGGATCCCTGTGGATAGCATGGAGAAGGAGCAAGTAGAAGACCATGATGAGGCTGCAACAAATGAAGTAAAGTCCTTGTCAAATATTGGAGTTGATGTAAATCTTACTGTATCCGCTGGACTGTCCTCTTCACAGGTACAAAGAAATGATATGCATAGAGGAAGAGATTTATTGCTTGGGCAGCCTGCTAGCAGTGAGGTGGGTGATCGTGCGACATCATATGAATCCCATGGTCCCAGTTCCCGCAAGAGGAACTTGGATGAAGCAGGGAGTACAGTTGATGGACCACAGTTAGTGGCTCAGCAAGCTGACAGTGTTGAGGGAACTGTAATTGACCGTGATGTTGATGAAGTCAATGGTGGTAGTCAATATTCTGTTGGCCCTTCAAAACGCCCTCGTGACTCTGTTCTTAGAATTCACCCCTCTCCTTGTAGAAAAGAGTTTTCTGGTGTTGGACCTAGCCGTACACATGATTATGATTTAGCAACGGATGCTTATAAAGAATATTTTGATTTTGGACCTGAAATAGCAGCTGGCAATCTGTCAACTAGGGACTCAGCTCGTGCTTCTTCTGTGATTGCCATGGATACTGTTTATAACAATGGTAGTGATGATTCGATGGAGAGTGTAGAAAATTGTCCTGGTGATTTTGATGACATTCATATGCCCTCATCATCAACAGTCAAGAACGCAGATGCAAATGAGATATCAGAGGTGAATTACAGTAATCAAGCCCAACAGAGTACTTGCCTAACTGCTGTAAGAAGTGTTTATGAAATAGGTCGCAGTAGTACAAATGAGGAGGAAGTTTTAAATGCTGATACTGCTACTGCACCTGGGAGAGATGGAGCCAGCTTTGTGATTAGTGGAGGCAGTGTAGGAATGGGTGCCAGTCATGAAGCAGAAATTCATGGTGTTGCTTCAATTTATAGAACCGAGAGTGTTGTTGGTGATGTGGAACCCCTTGGTGAAATAACCGAAAACCAAGGCCAAACTGGTGAATTTGTTCCAGACCCCGGGTTGATGGGTGATTTTATTCCCGGAGATATGGATAGAGGGGATCCTCAAGCAGATAGTCAAGACTTAATTTCTAGATCTGTTGTGAGGGCTGATAGTGGCTCGAAGGTAGTTGGCTCAGCTAAGGCAGAATCTGTTGAAAGTGGTGAAAAGACGAGTCGCAATTATACTACTTATTGTGACAACAGTCTTAATCCTTCCCTTTCTTGCAATGCGATTCTTTGTTCGGGATTTGATGCATCCAAGGAGGAAGTTACTCAAGCTGCCAAGGATTTGACTGCTGATGATTGTGGATATGTGGAGTCACGCTACCAGGTTTCATATGGGGCAGGTATGCTACATTGTTTTTATGAATATACCACTGCTGCTCTTTGATATTACAATGCTGAAAGGTTTTTGTCTTTATTTGAAGTGCACTACAAATTCTATATAACTTTTCTTATTTTATTTATCCTCATTAGCTGCTAGTTTGCTCTGTACATACTTTTATGATCGTGTTTACCATTACCGTGTAGTCAACTTTGCCTCCGTTTTTGCATTTTAATGGGACATTCATTCTCATGTGCTCAATGTTTTTAGCTCCCGTGAATGGTGGGAATAACTATGAGGAGGTTATGGAATTTGATCCAATCAAGAATCATAATCATTGCTGTCCATGGGTGAATGGAAATGTTGCTGCAGCAGGGTGTAGTAGTGGTGATAGCTCTGGTTCCACTTCTGGTGCTTTAGCATTGTGTGGTTGGCAACTGACTCTAGATGCTTTGGATGCTTTCCAAGCACAAGGACAACTTCCCGCCCAAACAGTCGAATCTGAATCTGCAGCATCCATGTACAAGGTTTGTGATCCTTTATGTTTCCTTATTTCTCGAGAATCGGACTATAGTGTAGATAATGATGAATACATAATTTTACTGCCTTGTCGGCGTATTCGATATGACATCGTATTTTTAGAACCATAATTTCCCATGTGCAGGATGATAATCGGACTCCCGGACAGAAGCTTTTAGCACACCACTCTTTCAACAAGAGCCGGCGTCAAAACTGAAATTTAAAACTTGAACCGGTAATTGTTTCTTTCGTATGACACACTTTTGCGTGCTCTAATTATCATTAGCTGTGGATACATATTTTGTGTATATTAAGCGGTAGTCTTTTTTACGAGAAATATGGATCCGAATTTGTTGTGCTTGCAGGTGTGTTGTTCTTGCTGCTTCAAGCATTTAAGATGACGTAGTCTATCACTTTTGTTTCGACATTGTTATGTTTTTTTCGTTTGAACTTGTAAAACTTCACAAGTCTTATGTGTTGTTAAATGTTTGCAAGAGAATGGCCTCATGCTATATCTTTTATTCTCCCACTGCTTGTGTTTTTACGCAACTTTCTTTCTCGTTTATTGGCTCTTGGTAATTGTTGTGTGTTCCCTTTCTACGGATCCTTTTGCTGCCTGCCCCTGGTTTGGTTTAGTGTTCAGTATTGTGTTAATAAGTTCGTAAATATACACTGTTTGATTCGTATTTGTTCGTTTAAATTAAAACATGCTCCACGAATCTTTTAGTGAATATTTGAATTTGAATATTTTTTATACTATATATGCATGAACACGAACGAAAGGATGAAAATATGAACTCTAAAACAAAACGAATACATCTAAATAGAAGTAAACATAAATAAGAACATGAACAAAGTTTTAAAAATGTTCAAACATGTTTTCTTTTCGAATTATAATATAAACAAACACAAATAAGTGAAACTCGCATTGTTCAGATAATAATCTTAATTGCGAGTATGGTGTTTGAGTTTTCTATACTGGGTACGTTTGGAACAACGTTTGACAAATAGCGGTGAGGTGAGATGATTGTACTGTGCTGTGAGGTTAATTGATCGTGATTTTTAAAAATTGTTTTTGAAACAGCGGTGTAGTGATCGTGATATCATAAAATGATTTTTTTACCATTATTTTTAAATAATTGTTTATAACTTAAAAATTATATTTCATATTATTTTATGATAAATTCGTTATTTCAAAACTACATTTTTAAATTGTTATATATATTTTTATAGTTTGAACACGTAATTGATAGAATATAAGAAATTATTGATCAAAATTATTTTTTTTTTAAAAAAACTATATTTTATCAAGGGTAAAATTGACATTTGGTAGGTGCGTTCTATTGGCCGTTGGATTAACCCAGCTGTGAACTTATCGCTATTTTCTACGATCACACGAACGCAGTTATTAATGATGTTTGGTAAAAGTATAATACAACTACGGTACGTTCACCGCACCGGACGGTGGACTGGGTTTCTAAACATCACTACTATTCTATGTAAAGTCAACATTATCCTACAAAATTAATTATATTCAACAATACCAAATATTTCATGAATGGAAGATGTTGAGGATAATATTGAGATCAATGATCAAGTTTGGCATAAACATTATGTGAGAAAATTATATAAACTTAAATTTAAAATAATTTAAATTTATGCCTCCAAAATTGGAAACTTTTGTATTCAACACTCTGAAATTTTAAAATCGTTTAATAATGATCTTTAAATGTACAATATGTTTGCTAATCATTTTTTTGCGAGCAATATTAACAATTTAAGATGTTATTTATGCAATTTTTAAAGTTTTGAAGATATGTATTCATATTTTTTTTAAGGTTAAGAATCAAATACAAACTAAATTCCAATGTTTTTACTTTTTAGATGTTTAGATGTGAAATATAGAATTATAAAATTTAAATAATATTATTTAATTTTAAAGTTTAGAAGTAAATCATTATTAAAATATATAAATGATATTTAGGTACTGTTACTCTTAAAAATATATAAAAGAATATGAAAATTGGGTAGGTTTGATTTAGTGTGCGGCTATTATTGGTTGTGAAGTTTGAAATCAGCCCACCGATCGCATCTCCTTGCAACCGCGCGTCTCTAGCCAAGCTACAGCCTTAATTTGAATCTTACATTTAATTTTCTGCTCGCAGAATTCACATTTCTGAAGACAAAAGTACGTTCTCATCGCGGGATTCACCTCTTTGAGTTTGTGTGTTGTTGGCTTGCTCAATTAAAGCAATTTAGGTTTTTCTTGTTCCTCGTCTTTAAATTCAGAAAGCATTGTTTTTTCAGGTTGGTGCACCGTTTTAGGTTGTTTATTGTGATGAATTTGATTGTAAATTGACTATTTGCGTGCTTGAAAAATTTACCGTGGTTGAAAATAAGCGGCTTTCTCATTTTCTGGCATCTGGAATTTCAAATGTGCTCTAATTGTGTTTTTATATTAATCTTAGAGTAGGACTTCAAATGTCTGGGGGAAGTACCTATTTTGAAGATTTGAGAACTAAATCTGAGATAATTGATCCACCTCAAAACGATGAGTTTCTTGATGAAGGGGAACAAATCAATGATACCGCTGAAAGTGCATTGAAGCGTAATGTGGCGATTTCGAGTAATGTCCGTGAGCTTCTTGAGTGTCCAGTTTGCTTGAATGCTATGTATCCTCCTATTCACCAGGTACAAATCATTATAATCATACTTGCACTTATTTGGCGGCTATGAATTTGAACTCTTTCGTTTCTATCATGATAATATTGTTATAGAAGTAAAATTAAGCTTTGTTTTGAATTGGTTGCATACTTTGGTTCTCATAGACATTTTTTGTGTGATTTATCCTGGTTGGTTTTTAAATTAACTTTTGGCGTTCTTATCATGCAACTATCTTCCTCTATAGGAATTTTACTTTAGCTTTTCTCGCCAAAAGAAAATCTTGGTAAGTTTTTAAATCAAAAGGATTGCAGTAGATTATAGTTTACTTTTACTTTTTTAGGAAACATGTATAAATCGGATATTAAATCAAACTCTTTCTATTGAATGTCTTATAACTGCATCTTTGTGTTGGGTAGAAAACCTCTAATCGGATCACTGCCCGTAAAATGAATGAAATCTCTGTCTTCTGCTCTGGTGATTTGATATTATTTCTTGGTTCCTAGTGGAAATGCCTTCAAGATGAAAATATATATTTTGGTTCTATGAAATTGATTGAGCTTCTACCATGTTGTGTTTCCTAATTGTAATTTACTTAATGCAGTGCTCCAATGGTCACACCTTATGCTCGGGTTGTAAACCGAGGGTCCACAACCGCTGCCCAACATGCAGGCATGAACTCGGTAATATTCGATGCCTGGCGTTGGAGAAAGTCGCTGCATCTCTTGATCTCCCTTGCAAATACCAAAACTTGGGGTGTATAGGCATATATCCTTACTACAGCAAACTTAAACACGAATCACAATGCAGTCATAGACCTTATAATTGTCCTTATGCCGGATCAGACTGCTCTGTGATTGGCGATATCCCATTTCTCGTAAACCATTTAAAAGATGATCACAAAGTTGACATGCACAGTGGTTCCACTTTCAACCACCGCTACGTAAAATCCAATCTGCACGAAGTTGAGAATGCGACATGGATGCTTACGGTAAATTTCATTACATGAATCCATCTTTACAAATTGAACAGATCTCAGTGAAACTCATATTCATTTAGGTCTTTAGCTGCTTTGGTCAATACTTTTGCCTACATTTTGAAGCATTCCAGCTCGGAATGTCACCTGTTTATATAGCGTTCTTACGGTTTATGGGTGATGACAACGAGGCAAAAAACTATAGCTATAGCCTTGAAGTAGGAGGCAATAGAAGGAAAATGGTATGGCAAGGAGTGCCTAGAAGCATAAGGGATAGTCACAGAAAGGTCCGTGACAGTTTCGACGGTCTTATCATACAACGAAACACGGCCCTTTTCTCGTCCGGAGGAGACCCGAAAGAGCTGAAACTGAGAGTCACAGGTAGAATTTGGAAGGAACAATAGTTTGAATTTTTATCTGTAATTTGTGTGAGCTTCTTCTTCTAGCTACTTCTTTGTATTATTCTTATCAGTATAACTCAGAGATTTAATACCGTAACTCAGGGATTTAATACTTATATAACACAGAGTTATTAATACAATGTACCAAATTGATTAATATTTAATATAACTTTTTATAAGAATTAATCATTTTCGAAAATCATGAAATTGTATGCTATGTCAAAGCTTTTGGTCATTCAAAACATTAAAATATTTTTGAGAACTCAATATATCATTGTAAATTAGAGAATTAAATTTACAAAAACTATAAAAAGTGAGGATTAATTGTCATTTTCTCAATAAAAATACAACATTAATTGTAACATCTAAGCATGAATATGTAAAAATAAAAGAAACATATTTGTTTAAATCCCATTTGATTACATCAAGAACAAGTAAAAAAACCCTCTTTTGTACAAAAGATCTATGAACATATAACATAACACAATTATAACAACTCCATTAAATTAAAACAAACTTAACTCATTCCTTCTCTTCAATCTTTCCATCGAACAATGTTCGTGTTCATAGTCATATAGATACGCTTTCGTCGAGCATAATATCAGCAGGATCTCCAATCCAACATCGTTCCTCTCGCCACCTAAATTTCACCCTCAACTTCCCATTCGCATCAACTCCCGCAACGGTACCTCGACTAGCATGCGTCTCCATACCCCATTCCCATCTCGGAGTCACTAAATTCTCTTTAATCTTCACCTTATCACCAATTTGAAATGATCTCACACGTTCCATTTCCCACGACTTACAAATCCATAACCGATCCATAAAACAAAACGCAACGTAGAGATCTTCGTCTTCTATACGATGAACTACTCCGATACTTGTTCTTGTTACTTCTCCCCATTGGTAACTCGGAGTTGTTACATTTGGCTTCACTCTAACCCAATCTTTGATTCGAATCTCTTGCTCCTCCACAATCTCAACCTCCGAAGGATCTAAAACCCATGATTTCGACCCTGCCGGAGTGTATATTCGCAGCTTTCCATCGGCATTTATCGAAGAAATCGTACCTACGCTTGCATTGATGTGGCCCGACCAACCAAATCTTGGTTGCTTGATAGAGCTTTTAACTTTAACTCGTTGCCCGACTGAAAGTTTATCGACATGCTCGAGAGAAGACGAGGATCCGATCCACTGCTCTTGCTCTCCGCAAAACGCAACAAAAACGGTTCCATCCCATCCGTTATCATCATACCCGATACCTTGAACGACTCCGATACTTCCCGGAAAAATAGATTTCCAAGTACTCAAATGATCTCTTAGTTTAACCCATTCTCCAACTTCATATGTTTGTTCCAATTCAAAATCTGCTGGATCTCCTCTCCATAACCCTTGTAAACCATTGAATGCAACTTTAAGCTCACTATCTGCATTAACACTAACAATAACACCACGAGAATCGGCTTGAGCACATCGCCAACCCCATCTAGGCTCTGTTAATCCGATACGAAATTTAACACATTGTCCAACTCTAAAACCGGCAACTTTTTCAACATCTGAATGATGAGTTGGGAATCTTCCTTTACGAAAACAGCATGCTAGTTCTAAATAACCGTTATCTTGAATCGCATGAACGATAGCTAAACCTTTACCGATTATATTCCAATCGTAACTTGCTCTTGAACCATGGCTTTGTTTCGAACGCACCCAATTACCTACTTCATATCCAGGAAGCTTTTCTGCATCACCAGGAGACACTTTCCAAAGGCTTTGTCTTCCAGCAACTTTCACCTTTACAAATATTTGCAGCAATCATCGTAAAAAAGACGATAAAACGGAAAAAAAAGCTTATGAGAAATGAATTGTGGGAACAAGCTTACATTCAAAGCACCATCCATGTCGATCCTCGAAATTTTACCAAATGTAGCTGGTGTTTCATTTGACCAACCAAGTCGAGGCTGAGTAACCGATGGATCGATATGAATCTCTTGTCCAGATTCAAAAGGTGGTAACTTTTCAACATCAGTTACTGAGCAACTAAAAAGTTTGCTTCGAAAGCAAAACGCAACACCGATATCGCCATTTTCTTCGAGGCTGTGGATTATACCGATGCTATTCCTTGTAACATCATCCCAACCGTATTTCGGAGCAGGAACAGAAGCATTTACTCTTACCCAATCACCAACCTGGAAAAGTTAGTGTATATTAGAATAAAGAGTGTAAATTGAAATACTATGAAAAAAATAACCTTGAAATCTTCTAACTTTTCCATATCTGAAGGATCAGCTTGCCAAGGTATTGGTCTATTCGGAATATCAATTGTTAAAAGACCATCATTTTCTATATCACTAATTCGTCCAACACTATGGTGTGTTTCACCGCCCCAAGCATATCGAGGCTCTGCAACAGATCGCTTTACACAGACATGATCGCCAATCTGGGAAATAGAAGAAAAGTGTAGAAATATAAAGAAACAAAAACATATTCATGTATTTTAATGCACTAAACCAAAAGTATGATCTTACCCTGAATGGTTCAACTTGTTCGAGCTCTTCAGGTTCACAATGCCAGGGAGCAGGAAGATAGCTAAGTTCCAACAATAAACTTTTATCAGGTCTAATAAAGCATACTATGCCAATGGTTCCTGGAGTTACTGATCCTAAGCCATGCTTTGCTGTAGTTAAATTGGGGCGTATTCGAACCCAATCTCCAACTTTAAACTCTTCAACTCTTTCCATCTCTGCTGGATCTGCTTTCCAACCTTTAGATCCACCAGGAAAACCAACGCGTAGGATTCCATCATCGTCAACACAGAGCACAGTGCCAATACTAGCATGAGATTGACCTCGCCACCCAAATCTATGTGAAAGACAAAAAGCATTAAAGAATGTAGCGTCCCATATCCCGCACCCCTTATTCCATAGAGTATCTCAGATACAGTGATTAGCAAATGAATACTGCAGTATTTTTATGCAACAAGATTCTCTCCAAAACCACAAGACAATTTAGAAGGAACCTTAAGAAAAGAGTTTCATTTAAAAAGTAATGACCACCAAGTAAACGAAATGCTAGCTAGTTTATGAGTCTAAAGCATTTAAGGCAGCATTTTGCACGTAGTTTGTTACTTTCTAGATGCAAGAAATGCAAGGAACTTTAACTTTAAAGCATCATACCTCGGCTCCCTTACATCCGACTTAACTTTAACGTGCTGCCCTCTCTCAAGTGGAATTACTTTTATCACATCTTGCATGAATACTTTTATCACATCTTCCCCGGAACAAAATGATGCAACAACATTTTCATTATCTGGTATGCCTTGGACAAAACCAACACTCTTATGTGTTGCACCTTGCCACCCATACGTAGGTTCCTTAACGCTTCTTTTGAATTTTATCCAATCGCCAACAAGATATCTATATAATTGACAACATGAACGTGTCCATAAAAATTTGAAGTATAAAGAAAATAAAAAAATCTAGTGATCTAATGCGTACACTGTAGACGACAAGTGTACATCTTTCTCCAAAAGTGCTTCCATCAAATCTTCAGATATCCATTCTCGTGGAAGAGTCTCCAGACAGTCCCTCAGTGTCTTACCACTGACAGAGCAACAACAAATTACATGACAGCTTATATCATAAAATGCGAAATTTTTGTCATAACAAAAGAAATTCTTTCAATGACTATATCTATATTTTCTTGAGAAAGTGGCGCTCTTAGTCCCCGCAGTTTTTTATGCATTTTAAGGTACCAAACTTTGATTTTTTCCACTGTTCATCCCCAAATATTATAAAATCGGCAAATTTGATCCCCAAATTTGTTTTTGTGCGAGGACTTTGATTGCCAAAATTGAAAACATTGAGGACCAATTTTGTTACGAACACTGAACTTTGAGAGTCAATTAAGCCAAATTATGGAAAGCACAGGGACATGTTCTGACTTCTCCAACATAATTGCAACAGTTAGTAAACTTTGGGACCAAATTTGTCAAATTGATGAAACTACGGAGACCATTTTTGCAAGTCACCCATATTTTTTCTTCCAAAAATGCTGATACATCAGTATGAAACGCTAACCTGTGATTACGAACATGAACTGCAGCATTATGATACTTAAGCATAACAAGAATCCAATCCAAATTTTCACGTATCATCCTTGCTGTATCAGCAGCTATATGGCAAGCATTGTCTCCGTCATCATCCTGAAGAGCACGAAATTGGGATAACAAAATTGAGATTTAACACTTGAGCATCAACTAGTAATCTAACGGGCAGCTTGATAGCATATAGATCTGTAATAAGCAACAGACCTGCATATTACAGTTCGCTCCAGAAGATAAAAGCAAACCAACACAAGCATTTGCACCTCTGGCCAAAGCCACATGGAGAGGAATGGTATTCTGTACATTTCTGAGATTCACATCAACACCAGCTTCCAATATGATCTACATGAAGAAATCCCAAGACAGATGCAATAATGTGAACTATGTAAGTATTTCGATGATATTAATTTTTTAAATTGGATTCAAAGGTTACAACATAAGGGATAACTTGTTAAAAAAGAATCAATAAATTTAGCATACCCTCACTAAATCAACATCATCAGCCATTGCAGCAGTATGCAGAGCAGTTTGAGCATGTTGGGCATCTTGAGCGGTCGGATCCGCTCCAGCAGCAAGCAGCATCCTTACAAGTTCTCTTCCTTCTGTATGATTTTAAAATCAACAGACATGAGCATATATATATAAAATCCAGAACCAATTATATATTTGAAAGCATAAGAAACCATTGAAGCAGTCCAACTTCTACCAGATTCATGATTTTTCTTCAAAGCAGCTGCCATGCATAATGCTGTACCAACGGGGCTCTGGATGTCAATAGCATCAGAGATATCATCATCAGATGCAAGTTCCATCCATTTTTTGACAACAGCTACATTCCATGTCATAATGCTTAAGTGCAACGGCCTGTGAAAATATATACAGCTAAAAATATTTGGCAAGTTTTGAATTAAATTAAATCCATCTCATCATTTTTTCTTACGTCAAATTTTTTGAATTCAAGATATTCATAGATCTACATCCTCCATTCTCCAATATGACAATAGCACAGTCGGTATACTTTTTTGCAACAGCTCGATGGAGCACAGATTCACCTTCATCATCAACTGCATTTGGATCAGCACCAGCCAACAGTAACTCCTGCTTCACCCAAAAGTAACATGGTCTTAGAACGATAACATCAAATTGAAGATTTTAAATGAATGAGAAGTTGAAAATATAGCTTAGTTACAACATGAGTTTGGCTTTAAATCTAGAAGAACAAGAATAAACTTGTGTGTCATAAGACATACTCTCATGCAATCTGGTTGCCCATGATATGCACAAACATGTGCAACTGATGGACCAAAACCATCCCTTAAACGGGATCTCACATTAGCATGGAATTTAATAAGTGCACCAACACATCCAGGTGAACCAGCTGCAAGAGCAAAGACAAGAGGTGGATCCCCATCTTTGTCAAGAACATCAACTCTCGCCTCTTCGCAGTCCAAGATTGCGTTAACAAGCTCAACACTACCCCGTCTGCAAGCAAGGTGGAGAGCAGTTTGGCCATCACTATTTTGAGCTTCCAATAAAGAGCGTAACATGCTCTTACCATGCCCTGCAGCAGTCCTGGCAAGCAACTCTCTACGAAAAACAAGGTGATCGCTTGCAATTTCAAACAGGAACTTTCCACATCAACAGAAAAATCATATCTTAATTCAAAGGACCTCACCGAAATCCATTTATATTGCCTTCAGAAATGAGTTGATGTATGAGACTGAGGCTCACTGGTGGAATTTCCAGCACTGCAGATGGAGCGTGCACCACCCCATTTGCTAGAGGCATCTTAGGCAAGTTACTGCTAATGAGAGATCAATGGCAACATACGGTCAGACCTTTGTGGCACAAGCTATAGGTAAAGTATCACTTAAAAAATGCAAGTAATTAATATTTCCATTTCATATAAGCATAGCTTCTCACTTCTCTGGACTAGCAGGAGGACTCCAAGGGATCTCTTGCAAGTGACGGAGGAATATGCCAAGCATTGAATGAAAAGAAGGTCTTTTGGATGGCTTGATTTGCAGGCAATCACCAATCATCTTCCACAACTCCCTTGGTATTCCAACACCAACAACACTCGCATATTGTGGAGGTTGACGTTTAGCTTTCACAACTAATTGAAATATTTCTTCAGAACTTAAACGAGCCCACCTGTTAGGGAGAAGAGAGGTTTCTCAAGCACTTCATTTACCAAACAAAAAAAAAATAACTCCAGATGCAATTACTAGAAATAATTTCACATACGGGATAAAGCCTGTGCACATTTCTGCTAATGTGCAGCCAAAACTCCACGCATCAGACTCTGGAGACATACCAATAGCATCTTCCCAAAACAAATGCAATGATTTTTTCACTGTTTCCCATGCTTCTGGAGCTGTGTAATTTGGACTCAGCATAGTGCAATCCATACATGAATGTATCTTTGACGACTCACACTCCTTTTTTGCCCTTTTGCAATTTGGAATTTTAAGAATTTCTGGAAGTCCATAATCAGAGACAACAGCATGCCCACTTCCATCCAAGAGAATGTTAGATGGCATAATATTCATACAAACAATACCAGCTGCATGAAGTTCAGCAACTCCACGAGCAACATCAGCTCCATATCTAAATTCAATGTACTTACAAGTCAGAAACTTCCAAAATAACTTATCCCGTGCAACAAAGTGAAATAGCAACACTAACTGCTTAAGCAATAAAAATAAAATAAAATCATTCAATTACTACCATTCACAAGTTGCTCCCATGGTAATGTGTATATGTAGAAAAAATTTGAAAATACTAACAAAAGAAATTCTACTATCAATTTAAATTCAACCAAACCAGATGCTTGGCACCATGACCCTCTTCCATTTCCATAAAAAAACAACTTACTTCGGAAACTTATTCACCAGATCCGGAAATAAAAATAAATATAAAACTGTATAACACCATGTGATGCCAAGGATCAAAATGAAACCTTAGTATCTGCTCAAGTGTGAGGCGCCCTCCATTCTGCTGCATTGCGGTTTGTATGGACCCATGACATCTATCCATCACCAAACAAAGACTATTGTCACTACGATAGGATCCATGGAAACTGCAAACATTTCGACACCAAGAGGACTTCCTCCTCAACTCTTCCAGTTGCCCCTGCATCCACACAATATCAAAGTCCTCCCTAATAGCTACCTTCTTCACGGCCATCTTATGCTTGCACCCTTTCCCCATCACGAGACCCGCCCACATCTCCACACCGGCCCTTCGACTACTACTTTCTCCTATTTTCCTCACCAATTTAACCTCCTTATGTACACTCATATCAATCCGCCTACTTTTAAAGCCTTCATCGGATCCCCTAGTACCATTTACATTCGCAAAACTTCCAGAAACTCTGCGTGAACTACTAAAACTAACATTATTTCTACAGCAAACACTACCCGCCGCAGCAAACTTATTAACTCGTCCAGCTTCATATATATCCCCATCTTCACCGTCCTCTTCTTCTTCTTCCTCCTCCTCCTCATCTTCCCCACCCTGTATCAAAGAAAGTACCGCATAGTTCTTTTTCAACCCATTAACCGAATTCCCAACAATTGACAGGTGGCGGCAGCGTGGACATGAAACTGATAAATCCAACGAAGCTGAAAACATCTTGAAGAGACAGTCACGGCAGAAACCATGACCACATTGGAGGAGAAGAGGGCACCTTTCTTCCTCATCGTAATTGTTGTGGCAAACTGAACAAGAGGGTACTCTCATCTTCTTAATCCGAATCCCGATGTAATAAGCGATCAATCAAATCCAATTTGAGGGCATTTCAAATCCCTGAAATTCAGAAAAATCGCAGATCCACGGCTTTAAGAACGAGGGTCGGGTTGAAGTTGGGGAAGCTAAGCTCGGACAAGGAAATGATGAAAGAAGCTTTAGTTCTCATCCGAGGGGTTTTGTTTTGTTTTCAGACTGCATTTTTCTCATTTTGGACTGGAAATTCAACATTTTTTAATTTTATATTTAAACTACCAGAATTCCTTTTAAAATATATTAATATCTAATTTTAAATAGTATAAAATGGTACAATATAAATAAGTATACCAATGAAATGGACGGTGAGTAAAGTATACATTAAAACTTTCGGTGATTACTAGGGAAGATATAATAAGTACACATTAAAACTTTGAAAAATTTAAAAATAAGATATAAGTTATCCAAATCGCTTACTAACAAATGAACGAAAATTATTATTATTTATTCGATTGTCATTTTTAAACGATTAAATTTCAGTTATTAAATATACAATTTTTAAACTTTTAGAGAATCGAATTTATATTATTTTAAACTTGTGGGTTTCAATGTTTTTTAAATTTTATTATTTTTAGTCATCATACGTGTTATGGTCCCTTTTTAGGGGTACCAACAGTCGTCCGGTTCGTTTAGCAAACGANATGTTCTAACTTCTGGTTGGACAAGCTTGTCTTATGAGCTCATTCAACCATTTCCGCTTCTGTACAATTTGTTCTGCAGATATATTCTTCAAAAGAAAGAAGATACATCATCATATTCAGCTTACACATTTCCTTACCACACTGAAGTTCCAAGAGTTCTACTCTTTGGTCTTTTAGGTTTCACTTGCTCAACATTGGCACCTTTGATATTGCCGTTATTGCTCGTCTACTTCGTCCTTGCTTATCTGGTGTATCGAAACCAGGTACCGGTTTTCTCGGAATTATGTTCTATGGCCTTTCTATTGAACCATGAAGCACTAGAAACAAAATATGAGAAGGCATCATAAAGTTATGTTAAGTACTCAGTAATATTTGTATTGTTAGTTACGCTCGTTTCCTTCATGAAATAGCTTCCTTGTAAGTAAGTAAGAATAACCAGGACTCACTGTTATTTGTGTGGAGTTTTGCATACTCATGCTTTGCTTAGCTTAGCTTAGCTTATTAATAGGTTCGATTCATTAATTCGCAAGTCTAATCCTTATGGTTGGACTTGAGGGATAGTGTTGAATTTGTTCCACATCGGTTATAGAAGTGAGACTGATTAGGTTTATAAAGTGAAGAATTTAATCACATAATGATTTGATCAAGTCTTTTAAATATGTGGCTTCTTCTCCTTAATCTCGTTCGTTCATACTCTCTCGTTATAATTTGGACAAGTGACTATAATTCAAACCAGCTTTACTCTGTGTTGTGTTGAAATAATGTAATAAATGCTTACTCTGTTGATGTATGTTTCAGTTACTCAACGTGTATGTTACAGAGTACGACAGTGGGGGTCTATACTGGCCAATAGTTCATAATTCAACCATATTCTCTTTGGTACTGACTCAAATAATAGCACTTGGTGTCTTCGGAATCAAACAGGCACCGGTTGCTTCGGGTTTCACCTTCCCATTATTAATTTGCACACTTCTGTTCCACGAGTATTGCAGGCAGAGATTTCATCCAGTCTTCCACAGAACACCAGTTCAGGTAATATAAATTATACATCTTTCATTTCCTTAGCAGAAACGATTTCTGCGGCTGCACGGATTGCTTGTCTGGTGTGATATAACAATCTATAGTGCTCTTGATTCCATGTACGATGAGCATGTATTGATTCAACTTGAATACGCCATCTTTTTCATGCAGATTGTAATGGAAATGGATCGTAAACTTGAACATTCTGGTAAAATGGAAGAGATTCATCACAAACTTCAGTCTGCTTACTGTCAATTCTCATCAAATCCCCTCAATTGCCATAGAACTTCAGAACAAACTGTTATTGTTTTCGCTCACGTCGACAAAACTGACATTACCGGGCTTGAAGATTTGTGAAGCATCACAGACATAAGATCAAGAAGGATCATTTTGCTACAAAAATACGTTGATTTCAATAAGAATTTCTATGCAGATGCATATGGAGAAAACAGAAAGAGTTTACTCAATAATTAGGAAACAGCCGCAAGGCTGCTCATTACCGAGCTGAGAAGTGCAACTTTGGAGGGAGATTTCTGAATGTATCCTTTTTCTAATGCAGCAACATACAGAGATTACAGCACCATGCTGTCTTTTCCCTCCTTGCCACGGCCTCTTGTAAGCTGAGCAATTGCAGAACCGCACTGAAACAACGAAATTTCATTAAAAAAGTGTGATTGAATGAATCTTAAAGTTTGGCAATTTTGGGTCAGTGACTCAGTACCATTACAAAAAGTGATTCTTGTGCAATACAACAATGAAACCAAAGTCTTTAGCTTTAGCAAAGAACTCATCTAATCCTCCTCAAGATTGATGGAATCCTTGAATTTCCCATACAAAATTGTCTTCAATGCTGCCATCTAACTGAGTACAATTTCCTTCTCTTGCTCCAATTTCTCTAAATTTATACTGGTAAGCTCTTTCATCTCCTCAATCTTGCCCTCAATCTCATCATTTGAAACATTACCGACACTTCTCTAATCTGGAACCTCACAATTTCTTCATCCGTAAGAATCAACTCGTTGCTCGCATCCTCCAAGCTTTCGTTTGTTTCCTGCCCTCAAGTCATTCAGCATAATATGTTAGTAACGAAGATGAACACCCAAGAAGAACACTTAAATAAGCACATGCCCACGTTTGTGTGTACTCTTAGATGTGAACACAAACAAAATTACTACAGAAAGAGGAAATCTTATGCATTGTTCCAATCGCTTAGCTATGGCTGACAATAGTTGTGTACTATTTATTACATCTTTACACTATAGTTTTTCTTGCATATTTATATAAGACAAGAACGCAATGATTGGAGCAAGTCAAATCCAATGTCACAATTCCTATAGCAGCACAATGAATCAAGAGATTTTTTTAAACAACTAATGAGCACAGTAAAATGGCATTCTTTCCCCGGCGAATCGAATAAATAAAAACAAGACAAAACATTTACTTAAAAACAGTTTGTGGCAAATGATATACGAAGCTAACATTCAATATTATATTTGTAAAAGCTATTTTTTCTGGTTATATGGCAAGATTCAATTAGTAAAGCACGATTTCAATGGTGCAGAACTTCTTCAAATATAACTCGATAAGGTTTTCTTATCAATCTTGATTTCATCCTCTAAGTCGTGCAATTGATTGTTCAATCTCCCGAAATTGTTGATACTCTGTTGATCTTCCCATGTCACCTCAACCTCTGATCCAGACCCTCCACTCATTAAACAATGCTACGCTCAGATGCATTTGGAATCGCAATTGAAAAAAAACACATAACAATATCGCTAAAAAAAGCGATAGAATATCAACTCACCCGTTGCAGAGGATTCAAAGGAGCTTGATTCAAGTATTAAGAGTCCAAAGAGTCCTCCTGAGTACAAGAAATAATAAATTTGAAAAATACCCTAAACAAGATTAAAGGGGGAGAACTTATCAAACTAAAGGTTACAAACAGATTCATCCATGGCGGTTAAGTGGAAAAAGAGAATAGAAAAATTCAATATATTCAAAGTGTTTCAGAAAGACACGTACACGTTTATTTGTAAGGCAAATTCTAACTGCTACAATCATAATCTAACGACATGTGTATGGCTAGATTAGAGAACTTTCTAACTACTTAAATAAATTCCACTACGTTGACACGCCCCCCTCAAGACAGAGGTCTTGACACTCAGTAAAGGGTGCATGATCAAATAAAGATAATTGCCCCATAAGCTTGCATAACTGCGGCCTGGGTAATGACTTGGTGAAAATGTCTGCCGGTTGCTCTTGAGTACGGATGTGAATCTGTGCAATGAATCCACTGCGACAATGATCACGGACTAAATGACAATCGATATCAAGATGATTTGTTCGCTCGTGAAACACCACGTTTTGAGAGATCTGAAGTGCTGCCTTGTTATCAGTGCCCAACAAGATAGGCAACAAAATGGGAATCTGCATATCACGCAAGAGGAATGACAACCATTGTAGCTCACAGACTGTAGATGCCATACTCCGATATTCAGCCTCGGCAGACGAACGAGCCACTGTATTCTGTTTTTTCGTTTTCCAAGATATAAGAGAAGTGCCCAAGAATACGCAATATCTAGTCAAGGAGCGACGAGTATCACCACAAGTGGCCCAATCCGCATCACAAAAAGCACGAAGGTGAAGTGCGGTTCCCGCTGCATAGAATAGACCAATATGCAAAGTGCCCTCGAGATACCGAACTATATGCAGAGCGGCATTCATATGCAGCTCGGTAGGAGTTTGAAGATAATGACTAAGTTGTTGAGTGGCGTATGCGACATCTGGTTTGGTATACGAGAGATATAATAACCTACCAACAAGCCGACGATAGACAGAGGGATCCTCAAGGGGCATAGCATCAGAAGAAGATAGCTTAATACCAGCAGGCAGAGGAGTCGTTGCTGAAGAACCATGACCAATATGAGAAGATGTGATAATGTCTCGTATATACTTGTGTTGGCTTACAAAAATACCAGTTTTGTGACGGAATATCTCTAATCCAAGAAAGTAGTGAGCATGTCTAAGATCCTTAATAGTGAAGGAAGAGTGCAAGTACGCCTTAATAGAGATGATACCATTCATATCACTACCCGTTAGGAGGATGTCGTCTACATACACTAGTAGAATAATAATTCTTTGAATGGTAGTTTTCGTGAATAAACAAGGATCATGTGGGGACTGATCAAAATTTTGGCCATGCAGACAATTCGTAAGTTCCAAATTCCACTGTCGTGACGCTTGTTTGAGACCATATAAAGATTTAACAAGTCGGCAAACCTTATTGGCATCAGCGGAGATATAACCAGGGGGTTGTCGCATATAAACTTCAGTATCAATGAAGCCATGTAGAAAGGCATTATTTACGTCTAACTAAAAAAGATCCCATCCCTTACTAGCTGCAACAGCAATCAAGAGTCGAACATATGTAATTTTGGCAACCGGCGAGAAGATTTCAATATAATCAACTCCTTCCACCTGCGTAAAACCTTTGGCGACAAGGCGTACTTTGTATTTGTTAACTGTGTCATCAGGATTGAGTTTGGTTCCAGAACTGAGAAGCATTACTCGGCCTCGTTGGACAGCATATGTTGATTCGTTGGACATAACAGCAGGCTCTTACTCTCGATAATGTTGATTGTAAGACTTGCGGTTGAAAACCTGAAAACGGATGTTCGATTGTAGACGACGGTCGTGAACCAGTTGCTCAATTGAATTAATTTAGTCATTGCAATGTAATCTCATATTCTTTTGACCCCTAACATTTCAAAATATTATTTTCAAGCCCATTACTTTTAAAATAATATCATAAACACCACAAATTGAAAGATCAAGACACTAGCTTTCATATTTAGTCCACAGTACTCTCCTTCCCGAATTTTGTATTTTTAAAAAATTAGTAATTACATAATTAGGCAAATGTGCTCTCAAAATGTGATGACAATTTTAGAACTAATTTTACACACATATTGAAGTTTGATGGCTGATTTTTTCAAATATTACAAACTATAACGATATGATTTTACCCACATTATACTTTGAAGACCACAATCGTCACAATTATGAAAGTTTGAATATCAAAATTATCAAATCGACAAAGCAATGAGGATCATTTTTGCCACACACATTGAAATTTGATGAGAGATTTTGTCGAATATTACAAAGTATAATGTCCCCATTTACCCACAATTATACTTTGAAGACCAAAATGTTACAATTATGAAACTTTGATGATCAAAATAATCAAATCGACAAAAAAATGATAATCAATTTTGTCACATACATTCAAATTTAATGAGTGATTTTGTCAAATATTCATCCACAATATTTTTTTGAACGGAAAGGTATATTTCATTGAACGAGAATAACAAAGAATTACTCTCTATATCCAATCTTACAAAAGCTACATTGAAAAGTTCATGATCGCCTCGTAAGGTGCTGAAGCCATTCACGTAGCAATAAACCATATGACCTACCTCGATGCTTCACAATATCAAAAGAAAACATTTGTAAACCTAGGACAAGGTTTGTAGTTGAAAATTTAACAACTTGAAAAAAATTTTGGTTCATAGAAGACCAATATATCCAGAGTAAAGTCACCACTGTGAATTTAGTTGTCCTCTTGGCTTTATATGTAGAGGGAGAGGATTTTATCCAAGGCAACACAATTCTTCCCAAGAGGTAGGAATTTTTGCATCATAGCTCGCACTTCGCTAAGAATAGAACTGTCTCCAAATTTCTTTCGCCATACTACAATCCCAAAAAATGTGCTTATTTGTTTCCTCTGCATTCAAGCACATAGAGCAGGCCGTGGGGCCATGAATAGAGAACCTCATCAGTAGGAGTTGCGTTGTAGGCAAACGATCTTGTATGAATAGCCAAGTGAATACTTTAATCTTTTTCGGCCACCAATCCTTCCACCATCCCATGTCAAGAGCCTCTGGTTGTTGCGGAGATCTTGTACTAAATAAACTTCTTTGCTCCGGAACTTTTTATTATTAGCTCCTCATGATGGCATGTCTTCCATGTGTAATATGGTTGGGGGACTTGCGTTTAGCAACTCAGATAACATAAGACGTTGGATGGTTGTTTCTCCTCTACTGAGCTACCCTGGAAGGGGTTTCCACTATCATTCTCTATCGTTTATGATTCTCATATCCCCTACCAAACACTGTTTGTTTGCCTCTAGAGCATATATCCGAGAGTATGAATATTTTAGACAGTAATCTCATATCCAATGGTCATGCCAAAATCTAACTTTTTGTCCATTTCCCACTCCCCATTTGATCTCAAATCCGGCGTTTAGAAATCAATTTTTGCATTTTCTGAATACCTCCACAATGGAGGACCAAACTGTACCCGGATTTTGAGTTCCTTCGCTTTCCAAACCTCCTTGAGTTCCATAAATCATCCTAACGACTTGGCACCATTGAGATTCAGGTTCTGTATAGAACCTTCATATCCATTTCATCAATAGAGACCAATTAAAAAATTGCAGGTTTTTTATTCCAAGCCCACCGCATTGAGTATGAGTTGTGGTTACTTCCCATCTAACCAACAGAGTCCTGACTTTACCAGTTTGCCCATCCCAAAAGAATTTCCGTCTCTTAGGCTCCATCTCTTTAAGAGTAGCTGTTGGGAATTTAAATTAGACATATAGTATAGTGGTAGACTGGAGAGAATAGAGTTTACCAAGGTAAGTCGGCCTGCATAAGATGATAAATTTATTTTCCATCCTTCAAGCCTAGAATTCATAGCTTTAATCACCGAGCTCCACGAGGAGGCTTTAATCCTTTTACAATCGAGAGGAAGTCCAAGGTACTGCATAGGAAGGCTTGAGGATAAACATCTCATATGATTTGTTCATCTATTAACTTCTCTAGTATCCACGTTGATCCCTATTAAGGTGAATTTGTTGGTATTAATTTGCAAACCAGAGAGAATACCAAAACCAAAGAATAGTTGGTTCAAAAACCTTAAGTTGCATTCATTCCATTCCCCAAATAATAGAGTGTCGTCTGCAAATTGAAGATGAGATATGGATAAATTGTCACCCACATTGATGGCTTTAAATGAACCTAATGCAACCGTTCGCTCCATCATTTTGTTAAAAACCTCCGCCACAATCAAGAATAAAAAAGGGGCTAGCGGATCACCTTGCCTAATACCTTTCGTTGGCTGAAATAAACCCGAGGGATTAACATTCACCCAGACTGCCATAGAAGAGGATGATATATTGAATTTAATCCATAGGATTCATTTTTGACTAAATCCCATTAGCTTCATTGCATCTAAAAGGAAGCACCAATTTATACTATCGAACGCTTTTCGAAAATCTGCTTTAAATATCATCAATGGTCTTTGCCACCTTTTAGCTAGACTTGACACATCATGGGCTATGAGTATTCCATATATAATGTGTCTCCCACTCAAAAAAGATGTCTGTGACGGGCTAATGAGAGCTGGAAGGATAAGTTTATGTCTATTTGCTAGAATTTTGGCCACAATCTTGTACATAATTCCAATAAGGCTGATTGGTCTGAAGTCCTCGAATGATTGAGGGTTGTGTTTCTTAGAAACAAGTGTCACAAATGATGGATTGGTTCCTAGAGGGAACACACCGTGGAGTTCGAAATCTCGGACTACTGATATCAAGTCATCCTTCATAAGGTCCCAAAAAAATTGGATAAACTCATGTCTTTCCATCCGACCATGGAGACTTATTTGAACCCCCTGCCCACACAGCTTCCTTAATCTCATGTTCAATAATTGTAGCATCAAGTAGGTCTAGCATATATTGGTCTAGCCTTGGGAGATTGTCCATGCTAAGTACTGGACGTGTATCACATGTCTTCGTGAATAATGCAGTATTTTCATACCGGACGGTATATCGCGGTATACCACCCGGTACGTAAAATTTCGCTCGGTATCAGTATTTTTTTTCATACCGCCCGGTACCGGGAATTAGGGTCGATTTCCGGGTTTTTTCGGGTCTGATCCTAAAAAACTAATTAAATATTAATTTTTTTAAATATAAAATAAAATAAAATTTGGTACAACCGTACGATATACCGGTCCGGACATGTACGTAATTCCAGACCGGTATAAAAACATTGAAATAATGTAGCGTAGAAGTTCAACGCTTCTTTCTTTACTGTATCCGCATCCGTTTTCCATTGACCATGTGCCATGATTCCTTTGATAGAGTTGTTGATTTTTTTCCTCTTGTTAAAGGAGAGAAATAGCCCTGAATTCTCATTGCCTTCACTTATCCATCTGAGTATTAATTTCTGCATTTTCATCAAATACTCGTTGTGCAAAAGAGTTTGAAGTTCTTGTGTTATCTCCGTATAAGTCTGAAATTCTGAAGATAAGAGGTCTCTCTCTTCCATAATATCTTCAAGGGTCCTTACTACCTTCTGTAGCTCTTTTATTTTCCCAGGTTGAATACTCCGTTGAGAAGAAATCCATGGCTTCAGATGGTTTTTCAGCCTTTTCAACTTTTCCTTCATCCTCACAATCGGAGGTCCCACTATATTCATGTTATTCCACGAGTTTGTAACTAAATCAAAAAATTTAGAATTACCGAGTCATGAGTTGAAGAATTTAAACGAGTGTGGTCCATAATCTTCCTTAAGTTAGCCAAATAAGATTGGCCTATGATATGAGATAGTCCAGGGTAGACCTTTCAGTTGATACATATTCTCTTGTTCTGCTCTAAGAATCGCCCTATCAATTCTGCTCAGCATAGTTTCTGCTTTATTCTTCCATGTAAAGCTACATCCTCCAATAGGTAGGTTCGAAAGCTACTGATTGTTCAAGAAAACCTGGAAATCCAACATAGAACGATGATCGTGTGAAGAGCCTCTTCTCTCAGACTAATCCAGAGTTAAGCTAAAATCTCCAATTGCGAGAAAATTTCCAACCCAACCCTCTATATGGTTCTCTATCCATTCCCATTGTTGTTGCTTGCCTGGAGAGTCAATGAACCCATAGAGATTTAAGATGAACCATTCATGTCCTAATAGATTCCCTTGCAGCCCAATACATTGCTCAGAGTAAAATTCTTCTTGTAGCTCAAAAAAGTCTGGATTCCATATAGTTAGCATTCCTCCTGATAATCCATTCGAAGGTGTCCATCGAAAGTCCATAGCCTTATTGCCCCAAGCTGACCTTGCTTGCAGTATAGTAATTTCTTGCAGCATAGTCTCTTGGATGCAAAGAACTTCTACTTTCCATTGCTTAACAAGTTCCAACACTCTAGCTCTTTTACTGGCGCTTTTGAATCCCCTGCAATTAATACTAAGAATGTTCTCCATTGTAATTAAATACACACATAAATCTAGCACTGTTCCATCTTAAGAGAAGGTTCCTCCGAATTACATCCTTAATTCCATCCAGCATAGAGTGGTCCACTTCGCATCCCAACCTTTCAATTGTTGAGATTACATTATGAATTTCTTGTTCCACCATAGCGTTGATCACCCAATTGCTTGATTTATTCCCGTCTTTACCCCTCCTTGTATAAACAGTCAGGGGTGACAATATTGAGGTCTAATACAACTTGGATTTATGAGAAATTGTTTGGCCTTGAGATTGAGATCATGTCTCAAGGTCATTGGCAAGTTCATTTGTGGTAGCCTCTCTAATTCCTTCGTTTTCAGAATCATTTACCAAACACATAGAATTTATTTCCAATCGACTTTGCCCCATTGCTGCCCACTATAGTACAGATGGAATGATACTAATATGGGGATCATTGAACACTCTTCCGACCACCTCTTTATCTTCAGTTTTGATCACAAACTTTCTTAATTTTAGTTGGATTTTTTCATCTTTGATAAGGACTCTTCCAAAATCCAATCACTATTTTTTGGTGGTGCATTTATGAACCATGACCACACTACCCACTTACTAGCAATTTCTTTAAATACATCCTATCTCTATAGTTCCTCTCTCATATCCAAAGCTCCAAGGTAGCATACAGAGAGTCACTTTCCAAGCCACATTTCTCTCATATTCATAGGTTCTTGTTTTTGTTGGAGACTTCACATTCCATGAACACTTGGTTTCCTTTTCCATATCGGAGAGGAACCGGAGGTTTAGTATGTACCGTTAGTGCCTCCTTAAAGTCGGAGAGGAGATCATAATCAATAAGTTCATCTACAAGACATTGATTTGCCCAATCCATCTCTTTGTGATCCACCTTGTAATTAAAGGTAGGGATTTCAGCTTCCACTACCACGGTTGGGGCTGGTTGTTCACACGAAATTTGCTCCCTGTGAGGGTTGCCTCACAACCAATGGGGCAAGGATCTTCTTTCGTTGCCACTCTTGGTGGGAATTTTGGACAGTCTTCGGCTTAGCCTGGGACACCATTAATTTATGTCCTCCCAACCTCAAACATTGGGCTTTTTCCAAAAAATCATTTCCCACATCAACATGGCAAATCTTAACAAAAGCAAACTTTTTACCATTTCTTGAGCAGTTTCTAAGGATCACTAAGTCTGCCACAGATGCTATTCTTCCAAAAATCGCCTGGAGTTCATAGGTTGTATGGTGGTGGTCGAAGTTTGTGACAAAGAAGGATTGGGTAATCCTATCAAGTTCCTTCCAATGATCAGCGTAGTTTTGGATTGCTTGTTTGGCGCTCCCATTGATTTTCAGATTTAGATCTTCTTCTTCTTCTCCTTTAGTCCATCCCGTTTCTTCAATAATGTGGTCTGGCTGCATTTCCTGACGAGGTCATGGGCAGGAGAGGGGAGGGAAACTCTTGGTGTGATATTTCGAGATTTTTAACCTTTGAAATAAAAAATAAGCATTATCAACACAAAGAAATGTATAATTGGACGATATTCTTCTACAATATACTTTGAAGACTATAATGTCACAATTATCAATTATGGCAACACCATAAAGAACTTCTGATGTCATCAAGAGGAGTTTGGATTCAAACTTCAGTGTGTCCTTTCTCGAATATTAGGGTTTTGAAATTTTGAGGATCAGAGTTATCAAATCGAAAAAACAACATAACCATTTTTACCGTACATATTGAAATTTGATGACTGATTTTATCAAATATTACAAAATATAATAACCCCATTCATCAACAATATACTTTGAAGACTATAATGTCACAATTATGAAAAGTTGAGATCAAAATAGTCAAATTGACAAAATAATGAGAATCAATTTTGTCCTAACACAATGAAATATAATGATTAATTTTGTCAAATATTACAATGTATAGTGACCCCATTGATCCACAATATAGTTTGAAGACTATAATGTCACAATTATGAAATTTTGGTATCAAAGTTGTCAAATCGACACAACAATAGAAATCATTATACACATTGAAATTTGACGATTGATTTGATCAAATATTACAAACTATGACAACGTGAATTTATCCACAATATACTTTGACGACTACAATCGTCACATTTATGAAATTTTAAAGATCAAAATTGTCAAATCAACAATACTATATAAA
>RWGZ01001286.1:0-186587 GCA_009725065.1 Utricularia reniformis | reverse complement strand
CATGTTGATAGACCGACATCCAGTCTGTTGGGACCTAAGCAGTCTGCCGGGACCGATCGGTTTGATCGGACCTAAGCAGTCTGCCGGACCGATCGGTCTGTAGGAACCTAAGCAGTTTTCTTGGCCCTAGGCAGGCTGCGGGCAGATCGGTCTACTGGGACCTAAGCTGTCTCCCTGAACCGATCCTGTTTTCTGGGACCTAAGCAGTCTTCTTGGCCCTAAGCAGGCTGCAGATCGATCGATCTGCTGAGACCTAAGCAGTCTCCCTGGACCAATCCTGTCTTCTGGGACCTAAGCTGTCTGCTTGGCCCTAAGCTGTCCGTCTGGACCGAAGCTGCCTACTTGGCCCTAAGGTGTCTTCCGGGACCGAAGCAGTTTGTCGGGCCCTAAGCTGCCTGCCGGGTCTGATCATATATTTGGTAATTTCAGTTGACGAATCATCGCTTGAGCCTGACCACATTCATCTTGGTTTAGAACTCATCCTTGGTCCCGATTTAATGGTTTTCAACAAGAACACATCATTGGTACCCGATTTAAGGGTTCTCAACACATACGTTTATTAAACATGATTAAATTATAACAGTCTTATTCTTGTACCGTCTAATCCCTTACTTGTACAATAAACATGTCTCAATATTTGACATGATTAAATAATCTCATTATATTTGTTTATATTTAATGACAAAAATGCTCTCTAATTCATTTTTTAATAAGTAAAGAAGGCCCAGACCCCATTTCACTATCCAGATTTCTCATTATTTGCAGATCCATATGTGAAGAGGTAAAAGCATATGTTTCGTTTCTCGATTTCTCTTCATTTTTTCATTAAAAAATATATTTATTATATGTTTGACAAATAAGGATAATAAAATCATTTGTTTATATATATAATTTTATCTTACCTACCAAAAAAAATTATACATTATTTTATCTAAAAATTATCTAATTTACCAAATATACCCAATCTTATTTTAAATTATATTCTCATAATTTTATCTAGCATAATAAAATTAATCTAATCTTACGTAATCCTATTTATTGAAATTTGAACCAGACTAGGTATTTTGAGTATTTTGGTTTAATCAAGTGTGATCGAAATTTAAATATATATATATATTGAGTGATCTAAATTAATATTAGAACTTGAGATAATTTTTATTCAAATTAGAAATTACAAAATAATTTTTTTCATAATTTTAAAAGGGATGTACAGGTATGTCTATATGGGCTACAGGCCCTTCTCTGACTCAAGTTTAAATAATCATGGCCCAGGCCCAATAAACTCTAACCGGTATGCATTTGGAAGATGTGCTTTGTGCAGTATGTGTTTATGGATATAAGTTGGATGGAGGCCATTGATTTTGTGCTGAAATTCGAAGAGCCGTTGTCTAGTGACGTAGCCAACCCAAAAATCATATCTCAAGCGAAGTGACTTTGTGTGTGGCTCTGGCTCGAGCTAGACGTCCCTCTCCGTTCTTCTCAATCTCTGTTTGAAATCTTTTCTTGCTGCCATTAATTGAGGTGGTGCTTCAAGTTTCCCTTCAGTTCAGAAACCGGTATCTGCTGAATTCCGGTTTAATAAACTTCTCATGCTTTTATCAGGTAATTTCTACTCGAATATATTGAATTCATCGTTTCCCCCTTGGTCACTCTTTTCTACTGCTTCTTGAATGCATCGGGGTTGTTTAGAAATTGTCTTGTGGACCTGAATGGTGAAATGAGTTGGGCGCTCATGATTTCGTTTCTTTGCAGATATTTCACACCCCTGTGCTTGTTTCAGTACCAACTTATTATCATTTCGGTGGGAAAGCTGCTCCAGAGTCAGATTTGCCATTCGGTATGATAATAGATTGGAATTATCATCTAAAGATTGTTCCTGGGTTTGTTTTATGGTTAAAACTTCTAAGTTGGGGAGACCTGAGAAATGGCGAAGTCGTTTGATGATAAACGCCATTGGTACATTTGAAACTTCAACTCCAACGCAAGCGATTAATGGGCATGAAAATGTGATTGGAATGGACAATGGTACCTTAAACCCAAGCACCTTTGAGTCTGGCTCACCATCTTCTTGTGCAGACTCAGAAGAAATGGATGATAGGGAGAAATTGAGACGGTCGAGAATTTCAAAAGCAAATAAAGGGAATACACCTTGGAACAAAGGCAGGAAGCATACCCCAGGTAATGATGCTTAGCTTTTATAGATTGATGTCTCTCTGCTCGAATATGATTTTCTTATGTGAATAGAGATTGAGTAGATTAATAATGCACAGAAACTATTCAGAGGATTAAGGAGAGAACCAGACAGGCGATGCGAGATCCTAAGGTGAAGTCATGTAAGAGACTGAAATGTTTTGTTATAATACATAAAAGAGTGTAGTTTTTTCTTGATTCTTATTTCTTTTACTGTTGTTGAGGGGAATTGATTATTCTTTCTGGCACAGGTCAAGATGAAACTGATTACCTTTGGACATGCTCAGAGGCAATGGATTCTTTTTCCTTGTACTCGTTTTGTATATATTGATCCATTTATATTGATCAAAGTCTCATGCTCTTACTGGCTTTTCAGTGACGAAACGAAGGCGAAAATTGGTGTTGGCGTCCGATTGGGGTGGGAAAGACGCAGGGAGAAAATGTTGTTGCAGGAAACTTGCCTCGACGAGTGGAACAATCTTATTGCAGTTGCTGCTCGTAAGGGTCTTTTTGGAGAGGAAGAATTGCAATGGAACTCATTTGAGATTCTAAATAAGCAGCTGCAGAATGAATGGGTGCAGAGTGTTGAACGAAGAAAAAGTAACCCACGGCCAAGGGGCAACATGAGAGCACCCAAATCAGCTGAGCAGAAACGTAGGATTTCGGAGGCAATTGCTGCGAAATGGGCTGATCCGGTTAGTTCCAGTAACTTCAATGCTTCCTTCATTTTCACTTTCTTGATGCAAGTCTCTGGTTTGTGTATGATCAGGAATATCGGTCTCGTGTATGCACTGGTCTGGCTAAATATCATGGGATAGATGAAACAGTTGAAAGAAGGCCGAAGCGAAAGCCGAACGTGGATGTTCAGAATGGTAGCAAAATTCGTACAAAGAAGGATATTGGTATTGTTATTCCCAAGCAGGAGATAAAAATTGCACCTAAGAGAAGAAAACCACCTTCATACAATGATCCACAGGCAAGTTACAAACTCGAGATGCTGAAAAACATAAAAGCTCAGAGGGTGGCTGCTACGGATAACGGAAGCGAAGCCATTAACCGGGCAAGGTAAGCAACCTTTTGTTCAACAGTCTTTTCTCATGTTTTTACTTATAAAACTGGAATGCATCACCGAAGGGTATTGATAGCTGAAGCTGAGAAAGCTGCAAATGCTCTGGAGTTAGCTGCCAAGAAAAGCCCTGTTGCTTATTCCTCTCTAATAGAAAGCAGGAGTCTAATAGCAGAAGCAATAGAGGTCATTGAATCGATCAAAAACGAGGAAACCGTGACAAAAGATTTGAAGCAGTCGAAGAATGAGAAAGTAAACGGAGTGGAAATCACAGCCAACAACATAGAAACTGATGGATTCAGGTTCAATGAGTTCCTTTTAGTGGATATGGTGAATGGAAAAGCTTCAAGTTCATGGCCAAATAGTGAGGATGAGAACCATGTTAATGGTTTTCATAATCATTCAGTGAGCCCCGTAAATGGGGTGGGAACCCGTTCACTGATGCCCGAGTCACTGAACAAGCCGATCAAGAAATGGATTTGCGGAAGGTTGGTCGAAGTTGAAGAAGAATCTTGAGAATTAGTGTTACTTGCATCTATCTAGAAGTACTTTGTTTCCTAGTTTTGATGAACACATTCCATGTGAGTTTCTTTAAAAAACTAACGATGTATCAATCATATATTGTATAATAGTGTGATTTTTGTTAGGATTCGAGCTTAGGTCATTATCGATCGCCGGACGACGATGATCGATCGAGGGATAGTTGATGGCTTAGTCGGTGACATTACCGATTTGGGTACTGATGAGGCTAAGTAAAGATTGGGATGAAATATCGGAAAGATAACCTAACACAGTTGGTGCTGATGAGGAGACAGTCGAGTAGTTCCAAATAGGTTGGTTTGGAATTGACAAGCAAAGGAATGGAGGCTACCAATCAGCAATGCCAAAATTGTGTACGGTCGGTAACAATTGGCGATCGACAGGATTGAGGTTGTGGATCGGTAGTGTAGAAATGGTGCAAAAACTGTTGATTTAGAGTGCTTTCGTCAAACTCAATACAAATTGTGTTGAGGAAAATGTGGAGGAAATGGCGCCTTAAGTAGTTGGTCCCATGGTTTCTGATTTGGGCAAATTTCTTATCTAATTTTTTTTGGCGTAGTCCCCATAATTCACATAAAATTGAAAATACATTAATCAAGCAACCAAGATAGTTTTCCTATTTATTTCCCTTTTTTTCGTAGAGATGCTTTTGCGTAAATTACTTATGGATATACCTTAAATGTTTTAATAGGGGTATGAAATAACAAAAAGTTGGATGAATTTATTTTTTTGTATTTCATGAAAAAAAAAGAATAAACCTTTCTTTTATTATTAATCTTCAAATGCTGTAATAAACTATATACTAATTAATTAAATAGTTGTACGTATATGTTATCGTGTTTTTAAAATAATAATGAACACAATTCCTTATGAAAGATGCATTTATGCTCACGAAATAATGATAAAACTATGAAATGCAACCGTGTGTTATATATAAATGTAAATACATCATGTTATGTATTAGTCATCTATACACCTATATAAACTATCATATGAAATTGTAAACAATATAACATGATTAATATATAATCATAATGTATGCATACAAGATTATCTAATATAATATTATAAAAAGATAACGTTCTCAAGTTATAAAATCAACATATTTTAACAATTATTCATGTTAGCCAATACCCCGATGTCATTTTTGTAATTATGAAGAAGTTTTTGGGTTTTTTTGTCTTTTTACTATAGGTGAATCCCTTTAATATATAAGATAATGGATTTCACAAATTTCATGAAAAAAAAATAAACCTTTCATTTATTATTAATCTTCAAATGTTGTAATTAACTATATACTAATTAATTAAATAGTTGTACGTATATATTATCGTGTTTGTAAAATAATAATGAACACAATATCTTATGAAAGATGCATTTATGCTCACGAAATGATAATAAAACTATGAAATGCAACCGTACAATATATATAAATGTAAATTCATCATGCTAGGTATTAGTTATCTATGCACGTAAATTGAACATCATATGAAATTGTGGCCAATATAGCATGACACATGTAATGCCTAATCATATTGTATGCATGCAAGATTATCTAATATAATATTATAAAAAGATAACGTTATCGTCAAATGAAAATATTTTAACAATTATTCATGTTAGCCAACACCCAATGTCATTTTTGTAATTATGAAGATTTTTTTGGGTTTTTTTGTTTTTTTACTTGAGTTGAATCTCCTTAGTATATAACATAATGCACTTCACAAATTTTTTGTGGGAAAATTAGTAGGTGTGTTTTACATTTTTTGACGAAACTAGGCCCGAAGTTTCGTAATTTGGCACCTTGGTCCTTACGCCCCGTTAATCCCCATACACTCTTCAAATCCTAATTTTTTCCAAAACTTTCGTTGTTGACACTTGACTATTGCGGGTCGCTTCTTCTCCATTGGAGTTATAGCCATTGTTTTGTAGTTTATCTTATCCAATCTTCATCGTTATCATCGTTCCGTCATCAAGTTTTCGTTGTGCTTTGGTTTTGGATGCGTTTATTAGGGTTTATTTCATTTGATTTGTCTTAGTAGTTGTTTTTTTTTCAGGAAATTTGGTACAGTTATTTGTTTTCCCCACCCCTTCCTTCCCAAAGTCTCGTTAATTCGGTAGGGCTTTGAGTTTGTAGAGTATAAGGGTGTTTTTGGCTGATTTGGTTTCCTTCAACATTTGCAATTTTTGTAACCATTTGCCGTGCATTTGCCACTGCTTTAGGGTAGGAACGAAAATTGTGCAAATTTTCGTTCCTTATTTGCTTTCGTTTGGTTGCTTTGGTTTCCTTCAACATTTGCAATTTTTGTAGCCATTTGCCATGCATTTGCAGCTTCTTTCGGGTAGGAACGAAAATTGTGCAAATTTTCGTTCCTTATTTGTTTTCGTTTGGTTTATTTGGTTTCCTTCAACATTTGCAATTTTTATAGTCATTTGTCGTGCATTTGCCGCTGCATTCATTTGTGTTCAAAATTGTACAAATTTTCGTTCCTTATTTGATTTGGTTTCCTTCAACATTTCCAATTTTTGTAGCCATTTGATGTGCATTTGCCGTTGCTTTCGTTTGTTTCATTTGTCGTTGTTTTCTTTAATTTGTGTCTTTTGCTTTTTTGTAATTCATTTTGAGTATTGTTTTGCATTTTTTATTCATTCATGATATTTAGTTTAAGTTGGTGTGTTTTCGTTTTTATGTTATGTTCATTTGGTTGAGTTGATGTTTTTGTTTTTTTAATTCACTTTAATTTTGTTTTGATGCTTTCGATTCTTTCATGATTTTTAGTGTTAATTTGGTTGGTTTTTGTTTTTTGCATGCTGCACTTTGGTTGCAAAATTGAATACGAGTTCAAATGGAAACATGATATGAATATTGGAATCAGTCGCTCATTGTTTGTTAGATGTCATTGTCTTCTTGATATTTGTTTCCATAGGATTATTGATCCCGAAGTGTGACCGGGACTACTTGTGTGTTCATGACATCCTTAATTTTGATAAGTGTCAATTTGTTTCGACATTCTCACTTGGTTGCTATCACTTGCAACGTGCATTAAGGGTTATTTTTTTCTTTGAAAATTGATTCTAGTTCTGAAGACATCTCTTGATCGTATGCGCAAAGTAACATTGACAATTGTATGTGCAAAGTAACAGGTTGGTTGTACGATGCAGAGGTAGTGTGGACCGGGAATGCCCATGGTACGTCAATGTTTCGATGAGACACAACGATGTCATGTTGTGAGTGAAGGGACTTCACCCACATGAGTCACAATGTTTTGGATGCAATCTTTCCTAGACATGCAATACCTATTTAGTAATCCCGGGTCCACAGTCATCATCAAAGAGAAGAACTCACGTTCCTCAGTTGGATGTAGCCGTTTTGAAGGAATCTACATATATTTTAGGGTGCGTCTGTATTATTTGTTACCAACATAATTCTTTTTTTTTGTTGTATGCTCTAAGTTTCATTTTGCAGGCTTGTCGCGATGGCTTTAGGGATGGATGTCGCCCGATTATATACATTGACGGGATGGATGTCGCCCGATTATATGCATTAAGAAAGTATTTTCTAAATGTCAATTTTAAGGTTCATGAGGGATGTGTACGAGTTACAAAACGACTTTGATAGCGAAGAGATTATTCGTTCCATTCCGATTCGTTGACCCGGGTAACAATTTATTTTCCCAATACGATGTTGGGCGAACTCATTACCATTTTGTACAGGTCCTTAAGCAACATGGTTACTCAGAATGTGGCATATATGTATTGTATTACATATACTCTTTCTGCAAGTTGCACCTGACACATATATACCGAGTGTGTACCCCGATTTCGTAAGTATACGTAAATGTGAAACTTTAAATTTCGAACCTCTATTGTATGTTATTAACCTATTTCATTGTTATTTAAAAAAATTTCCAAACAGATGACGGAATGTTGATTTACATTGGCAGATATAACCGCATTTGCAAAGGCACATATTGTTCAACCCTTAAAGATCACCACCAACACAACATTCATCGAGGAAATGTTAGACTTTTCAAAAATACATTTTGTGGACAACAGAGAATTAAAAACTTTGAGACATCACTACCTAATATTTTGTCATTATAACTCTTTTGATCTAATATTTGAACTTTTTGTTTGAATCTTTTGGTGTCCCTCTTGTTTCTAGAGTTACAATTTTTAATAATAATTTAATCATTAAAATGATTTCATGAATCAGAAAAAAGGAAATGGTGGTGCGAGCTCATAAACATGTACAACGATGGACATTACAAATTTTTGTATTTAATACAAATTGATTTTGTGAGCCTTAATCATGAACAAATTTGCATAATGATGTTCTTGTTCTAAAGGAATATATTGTTGTAATATGTTGTTATTTTTCGTATTCGTATTCGTTCATACTTTTGCTTCCTCATGGGCTCGCGTGTGCATTGCATTATTGTAATTATTCTAGTTACAACACCAATTTTAAATCATTTTGATGTATACACATAATTGTGTCATGTCACTCTACGTGCGGAGAAACATGATATTTTACGATGAATATAACAACATTGTTTTCGAGGTGAAGTAGACTATATTTGCATCATTTCCCAAAGTTTGGGTACTGAATCTTTCAAAAACGAACAATAAGGACGTTAATTGCCACATAATCATAAGTTTGGGGACTCAATTTGCCAAAAAAACATTGGAGATCTTAATTGCTCATTTTCGAAAACGTTGGTGACCTCTAACGGCGTCATGGACGTTTTGTGCCAAAAGTGTGAGATTAAGGGGACCAAATTCGTCATTTTTAAAATTCGGGAACTAGAATTGCCAAAATTGAAAACCTTGGGACCTAAGTTTGCCAAATGTAATAAATTTGGGGATTAGTTTTGTCAAGACATGCAAACGACGGGGAATGGTTTTACCACATTAAAATTTTGGAGGTCAAATTTACTAAAATTCGCAAACTATGACGACTCAATTTGCCAAATCCACGAAAATATGGAAACCTTTTTGCACATCTCCCGAAAATGTGCATACGACATCAGAATGTGGTGTGTGGTAGTTGTGGTGAAAGTATGATATTTGGAAGGATTTGCAAAGATAAATGCCCCTGGATGATAGATGATTGTCACATGGTATCAGAGACAACATATCCTAAGCCTCGAAGACAACGTATCATGTGATACCATATTCGAGGCTTAGGATACGTTGTCTCTTATACCATTTGTCTAAAGAGATCGAATCCTAAGCTCTGATACGTTGTCTCTTTAGATCAATTCAAGAATCGAGCGGCATCTGCCATCTCTTCCCAAGCTCGAATCCTCTAAAGGAATTGACCAAAGGAAATCAAATAGGTCAATTCACTATCGAAATGAATACTTGAATTGCTCTTGTTTAGAGTTATCGGAAAGTGGAATCTTATAAGTGATTCAACGTCAAAAGTGGTACTAGAAAAGAATTATAGGTTCTTAAGAGATTGATTATTCTGCATTACCGATGATAAAGTTGAATTCCTCAAATTACAACATCTGGAAGGTAAAGATGGATAACTTGTTGTCCTGTCGAGATTTGTGGTCGACTATCTTGTCGGCGAAAATTTTATAGAGAAATAATGAACAACAATGGAGGGAGAACCTCAGTAAATACTACCAATTCTATTCCTTTACTGTAAAATACCACCAATCGTGATTGTGAAAAGCGAATGATTTAAAAATTAATTTTTTATTGGAGTTCGCTTTTGAAAAAAACGATTGAAATCCCATCCGGCGAACAGATGATGTTGGTCGGAAAACTAGCTCTTTCCATATGTGAAAAGAACAGATGGTGTTAGTAACGTTAACGGTAAGGTTCTCGGAGTTCTCGTGGATTCCTAGTGATTATTTTATGTCTTTCAAATGTTGCTCAACTTCTTCCTTCTCATCGCAAACTTTATGCAGAACATTCTTGGCTTCTCCAAATCTTCCTTTAGTCGCCAGCCACCGGGGGGACTCCAACATCTTTATTACTCCAAAATTGAAGATAATCGAAGGCACAATGGCGATTCCGAGCATCAATCTCTATCCAAGTCTCAAGCTAAAATTGGAGAACACATTATTAGAAATCTATCCTAGCACTAATCCCAATTTCCGGCAAAGAAGATAAGAACCCTCTGCTATGAGCCACCGATATCTCCACTGTATACACCGGAGCAATCATCAATGCGAACCCAACTCTGACAGCGGCAACACATCTCCCAACAATAATAACTCTAGAATTTGGACCATATCCCATGATAATTGAACCCTACATGAAAATCACAGACGCCAAAACAATGGTATACCGACGACCCAAGTAATCGGAAGCTCTACCGGCGCAAAGAGAACCCACCAAAGCACAAAGGTTCAGAATTCTTTCAATAAGCGAATGAAATTTTGGAAATCGTCTTTCTCAAAATCGAACTTGAATAAAAAATTAATTTTAAATCATTAGCTTTTCACAATCGTGATTAAAGGTATTTTCCAGTGAAGGAATAGAATTGGTAGTATTTACCGGCGTTCTCCCAACAATGGAGATCAATGAACAAGAAAGTGCTTGCATATATACGTTGGAGAAACTGGTGGTAACGTTGAGCAACTCCTCACCAGTGATGTCATCATCGAGAGTTGTCAAACGTTTTCTAAACAAGGAAGAAAGAAGACGAGAAGTTAACAAGGGTGACTATGAGATGTTAGCAGCAACAACAGATAAGCAAGGCCGATGGTCTAACCAAAGAAAATGGAGGAAGAGAATGTCACGTAGGAGTTAAAAATCGAATGGAGGATGGATATCATGTTATCAGTGTGGGGTTGTGTTCTAAAATCGGATGGGAAACGTGACTCAATTCTCTGTCCGATCCGGTTCAAACCTATCGTAATATCCTTGCATATTAGAGTCTATTCTATGTTCTATTGCATATACACTCAGAAGATGATTGACATTATCAAAATCCGAGATGTCGTTATAATCTGCAGTATATATGTCTCTTTCATCCTCTATAATTATATTGTGAAGAATAATACAACTATATATAATATCAGCAAGGGTTTGCTGATCCCAAGTATGAGCGGGTCCTGCCAATATTGCAAATCGAGATTGGAGAATTCTGAATGCTCTTTCTGTGTCTTTTCTTGTCGGTTCCTGATGAGCAGCAAACGCTCTAGCTTTGCGATCTTGTGGTAGTGGAATTGATTTGACGAAAATAGGTCAATCCGTATATATATCATATGTTAAATAATATCTCATTTTGTAATCATTGTTATTTAAGTTGAAATGAACCAGAGGAGCACGATCTTCTTATATTTCCTGCAAAAGACGTGATCTATTAAGCACATTTAAATCATTATTTAAACTCGGCATCCCGAAAAATGCATGTCATATCCAAGTGTCCCAAGACGCAACCGTATCGATCATAAAAATAGATTTTGAATGGTATTCTCTTTGAAATTGACTCTTCCACGTATTTGTGCAATTCTTCCAACTCTTAATGTACACAATTTATACTCTCCAATATATAGGAAAATCCATAGTTATCAAATCACTGTAGTAGCCGATGTAAATCATGTGATGTTAAGTATCACAAATATTTATCGCCAACAATTCACGTACTCCCTAACAAAAACTTGTAAGCAAACAATTGATGAATTTGAATAAAATAATTATTATATTCTTTTTCAACTTCTATTCTATTGATCAAACAAGAAATTCCCTCTACAATGGTCAATTTGCGATAGAAAAGGTCTTAATAAGCAAATGCAATTAAATGGTGAAGCCCAAATTTAAAAGTAGGCTAATTTTATGGGGTTTCTTATAATTGCGCTTTCTTAGAAAACGTATGGGGTTGGGGGCAACGGTCGGCTACTTTATTCTAGAAAACTAAAACCCTTTAACAAGTTTTTCGAGGTTTCTTAGAATTGCGAGTGTTGATTCTGGATCTTTTCTGAAAGTCAATGAGAGGTAAGGTTGTCGTGTTCCCATTACGGGGGAGAAACTGGTGTTTCAGCCGGTCGATCAACCCGGTGGAGGGCTCCGCCGCTCAATCTTCCAATTCTCCATCCACTCTCAAGGACCTATACAACAAACTCTCCTCTTCGTCTTCATCTTGTCATTACGGTAGAATGAAAGATGAATCAAAACTTGAAATTGCCATTGATTTCGTCGCGAGCAAGGTCAAACATCTGAGGGAACAACGTGTTTTTTTGTTCATTTCTGGATAATGTTTCAATTGTCGTGCTTGCCAAGTAAAATGATTGCAGGAAACAGTTTTTTCTTAACTTGAAACTGGATTGTCTATCTTCTTTTCATTCTTCTTTTTTGCATGGGTTATATGCAGATGAATCAATCTTGGACCAATCTGGAAAAAGCGCCTGAAGGGTCTCTCAAGAATAGGATTCATGGGTATTTGTGTATTTGGTCCTGCAGTTTTGTCAATTTCTTAAGGCCTATTACTTTGTTATGATACGCATAATTTCCCGTGTGAAGAAATTCTAATGCACAATTTCTTTGGTTTCCCTTCCTTGTAGGCTGGGGCTGAAGTTATTATCTAGAGTTAAGCCTTCAGAGATTTTCTTTAGATCCATTGATAAGGAGATATCTGGAGTGGATGTTGTATATCCATCAAGGTAGTCTTGCTCATCACTTTTCCCTTGAACATTCCAAAAAAGTGTAATGAAAAACGAAATTCAGGACAAGGAAGCATAAACAGAGGCCTTAGTAGATTCTTTAGAAATTTTAACATATAACTGATTTAATTATATCAATAGGTTTTTAATATTCTTGATGATTTCCAAAGTGCTTCATCTATGCTGATTGATGCATTTGGTTCGCAGTTTGGATCCTTATTTTTTCTGTATTACCTTGAATTTGCCTGATTTATTTTAGAAGGATTGACAAATTTTCTGCTCTCAAACAAAAGAGAAATCAAAATTGGTCATTAATGTCCTATGAAATTTATTTAATACTACATTTCCTTGAAAATTTAACAGTTTGAATCAACGACTTGTCCACCGAAGACTGCGTCATTTAGCATTCAGGTTCAATCTATTTATCTCGCTATTATTCTCAGATCGTGATAGAGTATCATGTTTTGTTCTTAATATTTTCTATGATCTGTTGACCAACGTAAATGTTATGTAGTTTGGTTGATAATGTTATAAGCTGTTTCTTCCTAATATCTTGATAGGGGATCAGTAATGCACAAAAAGTACTTCTATTCTTCTGCTCTCATGCTGCCTTTCACTACCATTTTCACGGTATCCATTGCCATTTAAAGCTCATTATCGAATGTACGCATACTTCAGCATGGATGTCGAAATCAATCCTCATCTAAGTTTTGCAGATCCTCCCTTTACCCAACATCCCATTCTTTTGGATTTTATTTCGAACTTACTGTCACTGGAGGGCATCTCAGGTAAAATGACTTTCTTACAAACATGCATTCTCAGATCTATGATTTCCATATAAAGCACCACAATCCTCTTTTCAAGTTTTGACATAGGGATGTTTTCAGGGAAGTGAGAAGCTTCTATATTTGATGAATGAGGCCCAGTTTACTCCACCGGAGTTGTCCAAGCAAGAGAAGCTACTGACCAATGATCTTGATAAGCGTTCTACTTCCACATTACCATACGTAAGTATATATAGATAACTAGGTTGTCCCGTTTACATAGTCTTTTTGTCGCATGTTCGTTTATTTTTATTCAGTTGAAGCTTGAAACATGCTTCAATTGCTTAATTTGACAGTCTAATTTGGTGGTGAAGGTATTGCAACCCTCGAAGGAGCTACAAGGGCTGATGCAAATGCAACTAAAAAGCTGGAATAATGGTGTCAGCGAAGGCACAGTTGCGGATATTTGCAAGGTGTTCTATCTCGACCCTGCCCATGTTTTAGCTTATCGACGTTCTGTTTATTAGTAGGAGGTGGACTTATGTGCTGTTTATGCAGTCATTAGCAGTCCAAATTATAAAATGAATTATTATTTAATGACTTTGAGTGATTGTAATCTTATTTTTGACTGTCATAATTCATCACCAAGTTACCCTTGAATATGTTAAGACTTCAGAAAAATCTAGTAATGCACATGGTTATTTTTCGAGATTTGTATTTTAGTCATAGATCTTTTGTATAAATGAAATTGCCATATATGTATGTTGTGGATTCTGATTTTTTTTCAATCAATGGCTCCTGAATTGTCTTATGTTATTGTTGATTGGTTCCAACATTCTGCAGCCATTCTACTACTGTTTTTATGGTCGGCCTCTTCAATGGATCCCCTTCGATGCACATTGTCGCCAGGTACACTACTTTAAGCATCTCTGATTCGTATCCTTTTCCTCTGAGCAGGGGATCAAAGATTTCCTCCTCCTTCCCTTCGTTTCTTACTTGCCTCATCCGCGCCACCAAGTCCCCGTTCATTTTTGTCCTGAATGCATCAAGAGGTCTTTTCCCACTTACCAGCTCTAACATCAACACTCCAAAACTATACACATCTCCCCTCATTGTGGCAACCCAAGTTTGATTGTATTCTGGTGGAATGTAACCTGGAGTCCCCACCAATTCTGTTGTTACGTGGGTTTGATATGGGAGAATAAGACGGGCTAACCCGAAATCAGCCACATGTGGTTCGAAGTCTCGATTTAGAAGAATGTTGCTTGATTTTATATCACGATGAATGATTCCTGGTTTGCACTCATGGTGCATGTAAGCCAAACCATAACTTGCTCCTAAAGCAATCTTGAGCCTTATTGGCCAAGTGAGTTGACCTGCACCGTCAGGCTTCTCATGTAACCAATAATCAAGACTCCCTTTTTCCATATAAGGATATATAAGCAACCATGACCCATCATGAATGCAGTAGCCTCTTAAAGGGACCAAATTCTTGTGTTGAGCTGTTGATAATGCTTCAATCTCTGCTTTGAATTCCCTTTCCATTAAACCCATCTCTCCAGAAAGTTTCTTGATTGCAAGACTAGTACCATCTTCCAAAGTTGCTTTATAAACCAAACCAAAACCCCCACAGCCTACTATATTTGATTGGTTGAAATAGTCAGTGGCTTTCAATATATCACCTATACTGATCGCCTTTACTTTATTCTCATTGTTGGGAAACAACATTACCAAACTCATGTCTTTTACAGCATCAGGTGACACTGTGGATGTCTCATCTATTTCCTTTTGTCCCTTTGACAGGAATGCTCTCTTGTACAAGACATAATACAGAACAAGAATCAGAGCAAAAATTGCTGAGCATATCCCCAAGGTTATTGCAATTATCTTCTTTCTATTGTCTACTTTGGCTTCTGATAAAATAGGTGGCAAAGCAGAATGTGTATCACAAGGTCGCTGAAGAATTCTACCACACAGAAGTGAGTTCCCTTGGAAGCTTGAGTTTGGAAAGGTATCAAATTGACCCCCAGTTGGTATTGATCCATCAAGAGAGTTATTTGCTACGCTGAAGAAAGACAAGAAATGAAGGCTTTGTATGGAAGCCGGAATCTCACCGGTAAGATGGTTTTCTGAAAGATCGAGATTTTCCAAGTTAGTGAGATTAGATATTGAATCAGGAATGATACCAGTGAAGTTGTTATTACTGAGATCCAAAGATATTATGAATTTGAGTCTTCCAATATCCCAAGGTATGCTTCCACTGATGTTGTTGAAATCAAGATATATTACGGGAGGTAAACTTGATAGCTGATTGTATTGATATTTGGAGACATTGTTAGGCTTAACAAACATAGGCAACTCCAAATTGCTGCTATCAGAATTATTCCAATTCGGGGTATAAGCAAAACTCTTCAGGTCAAGAAGTTGGATTGGAAAGTAACCAGTGAGTTGGTTATGTGACAAATCCAAGTAGAAAAGATTTGCAAGATCACCAAACCAGAGCGGTATGGTTCCATTTATGTTATTGGAAGATAAATCCATTGCTTTGAGACTAACCAGCATAGATATCCAGGTCGGTATCTGACCAGTGAATCTGCAACCACCAAGAGCCAATACTTCAATATTTTGAAACATTTGAGGCTCAATCAGATTCTCATTACCCGGTAACTCTTCGTCATAGAAATTCTTTGCGAGTATAAGAATGCTGAGTTTTTTACACCCCGTAAGGATTCTCAATGCACTTTCAATGTTACTAAGGCTGTTGTTGGAAAGTGATAGAAATGATAGAGATTGTAGTGATCCAACTTGGGATGGAATTTCTCCTGTGAAATTGTTGGTTGCAAAACGAACAGCTGAAAGTTTCTGGCAAAAAAATAAACTTTTGGGTAAGGTACCGCTGAAAAAGTTGTCCCCGAGATCGATTACCTGTAGGTTCACAAACTTGGAGAAATCAAAATCTGCAAGCTCACCTCTGAGGAGATTCACCCTCAAAATCAAAGTGTTTAAGTTTGTGCAGTTTGTAAGAGAAGCAGGAATAGTTCCTTGAATAAGATTGATATGCAGAAGCAACTGTTGTAACATAGACAGCCTACCAATTTCTTGAGGAATCACTCCACTCAATTGGTTTCCATAAAGCGATAGGATTCTCAGGTTGGTTAAATTAACCACCTTGGAATCAACTGATCCTGAGAGCTCATTCCCAGGTAAGTTTAGTTCTTGCAGAGATGATAGCAAGTAAAGACTTGATGGGATTTGACCAGATAATCTACAGAATCCTGCTCTCAAAGTTTGCAATTTTGAGCATCCACTTAATCCTTGAGGAATTGGGCCTGAGAAATCATTTCCAGAGAAATCTAGGAGCTGGAGTGATGGGGAAAACGTACATATTTCTGATGGAATGGACCCATAAAGCCTGTTGTTATCAACATCAAAAACCTCTAAATTTACCGCATATTGAAGAAAGGAAGACTGAATTGTCCCTTCGAAGAGATTATTTGACATATTCAGAAACTGGGTACTTGGTAGAAGATGATCATTTGTTACCAAATCTCCATTCAACCTATTAGAGCTCAAATCAACAATACGCAGACGAACAAAAGAGAAGAAAAATCCAGTTGGAAGATTACCAAAGAGGGTATTGTAAGAAAGATTGAGATGAACAAGGTTTGTGATATTTGATATTGAACAAGGGGATATATTACCAGTGAGGTTCCTCTCCTGGAGCTTTAAACTAATTACAGTCCCATAAAGATTACAAGACACACCTTCCCAGTTACAACAATCATTAGAAAGAGACCAATTCAAAGGAGGCGAAGCAGTGACAGTTTGATGGAACAGTGAAAGAGATTTTTGATCAGATTGATTACAAGAGTAAGCGAAACAAGAGACAAGGAGCAACAGTAGAAGTGGAAAACAAATATCACAGAAAGGGTAAATATTTCTGTTTTTGGAACAAGAGTTGAGCATGGCTATGAAGTTTGACTTGAAGAAGATGTTGATGAATGAAAAATATATGAAGGGTTTGATTCCATCATCAATCACTCTCTGGATTGGCGACAGTAGGTGATGATGACATGGGAGTAAGCCACTGAACAAAAAACATATTGCATTGACTTCCAATTTACTATTAAGTCAACGGATTTTATTTATTCCGTTAGTACGCGTGCCCCAATGAATTCTAACCACTCCTTTTTTCAGTTGAAAAAAATGAATTTTTAAATTGAGAAAACGTTTTTTTCAGAAGTCATTCTTATCTCTTAAAATTAAAAGTAGTTGGGTTTATGACCCAATACAATAAATGTTTAGTAGACCAATCTTCCTTGGTCGTCAAATAAACTGGGCACCAAATCCAGATAGAATTTACTAAAAATATCGAAGTAGAAAGTATCCGGAGAACTTGTCCTCCCTAATATCTCACACCTCCCTTTTATATAGGCGTTCAATATATTTTAATATTACAAATATCTAATCGTAATCTACTTTAATCACATCAGCTGTACCTCGAGCTGATTGGTATGACTTCATGCCACGCATTAGTTGTGCAGCGCCGCCTACAATAAGTGGCACAACTGTTATTGATATTTCATCACCAACCTCCGTCGATCGATTCTGCACCCATTTACTGATCGTAGTAATCGGATGCCGATCGCTGCTTCACAGCCATCAATAGAACAATCGGTAGTTATGATCATCTGATTCCTTCTAAAGGTTAGCAACATGGAGTCAATCGGATAAAATGTGCTGACAGCCCAGCTTCTTTCTCAGGACTACTAAAACCAATGCAGATCCGCTATCATAAGTTATGTATTAACATTAGCCCGTCAACTTCAACCAATCGTCGTTGTCGAACGTCGGGAGAAGTTGACATCGTCATGACTTATGTGCGGCCACAAATCGCCAGCAAACATCCCGATCGACACGTGCCCTTTCAGATTCTGACATACTGTACAACGTGTCAGATCTGTTACATCGCCACCCTTGAAAACAGTGTGGAAGTTAGAAAGTCGCAATCTAGACCATCCATGTGGCACCATCCCGAGAGTTGATTTCAAAGAAAACCTTCATCGTTGTCATTTTTTCAAATCGCGCTCTCTAAACCATTTTCTCTCTTTGATTCCATGCGATTTCCGGCAACTCTTCAATCAACTCCGGCTACAACTCTTTCCTTTCTTAATCTGCTCATAATCATCCAGGTTTTTCTTCTTTCCTTGTTTTTATGATCTCCATCTTGGTTTTATTCCCCTTTTGCGCCTAAACTCAATTTTTATAATGTTCCGGAGCAGATTGGCTCATTCTACCTTGTGGCTATTTGATTTATGATGTTTAACCTTCTCTGAATCTTGACACTGTTCACGAAAAATTTAATTTTCCTCATGAATATTAGCTGGAGGCAGGCGAGCCTGGTTCTGAGCCATGGCCCTCTACCGAACGATCGTCACTGAGCAATGTTGTGCCAATGACGATTTATGCGCTGAAGAATGGGTTGAGGTTTCCACTTCACCCATTCGTCGCTGAGCTGTTATGGGCCCTAGCGATGCCCATTTTTGCTCTGATGCCAAGCAACTACTTGGTAATTGTCGCTTTCATCCACTACTGCGACGCTGCTAAAATAGCCCCGACCGTCACCAACTTCTTGACGATCTACAAAGTGATGTGGCGATCGGGCACCCACGTTTTTGCCCAACGTAAGCTGTGGTATTTCTCCAACAGAGGCAAAAACAATGATCTTGTCGAGCGACCAGATTCGCAACGCGACTGGTATAACTATTTTGTCTGGGTCGGAATTCAAGGTTGTCATCTTGAATTCCCTCTCCAAGTATCAGCCACTACAGGTAAGTTCAAGATCGACGGCGAAGAATCAATTTTAACTGCAGATCAGCTTAAGAATTTACCTGCCCTGATGGAAAACTTTCCTAAGAAAGACGATCGTCTGAATTGGAAAGTGTTATGTGCATAGAATAATCTCATCCGTTTGGCCATAACAGGTCGATCGATGAGTGATCGCGTCAGTCGACCCTGGGTTCAACCTTCATCACCTCTCATAGAACGTAAGTTTACTCTTTGTAGTTTTACTCTCTCAATCATAACTGTGTTTCTTGTTCCACATTTCAGCTTCCTCCTCTAAACTTTCTTCTGGAGGGAAACTGAAGAGGAAACAAGAGATGATCGCCAAAGGATTGCATAGGAGGGCCAAAAATGCGAAGGTAGTCGTACTTTTGCTCATTCAACATCCCAACTTTGTCTCATATTTTCCATATATTCGTAGGTTTCCGCATCTAAAAGGAAATCTCCACCATCTCCCCCTTCATCACCCCTCAAAATAACTGCGGGAAAAGATGCTTCTGAAGCGGCAGAAGTATCACGATCGGCCGATGACGTCGAAGGGTCACCACCCAACCCTTTGTCGATCGTCGCTATTCCGATGGAATCCCTCGGTGAAAGGGTAAACCAATTTTTTGACGATCTAACACTTGAAAGTTGTTTTAGAATCGCGGGTTGGACTACTGAACGTCGCTTACTCTTCGATGAATTCCTGCAGGCCGAGCAAGTCCAACTGATCGAATATCCGAGGGAATCTCCTATAAGGTCGCAAACAACCCCAATGACCGACCTTCCTTCTCATCCAGTCCAACTCAGATGGCGAACGAAGCTGCATCACCTTAGGAGGCCAGTTCCTCATATGAAAGCCAGAGTTTTCTTTCATGGTTTGCTGAATTTCAAAGCAAAAACATGGAGGATAACTTCATTCTTCTAGCACCTGTCGGCAACGATGCAATGAAACGTCCGACCGTTTTTTGGCTGTGGGGACGCTCGTCAGTACTCACATTGACGAGATGATAGCAGTCGACACACTATCGACCTACCCACCTATTTCACTTTGTAAAACGGCGATCGCCCTTCGTGAGGTATTTTAAATAACATTATTTAAATGTTCCATACTGACTATTTCTAATCCCATCATTTGTCGCCCATCGCAGACATCAAAGGAAATGTTATCTTTATATCATAAGACAACTAGCTCTATAAAGGCGGTCGCACTTCTGCGGAAGAAACTTTCTGACGCAAATGATCAAGCAGCAGAAGACATAAACGAAATTGCTAGGCTAGAGGGGGAGCTAGCCGAAGCAAAACGTCGAGCCCAAGAACTCCCCCACATTCAGGAAGAAAACAATACTTTGAGGAACAGAGTGGATGTGGTGACTAAGGAATTATCCCGTTCGGCCAAAGAGATCCAGACATAAATGAAAAAGAGAGCCGAGGCTGAAGTGTAGCGCGACCTCTTTGAAGTTAAGTTGGAGGTCGATCGGAAAAATGTCGATCTGGCGTCAACTGCACTTAAATATGCTAAGGAGGAATATCGCCACAGTCTAATGGTCCAAAAAGACAAGGTTCAACATTTTATGAACTCTACAGATGACATTCTTCAGGATATCAACAAAAAGTGCTCAGATTATGATGGTCGGATGTCTGTTCTTGAGCAAACGATCGACAAGCACAAAGAAGACACATCGTCATTTCTGGATCGGTTCGTGGTCTCGCCAACATTCAAAAGCTTGGCGATGACTTACTCCCTCGGATTGGTGGAGGAGCAGAAGACGATAATAAAGGAACAAATTGTCAACATCTTTGAACTTAATCCTAACTCCGAGGAATGGGAGCATGTGGATCCCCTCACTTTTGATGGGAACTTTAATCCTCGCTCGCCCATTGAGCCGGACGATCCAGATAACGAATTTCATCCTCACTCCGATCGGTTGGATAATCTCGTTCTAGAAAGTCTATGGGCCTTAACATTTAGTTCATCATCTTCCTGAATGTTGTTATGTAATTTCTTCAATAATAATAATTTCAATTGTTAATCGTTATCCTACTACTTTAATACCGATCGACAATCATTCCATCCAGAATTCCAGAATCCTGCCCCAAGTGTTGTTTAAATTGTCGATCGATCATCCGATTTGCCATCACATTTAAACCATGAGATGCAAACAATAAGGTAGTGGGCAATTTACCAAGATAGCCCCTGGCACATATGTCTGTTCCATAGCACATGTGTGCCATATCTGATTCACACTCGTGAAGAACATTACCATATTGATCAATCGGATAGATCAATTCATAACTTTTGCATGTATCTGTATAAGAGATGTNGGGGAACCCACGTGGATGGACCCCTTTGTTAAGTATTTGACTAAGGGCCACCTTCCTGAGAACGCATCTGAGGCCAGGAAGATTGAAACCCGGGCTAAGCGATATGTCTTGAGTGATGGGCGACTGTCTAAAAAGAGTTTCGAGTGACCGCTCTTGCGATGTCTATCTCCTATTGAGGCTGAAACCGTCATGATATATGTTCATGATGGAATATGCGGTATCCACTCTATAGCCTGATCTTTATATCATCGTATTGTCAGAGCCGGGTATTTTTGGCCAACACTCCTTGAAGATGCTATGAAATATACCAGACGTTGTGCGGCTTGTCAGTATCATGCCCCGGTCCCACAACTGCCAGGGGCTTCCTTATCGGTGACCCCTCTCCCATGTCCATTCGAGAGATGGGGAATTGATATCCTGAGACATTTCCCTCAATCAGTAAAGCAGGGAAAGTTATGTATTGTAGTAGTTGAATAGTAGTGGCCATTATCTCAGAAAAAAGTGGTGGAACATTTCCTATGGAGGAATATTATAAGCCGTTTCAGAGTACCCCAAGAATTCGTATCGGATAATGGACTCCAGTTTCGTGGAAAGTCTATTCGGGATCTTTGTATCAAGTTAGGCATCGCTCAACACTTTCCATCAGTGGCTCACCCCCAGACTAACGGATTAACAGATGTATCCAACAAAGTTATCCTAAAGGGATTGAAAAATAAGTTGGAAGATTTTGGAGGATAGTGGTCCGATCATATCAACGAGGTTTTATGGGCTTATAGGACTACACCCTGCTCTACGACCCAAGAATCTCCATTCTATTTGGTGTACGAATCCGAGGCAGTTAGTCTAGTAGAGGTTCCTATCCGGTCACCTTGGATAACTCAGTATGACGAGCATTTGAATGATGAAAAGAGATCCCTAGATCTTGAAATGATTGAAGAAAAAAGAAACGCTATATATACGCACATGTGTTCTTATCAACGAACTATGGAGTGGGCCCATAATAAGCGTATCTTACCCAGGGAATTTTCAGAAGGCGACCTTGTTCTCATGAATGTAAGAGTTCAGAGAAACGTTGAGAAGCTAGATAAAAACTGGGAAGGGCTCTATCGAGTTTTGAAAAACTTAGGAGCTAGAGCTTATAAGTTGGAAACATTGGATGGGAATGAGATCCCCCAAACCTGGAACGTTATGAACTTATGTCGATATTTTTTGTAAAATCTTTGACATTTAGTGGTAATTCTGAACCATAAAAATGTTTCTCAAATTATGAAAAAGATACAACAGATGCAATACATATTATTTCTAGTTAGGTGAGTGACCGATCTTGAAGTTGGATTTTGTGAACGAGTTTGGACTGGTGATCGTAGCGGTCCATCTATAAGGCTTTCAAGTAGTTGTGACCACTCTGACGAGTCAGATGCTTCCACGCTTGTTGAGTGCTTAGATGGATTGTAAAACTCTCAGAACTCACTATGAACTTAATCTCCCATTCGATGGCATTCACCCTTCGGAAATAAATCTTGCCCCTTTGTACCTAACCATAAATGAGATAACATGGATAGAATTAGGCAGTCAAAGTACAAACACAAGCCTATCATGGGACTTATGTAGAACCAGGGCCTGACCGAAGCCTGACGCGGGACTTGTATTAGAACCATGGCTTCAATAAAGCTTGTCATTGGACTCATAAAGAACCAAGGCAACGTCGCCAAAGTCATAATGGCTAGTAGGGATGGAATAAAGAGTGATATGTTAATACGATTAAGATTCCCTAACCCATTGAGCCTAGCAGAATTCTGATCTAAGTTAAGGTGACCGAACGGTCTATGATCAGTATGAACCCCGAACTTATACTTAGAAGAAAAGAGATATATTTAAAAACAATATTTACAACAAAGCAAAATTCAGAAGGGGGGACCTATGATCTAGAACCTAATCTATTTGTCCTTCCTCCATATCAGCTTCACCAAATTTCTCAGCAATCCATGCATTGAGATCTTCCAATTTCCTCTCTTTTTCCTCAACTAACCCATTGACTGATTTATCCATCAAATCAAATAGAGGGAAGTTGGGATCCTTATCCAATGGAGGCTCATCCAAAACTGGGATATTTTTGAAGTTTTTATCTCTGGTTAGGAGATCATCAACTCCCATCGCTCATCTTCAGGATCCACATCAAATTTGTTGACTATTTGGCCCTTTATGTGGTCCATGTACTCGGAGACGTTTGATCCATAGACATTTGCCGCTAAGGCAAACATCAGCGGGGACCGAGCAAAGCCAAGAAAGCCTTCCCGGACCGCTCCTTCAGTTTCTTCCTTGCCCATAACTAGATCTTCTTTCAAGGCATCTTTCTCCTCCTGAGACCGAATGAGAAGTCTGTTGCTCACATCAGATAGCTCCTGCATCTGACGCTCCAACTCTAAAACGCGGGCTGTCGCGAAGTTAGTAGCTGATTGGGCCTTCCTATATTTTGTTTCCCACTCCACATCCTGAAAAGTAAGGAGTGAGACTTGGGTGCCCGCTCATAGCAGCTCTTCGTTCAAACGGTCCCGCTCCCCTCGGGACTCCAGCTCCTTATATTTGATCTCAACTTGCCGCTGAGCTAAGACAAGTTGGTCCTTGATTTCTTTCGAAGCCGAAGCAGAGCCTCGGCTCAGCTGGATGCAGAAGCAAGGTCCAAGCTCCTTCTACATGTCTGCAAGAACAATCCTGATTGAGTCTAAATCTTACTTAGTGAAAGAATACAAGGATAACTCACCGTAGCCTGGGATTCCAAATAAGCGGCCACCAGGCCAGGGATTGGACCGCTGAGTTGGGCTGGGTTTCTCCTCGCCATCAACCAATACTCCTCTAGCATGACATCTTTCCATGATACTGGAGTCCTCTTTGGTCCCCGCTCCTTCGAGACAGAGGAGAGCATCTCCTGGATCGTCCCCCTAATGAGCTCTATGTCAGATGATGCGGGGGCCGATGGTTCACCGATCGTGATCCCTTTCTTCGGGAGCCGTTTGTATTGCTTCGGGGCCTCTACGTCGGGCGCCCGCTTATTCGCTCTCTAGAGCAGAGTTTGACACGAATCTCTTCGGTGTCAATCTCATAAACAACAAGATATCTAGCCCTACGGGGTGTCATGAGTGGTTACCTTAAAATTTTTGAAGGAAAAGGAGGTTTGAGAACGCGGAAACGGAATCGCCAGAGAGTGTTAGGGCTTGGAATTTTTTTGCAAAATGGCAACGATGGTTGTACAGTACCAAAATCTCAGCTTTTATATTCTCACACCGGCCACTCACAGGGTGACACATCACTGCTGCACACGGCCGTAGTCTAATGATCTGTCCTTCATGCGGAATACGGAATGGCGCAGGCTACTGTTAAAGTTCAAAATACGCTTTTGCCCATAGCTGTTATGGCTTTCAAATTTGAAAACCTTCTTTTAAAAAATTCACTAAGTGCATGATCTGTCTTATGGACGCTGTCACAACTGGTTCGGGTACGGTCGATTGATAGATCATGCATTCTTGCCCTAAACACTCTAAGTTAGATGGTCGAACTCATATTACCACTGCGATAGCGATAAAGTCGGAAGGGCTAGTGATGAGAGCTTCGGAACCCGGTATCCCGAACTAGATAAGACCCAAGCCATTGCAGGTCGGCTCAAGTGACGAAAGCCAAACCTAAAGGCCCCATATCTGACTTCTACTAGAAATCCGACCCAACAAGGATAGCTGGACCAAAGGCCCACTTGGTTTAAAGCCCATTGCTCAATAGTCGAGACCGAAGGCTAGCATTGCATGTTGCCCTTTGCTACGCGGACCGATTGATCCAGACGGTTATAGCCCACGTGTTTTGCGCTCTGGGTTTAACCACGCCTTCCACGCTTCGGGCTTGATCACGCAGACTGCACTTCGGTCCCATCCACGTTTTCCAGCATGTGAAAACGACCTTGTTAGAGGCGGTTACAGGGCGTGGAATACACGCGATTTCAACTCTATAAATACGAGGCTTGACGACGGAATAAGGAGGACCTTTTTGGACGCGCAAGATCAGCAAACACTCTGCTGGTTTTCCCCCTTTGCGCTTTCTTATTTACCTCGTCATTTTCATAAGCCTTTTTGTTTGTACAATGAACTGTTCTATTAGGGAATCTGCTAAGAGCTTTCTCAGCTATTAGTCAAATGGTTTTTTCCCATTTTTCAATAGGTTTTCCACTATAAATTTGATGTGTCGAGTTTTCCTTTCATTTTTAATCGTTCCCCCATTTCATACAAATTCAAATCGAATTTGTTTTATTACGAACCGGACGACTGTTGATACCTCTGGTCTTTTGACCACAACAAACATAGTTTCAGAGACCGTAATCGTATCCTACTGCACCTCAGAGATGGACAAGAAGTGCAACGAACTCATCCACAACTCTAAGATTTGGCCATATTATATAATATAAGAGCTCTTTTCCACTTTATGGGCCGTATCCCATATTTTCCTCAACAAGCTAGCCTGCTCTTTGGCCATAACCATGGTAAAACCATGTTGCTAGTGATGCGCGTCCACAAATACTCGATTTTTCACATAAACAAGTCACAATTTACAAAAACAATATTTATTAAAGAAAGTGCAATTTGATACTCTATCACACCAGATCTATTTTGAGAGCCAATATTACCTTATAAAATCATTTCAAAATTCCTTGTATACGANATATATATATATATATATATATATATATAAAAGCAAACATACATATTGCAACTAAGATTTAAAGTTTATATAACTACAATACAAAATCTTTGATCACCATTTTTACAATACAAAAACTACTAAACAATACTACAACGATAAATCTTACAAAGTAGAATGTTTATTTTACATGTAGACACTGATCATCTACCCTCTAGTACTCCTCTCATGTACCTGGAAGGGGAGAGTGCTCATGAATTTGAAATAAGTAAAAATATGATGCAAATGAAACATACGTATGTAAATAATCATAACATTAGATAAGGAAACAATATCACATAGGACAACACTTATTTTTCTTTGAATTGCAATGTAAGGTATGGTAACCCTTCCGAAACCATGGTTTTAGCATTACCATTGATGAGAGCTTCAGAACCTGATATCCCAAACTAGAAAAGACCCAAGCCATTACAGGTCAGCTCAAGTGACAAAAGCCGAACCTAAAGGTCCCATATCCGACTTCTACTAGATATCCGACCCAACAAGGATAGCTGGACACGAAGGCCCACGTGGTTAAAAGCCCATTGCTCAATAGTCGAGACCGAAGGCCAGCATTGCATGTTGCCCTTTGCTTCGGGGACCGATCCGATGGATCTGTCTAGACGGTTATAGCCCACGTGTCTTGCGCTCCGGGCTTAACCACGCCTTCTACGCTTCGGGCCTGATCACACAGACTGCACTTCGGTAACATCCACGTTTTCCAGCATGGGAAAACGACCTTGTCAGAGGCGGTTACATGCGTGGATTACACGCGATTTCAACTCTATAAATACGAGACTTGACGACGGAATAAGGAGGACCTTTTGGGACGCGCAAGATCAGCACACAGTCTGTTGGTTTTCCCCCTTTGCGCTTTCTTATTTACCTCGTCATTTTCATAAGCCTTTTTGTTTGTACAATGAACTGTTCTATTAAGGAATTGGCTAAGAGCTTTCTCAGCTCTTAGTCAAATGGTTTTTTCCCATTTTTCAATGGGTTTTCCACTCTAAATTTGTTGTGTCGAGTTTTCCTTTCATTTTTAATCGTTTCCCCATTTCAAACAAATTCAAACCGAGTTTGTTTTATTACAAACCGGACGACTGTTGATACCCCTGATCTTTTGACCACAACAGTTTGGCGCCGTCCGTGTGGACGATTTTCTAATACCCATTTGAGGTTTCTCTCTGGGATAGGACAATGAAATGCATAACAACTGGAACTTCGACGAATGATAGTGATGTGCTTCTCAACAGTCTTGCAGCCCCAACCTTCTCTTTGCAAGATTTAGAGGCTGCTGTCAGGAAAGTAGTGCTGGAGATTACGTCGGAGAGAAGTGGAACAGAACCATCGGCTGTTACAAGCCATTTCCTACAAACAGAGGGTACGAGAGTGATCCTGAGGCACGCAGCTCCGATGAAGAGGAGAATATAAGGGGCGGTGTGACAATGAGGAGGCCGAGATATTGATATACTCCGCCTCCTCCAACTAGAGCTCCAACTCCCATTCCTGAGACTGATCAGGAATTAATGCAGAGACGTATTGACGAACTTACTAGGGAGTTGGAGATCTTGCGTACGCATAAGGATTGTGGGACTGATCCTAGGCGCAATCCTGGTTTATTCAACAGGGCCATGGAGGCCTTGATCAGGCGGTATGACTACCATGGTTCATTGTCGTTGAAGTTGACTTAGCTTACAAAGCCATTTTCGTACGGACCTGCCTCAGTAAGTTTGAGCCGGTCCCTTCTACTTATCATATGATGCTCAAGTTCCCCTCCACTCATAGAGTTATTTCTATAAATGAGGATCAGAAAGTAGCAAGACAGTGCTACGTGAGCTCGTGCCGAACTTTGGCACCAATCAAGAGGGCCCGGGTGGATTTTATTGAAAAGTCACCGCACCCGAGGTAGGCTATGGAACCCATCGGGTTCAAACTGATCAACTTGGTTGAAGATGATTCAACCAAGACTACTCGTATAGGGGCACATCTGGCCCCAGCTTTTGAAGAATAATTGGTCCGCTTGCTGAGAAGCCATGTGGACATATTTGTCTGGACCTCAGAAGATGTCGTGTGATTTGACCGATCCGAGAGTGAACATCGGATCAATACCAAACCCGGAGCTAAGCCTATTAGGCAGAAGAGAAGATGTTATTCTTCTAAGAAATTCGAAGTCATCCGGGTAGAGGTGAATAAATTGCTACAGTCCGAATTTATCAGAGAAATCCACTTTACTGAATGGGTTGCAAACCCGGTAGTGGTATCCAAAGTAGGCGGGAAATGAAGGATGTACATCGATTTCACTGACGTCAACAAAAGTTGTGAGTCGGATCCATTCCCCTGCCACATATTGACCGTTTGGTGGATGCTGTTACTGGTAGTACTATGATGAGCACCATGGACACTTATTGCGAGTACCATAAGATCTTCATTGCTGAAGAAAATCAGAAGAAATCGTCATTTATGACCGAAGATGGTGTTTATTGATATGTGGTTATGCCATTCAGCTTAAAGAACGCTTGAGCAACATACCAGAGGTTGGTCAACAAAATCTTTAGAGATCTGAAAGGCCTTATGATGGAAGTATATGTTGATGATATGATTATCAAGTCTATGAATGATGAAGACCATATTTCTTATTTGTCTCTCTGTTTCGAAGTATGCCGCAATATAGGCTCAAACTAAATCCAAACAAGTGCTACTTCGGGATTCGAAGTGGCAAGTTTTTAGGATAGTATGTTTCTGAGAAAGGCATAGAGGTTGACCCTAAGAAAGTTCAGACTATCATTGATATTCAACCTTCTAGAAACAAGAGGGAATTTCAAAGGCTTACTGGCCGTCTTGCAGCGTTAAACAGATTTATTTCTAGATCCACGGATTGGGCCTTGCCCTTTTCCAGAGTATTGAGAAAAGCAAGTCATCTAGACTGGATCGAAGAATGTGATCGGGCTTTCTCAGATTTGAAAACTTACTTGAGTACTCCCCATGTGATGGTGAGTACGACTTGCGATGAACCTTTGGGATTATATCTAGCTGTATCAGAGACCCAGTCAAAGGAGGTTTGAGAACGCGGAAACGGAATCGCCAGAGAGTGTTAGGGCTTGCAAAATGGCAACGATGGTTGCACAGTACCAAAATCCCAGCTTTTATATTCTCACACCGGCCACTCACAGGGTGACACATCACTGCTGCACGCGGCCGTAGTCTAACGATCTGTCCTTCATGCGGAATACGGAATGGCGCAGGCTACTGTTAAGTTCAAAATACGCTTTTGCCCATAGCCGTTATGGCTTTCAAATTTGAAAACCTTCTTTTAAAAAATTCACTAAGTGCAGGATCTGTCTTATGGACGCTGTCACAACTGGTTCGGGTACGGTCGATCGATCGATCATGCATTCTTGCCCTAAACACTCTCAGTCAGATGGTCGAACTCATATCACCACTGCGATAGCGATAAAGTCGGAAGGGCTAGTGATGAGAGCTTCGGAACCCGGTATCCCGAACTAGATAAGACCCAAGCCATTGCAGGTCGGCTCAAGTGACGAAAGCCAAACCTAAAGGCCCCATATCTGACTTCTACTAGAAATCCGACCCAACAAGGATAGCTGGACCATAAGGCCCACTTGGTTTAAAGCTCATTGCTCCATAGTCGAGACCGAATGCTAGCATTGCATGTTGCCCTTTGCTACGCAGACCGATTGATCCAGATGGTTATAGCCCACGTGTTTTGCACTCTGGGTTTAACCACGCCTTCCACGCTTCGGGCCTGATCACGCAGACTACACTTCGGTCCCATCCACGTTTTCCAGCATGTGAAAACGACCTTGTAAGAGGCGGTTACAGGGCGTGGAGGAATACACGCGATTTCAACTCTATAAATACGAGGTTTGACGACGGAATAAGGAGGACCTTTTTGGACGCGCAAGATGAGCAAAAACTCTGCTGGTTTTCCCCCTTTGCGCTTTCTTATTTACCTCGTCATTTTCATAAGCCTTTTTGTTTGTACAATGAACTGTTCTATTATGGAATCGGCTAAGAGCTTTCTCAGCTATTAGTCAAGTGGTTTTTTCCCATTTTTCAATGGGTTTTCCACTATAAATTTGATGTGTCGAGTTTTCCTTTCATTTTTAATCATTCCCCCATTTCATACAAATTCAAACCGAGTTTGTTTTATTACGAACCGAACGACTGTTGATACCCCTGGTCTTTTGACCACAACAAACATAGTTTCAGAGACCGTAATCGTATCCTACTGCACCTCAGAGATGGACAAGAAGTGCAACCAACTCATCCACAACTCTAAGATTTGACTATATTATATAATATAAGAGCTCTTTTCCACTTTATGGGCCGTATCCCATATTTTCCTCAACAAGCTAGCCTGCTCTTTGGCCATAACCATGGTAAAACCATGTTGCTAGTGATGCGCGTCCACAAACACTCGATTTTTCACATAAACAAGTCACAATTTACAAAAACAATATTTATTAAAGAAAGTGCAATTTGATACTCTATCACACCAGATCTATTTTGAGAGCCAATACTACCTTATAAAATCATTTCAAAATTCCTTGTATACAACAACTCATGTGGATACCATATGCAAAAGGAATCAAGTTAATCAAATCTCTCAATCGTTCCAAAAAAATCATTGAATACACCTCATGTGACACTGACGCAGATTAAAAACAATTTTGCTACACTTTGGAAAATATGGCATAAAATAGTATTTTGAAATCTTTCATGCACCAAACATATTTTTAACAAAATATAGACTCAACAAGGAGTAAAAACATGTATGGCTTTGCACAAAATACTATACCAAATAGTACCAGAAAATTCACACATTTCACATAAGCACATAGATGCTACAAAAACCGTTTGTAGCTTATCTCAAACTCAATCATGTCACTTACCTCTAACTTTCTTATGGTATCTAAACTTTCAAGTATTATTCCACATCATAGAATCATTTCTTGATGATAAACACAATACCCTTAACCTTAACATCAAATGAACCTAAAATTAAACAATATTTCACCAAACCAACCTTTATATATTCTTGGCTGTATTTTTCTCTTCTCTAGCTTCTACCTCTCAAAAATTTCATGAAAAAGAATTTATTTGCCTCATAATAAGTTCAAGATTATCTACATCAAAGCCTAGCACACGTGGGTTGCCTTAGGAAAGTCAAAATGCCATCCAATCATCATTTTCTACTTATAATTTTACTTAACTTGTCTATATAGTATTGTCTCTAATCCATATTAGTTAAGTATTTCTATTTATCTCTAATAAACTAGATCAATGTCTAAGGATACGTTACCTATACTTCAAGATACTAGTAAATTCTATAAACATGACATTGTAATCATAATTTAACGACACACATTTCTCGAAATTTACCATTGTAACTTTTATTCTTCTTGTCATACTATGTAGAGTCTCACAGATAATTTATTTTTTACAGAAGAAACAAGGTGCACTTGGGCACACCGTTAGTACTACTCTGAGGATAATTCATGTTAGTAATAATGAATCTAAACATGAATCGATAGTAAGGATTCTTAGAGAAATGAGCTTGCAAACTGAAAAATCTTTTCATGGAAGGGAAGCAATTCTTGGATTCTAGATCTTGAAGATGAGTGAATTCTTTCGAATGAGCAACATGTGCTTGTGTCTTGCCCCTATAATAATTCGTGTTGTGAGAACGATAGAAGCCATTGAAGGTGTTTGTCCCCTGTGCATCCCAACCAACTCCATTCCCATTGAAATACCCATACTCTTCCACTTTCGATACGTAGAGGAAGATGATGTACATGGTATATTCACTTAACTAGAGTCCTTAAATAGATCATCTAGTTATGGGGCATCATCCTAATCCGGTTTGAAGCATCTTCCTTAACTTAGACCCCAGCCTCTCCTACTGACCCTCCGACATTGGATAATGTTGATCTCCTCCAACCATTTATGCATGTTTGATTCAGATACAATCATACCTAGACAATGTCCAGATAACTTTGAAACACTTCTCGGTCAGTAAGGACATCATCTCACCACCTCAACCTCATGATCAATGAGCATCACAATGAAAACATTCTGAAGATAAGTGTGTTGAGGAGGGATTTCAAGACTTTGAACATTTATATCTTTGATATTTCCTCAACACATGATACTTTTTATTTTCTGTGCGTTATTGCCTGTAAAAATCTGCAACAACAAAATATATACCATGAGTAAAAGGTAAAAAGAAAACGAAACGAAAAAGAAAAAGAAAAGATCGGATTTTGTAAGCGTAAAACATTTCTATAAAATAAAGGATAAAAACTACGCAGCTCAATCATTTCTAGACATCATTTCTCGAATGAATAGCGGTACAATCATTAGGTCATCAAAACTCCTATCTTCACAATATGACTTTGTTTATATAGATTTAATGTCCAACCCAATTAAAAGTCCTACGACCTATCTCTATAAAGAAACTCAAATAGTAAACAATGACTCATTAATTATTCAAATTAAACACAAGTTGTTAGTTTATGTCATTATGTGATCCATATAATATTATATATTAAAGTTTATTTCATGTTGATGGATCATGAAACTGATGTTGTTAAGACCATGACGTGGTCTCTTCTTCTATCTTTCATATGTATAAATTCTATCCATTAAGAACTTGTCTCAATATTATGGATATAGACTAGTAGTGTACACATCAACTATTGATACATGTATATGTTGTTACATAAATTGTATGACTTTTGGCTTTCCAATTACTAAATGGAATAATAAGCCATGAATTGTGTGACTCTTAGTTTATTTCTAGTCTCTATAAATAGAGGACATTTGTGTGAAAATAAACATATTCTTGTCTTGTAAAGTTCTCCCAAGAGTGAGCTCTAGAAAGGATTAGGAGAGAAAAATTCATCCGGAAACTCTACGAGATGTCTCAAGGAAACTAACGGGTTGTGGAGATAACGTAATTCTAAGGTCCTCGACCTTAAAGTAGTCTTACATTTGGTATCGGAGCATGGTTTTGGAATTATGTATCTCTCATTGTATTTCTTTTCCGTGAAAACTTTTGTTATGATTTCAATAACATTTTTTGGCAAAAACTTTTAGTTATTTGCATGTTTGGATATGTTATGAAATCGTGACAATTTTTTTGATCTTATTTAACTTGGTTAAATTCTTTAACAAAAGCCAAAGCATGTGTGTATTATATAATAATAATACATTTTATTAAAGAATTTAACTTTTGAAGATCACACTCATCTTTGATTTTTCGTAAATTATTTATGATTGTTTTATGCAAATAATGATTGTTGATGTCTAATTTTAAGTTAATTTGTCTCACTAAAGTGGTCAAATTTATTATGTATTAGACATATAAATATTTTATTTTTTTAGTGTTTACTCAATTGCCAAAATGTTAATTTTGTGATCACTAATACTAAAGTTATTTTATTATAAAAATACTGAATATTTTTAAAATCCAAAGATTAATATCATATTCAATTATTTTTATTCTAATGTATTTTTGTTTCACCCAAATGAGAACTTTAATACATATTAAGAGCTTATAAACATTATTGTTTAATATTTGTTGTTCTTTTGCATCACCTCTTATGTCTATGAATTTGAATGTTATTTCCATTGTAAAGTTTAACGGGTTGAATTATGCTGATTGGTCTGAACAAATCATGTACCACTTAGGTGTTCATCACCTTGATTCTGATTTATTAGGTGATAAGCATGTACTTACAGATGCAAACATCGATGAAGAAAGAATGTTTCATACCACATTGGAACATTCATACCAGTTAAGCTTAATGTTGATGAGAATGACTATTGCGGATAATATTAAGCAATCAATCTCGAAAACCGAGAGTACTAAAGAATTTATGGAATCCGTAAAGTCAAAGTCTCATTCGGAAAGTGCTGACAAATCAGTTGTCAGAACCCTTATGGGGGACATTGACTACCATGAAGTTTGACAGTAGTCGTGCTATGCATGAGCACATAACTGAAATGATGAATATTGCGGCAAGACTTGATGCTATGGGGATGATGGTGAATGAAAATTTCCTTGTGCAATTTATTATGAATTCTTTACCTCCTCAATATGGACCATTTCAAATCACTTACAATTCCATTAAAGATAAGTGGAATATTTCAAAATTGCAATTTATGTTGGTTCAAGAGGAGACAAGACTTAAGAAAAAAGGAATTGACACAGTCAATCTCATAAATGGAGTTGACGGAAAGAATGAACGAAAGATGCGAAAGGGGAATTATAGACCAAAGTCTCATGCATCTTCGTCAACGAACACTAAGATTGAAAAGAAGATTATGTGCTACTTCTACAAGAAACGATGACACTTACAGAAAGATTGTAAGAAACATATGGAATGGTTCGAAAAGAAAGGTAAGCTTTATGCTTACGTAAGTATTGATTCAAATCTTACAGAAGTTCATGTAAGACTTGGTGGCTTGACTCGGGTAGTACTACTCTCATTTCTAAGACGATGCAGGGATTCCGTATGATCCAAACCACAAATCCAAATGAAAATCGATATGTGCATATGAGGAATCGCTTCAAGGCTAATGTTGAAGGCGTTGGAACTTATCGTTTGGTTCTCGATACTGGCTATGTTTTGAATCTTTATAATACTCTTTATGTTCCTAGTATTTCCAGAAATTTAATTTATGTTTCGAGACTCGCTGATAACGAGTACTCTTTTATGTTTGGAAATAAGAGTTTTAATATATTCAAAAATAATGTTCATGTTGGTTCCGGTAATCGCCTTGATGGTCTTTACATACTTAATCTTGATAACCATTTTGAAGAAACCTTGTCAATTACTCATCAAGTTAGTGGAAAAAAAATCCTAGTCAATGAAAACTCCGCTTCTTTATGGCATAAGCGCTTAGGCCATATTTCCCGAGAAAGGATTCAACGATTGGTTATAAATGAAATTTTACCAAACTTGGATTTTACGAAATTCGAGGTTTGTGTGGGTTGTGTTAAAGGAAAGTTTACAAAACACACACTTAAGAAGAAAGCCACAAGAAGCTCACAACTCCTTGAAATTATACACACTTATATTTGTGGTTCTTTTGACATTTTGTCCCTTAATGGAGAAACTTATTTCATAACCTTTATCGATGATTTTTCACGTTACGGATATCTCTATTTATTGAAAGATAAGTCTCAATCTTTGAATGCTTTTGAGATATTCATTACGGAAGTTGAGAGACAACTAGAGATGAAAGTGAAAATTGTACGATCTGATAGAGGAGGTGAATATTATGGAAAGTATAATGAATCTAGGCAATGTCCAGGTCCATTTGCTAAATTCCTAGAAAACATGGCATTGTTGCGCAATACACTATGCCAGACATACAGAAATAGAATGGTGTAGCAGAAAGGAGAAATCATACTTTAATTGATATAGTTAGAAGTATATTGAGTAACTCAACATTACCCTTATCATTGTGGATGCATGTTTTACGAACTGCATGTACTTATTGAATCGGGTTCCTACTAAGGCTAATGAAAAGAAACCTTTTGAATTATGGACCGGTGGGAAACCCAGTTTACGACATCTTCATACATGGGGTTGTCCGGCAGAAATTATGATATATAATCCACGGAAAAAAAATATAATGATACATGGGGTTTTCATACATCTTCATAATGAAAAGACACCTTTCTTATGATTATATAGTTTATTTACATGAGTCTGATTTTGACTCTGAATGTTTTAAAGATCAAGTTTCCTATATCGGGGCTATGAATAGTAAAAATTTTGAAAAATGGCTTGATGCTATGAATGAAGAGATGAAATCGTTGGCAAACAATGAAACTTGGGATCTTGTAAGTGGGTATTCAAGAACAAACGTGATTCCAATGGCAATATCGAAAGATATAAAGCTCGACTTGTTGCTAAAAGTTTTACTCCGAAAGAATGCATTGATTATAAAGAAACATTTACTCATGTTTCTAGAAAAGACCCTTTCAGAATTATTATGGCACTTGTGGTTCATTACGATTTGGAATTATATCAAATGGATGTTAAAATAGCTTTTTTGAATGGAAATATAGATAAAGGTATCCATATGAATCAACCTCAAGGTTTTAACGTTGAGTGGAAGGAACACTTAGTGTGTAAACTTAAGAAATCAATATGTGGATTAAAACAAGCTCCTCGTCAATGACATCTAAATTTTAATGATACCATAACTTCATATGGATTCAAAGAAAATGATGTAGATGCATACATCTATATGAAGTTTAGTGGGAGTAAGTTTATTATTTTAATCTTATATGTTGATGATTTCTAAAAAATTTGAAATGAAAGATATGGGCGAGGCTTATTATGTTCTTGGGTTTGAAATATTACCCAATCGATCACAAATCATTTTAGGATTATCTCAGAAAGGCTATATCACAAAAGTTTTAGAAAGATTCAATATGGAAAAATGTTCCCCTAATATTGTTCCAATTGATAAGGATGATAAATTAAGCAATGATCAATGTCTGAAAAATTAATTGGAACATGATGGCATGAAAGACATCTCTTATGCTTCTGCTTTTTGCAGCTTAATGTATGCACAAACGTACACACGACCTTATTTAAGTTTTGCTATAAGTATTTTGGGGAGATATTTAAGCAGCCTAGAAATGGCTCACTGGAAGGATGCAAAGAATGTTTTGAGATGCTTATAAGGAACAAAAGATCACATACTTACGTACAATAAATATGATTCTCTTGAGGTTATTGGTTATTCAGATTCAGATTTCGCGAATTGTGTAGATTCAAGGAAATCTACTTTTGGTTATGTGTTTCTTTTGGCTAATGGTGTTATCTGTTGGAAAAGTGCAAAAGAATCCATAATAGTAGCAATCACTATGGAGGCTGAATTTGTAGCATGTTATGAGGCCACTACTCATGGATTATGGTTGCGGAATTTCGTTTCGGGGTTTGGACTTGTTGAATGTATTGCCAAACCATTGAAAATTTATTGTGAAGAATTACGCAGCGGTCTTCTTATCCTAACATGATAAGTATTCCAATGACACTAAACATATAGATCTGAAGTATCGTGTTGTGAAGAATGAAGTACGAGAAAAACGAGTATTACTCGAGCATATTAGAACTGATCTCATGATTGCGGATTAGCTTACTAAATGATTGGCTCCTAAAAAGTTTAAGGAGCATGTCGACAAGATGGGTATTTTCGATAAAAGTTTATTAATGATGAAATAAAGTTATGATGATTGTATGCAATTAAAAACATCTTTTCTTATAAATTTTTAATAAATTCTTGATTATGTCTTGGTATACATGTTGGTATGTATAATTTATTAAACTACATATTAATATGAGATTAATATATGGTACATAGAAGGAAATATATCGATGATTGATATACAACCGCTATGATATATATTGATTTTATATTAAGTTTGATGAATAAACCAAATTTGTATTATGGTTTATCATTAAGATTGCGCACTAATGTTGTTAAATCATAATTATATGGATCAAGTGGGAGAATGTTAGTTTATGCCATTATGTTATCCATATAATATTATAGAGTGATGTTTGTAATTAGCCCATAAACTTTATAATAGTGTAAAGGCGGTGCCCCTAAAGTTTGTAAATTGCATACGAAACCCTCGAAGTTGATATAATGTGCGTGGGTTGCCCCTAAACTTTTAAATGTTGTAAACATCGTGCCCTCAAAGTTTAAGAATTGCGTGGTTGGCCCCCGAACTTCCAAAATCATTTATATTTGACCCTTATACTCGTTGATATTTTAAACGTCCCCAAAGTTTATATTTGATTTATTAATCTTGAAAAGATGTTATGACTATATTTCCAAACTTTGAAAACTTTAAAAATAACACATAAATTATCAAAACTACTTATACGAAAAAAGACAAAAACCGCTACTATTCACCCGAGGGTCATTTTTGAACTGTTTTGAAACTTCGGGGACTTCTCACGCAATTTACAAACTTTAGGGGCATCACCTTTACACTATTTTAAACATTAGGGGTCAATTATGCAGTTTTCTCTAATATTATATTAATGTTTATTTCATGTTGATGGACCATGAAACTTATGTTGTTAAGACCATGATGTGTTCTCTTCTTCTACCTTTCATATGTACAAGTTCTATCCATTAAGAACTTGTCTCACTATTATGGATATAGACTTGTAGTGCACACATCAAATATTGATACATATATATGTTGTAACATAAATTGTATTAAATTGTATGACCTTTGGCTTTCCAATTACTAAATGGAATAATGAGCCATGAATTGTCATGAATTGTGTAACTCTTGATTTATTTCTAGTCCCTATAAATAGTGGCATTTGTGTGGAAATAAATATATTATCGTCTTGTAAAGTTCTCCTAAGAGTGAACTCTACAAATGATTAGGAGAGGAAAATTCATCTGGAAACTATACGAGATGTCTCAGGGTAAATAACAGGTTGTTGAGATAACGTAATTCTAAGGTCCTTTACCTTAAATGTTTGATGAAGTCTTACACAAGTGTCTACCAAATAAGTAATTCGACTCAAATACTCCCAAAAGTAACAAGCCAACCCCGTCATGAAATATCTCGATTAACTTCTTTTCTCGACAATAGAACGACTTTATAGGAAAATTTGTGTTCTCAAATAATAAATTTCTCAGTGAGATATAAAAAATCCTATGATTTGCAAAATCGAATGATTCGAATACACAAATAACAAACTTGCCCTATGTGATCACAAAATATATTATATAACTTTTTTTCTCTGAATATAACTAGCATGAATGAATAAAAAGATCTCGACTAATCAAATTTACTAAATGAGTACCCTCATTTTATAAAGCAAATATAAAATATTCTTCTAAAATAATGAGTGGACATATTTTATTCTTATTATTGAATCTCACATTGTAATTCTCTAAAATCTCCAATTATGAAATAGAATCAACACTGAATTTCATCTTTGCCTTAAATGCAAATTTAATACTTGCATTTGCCAATAATTTCTCTTCATATAAACTCTTGCAAAATGTGGTCCAAAGGACAACCATTCTAAATTGCTTTCTTTAGATAGTTTCTCAATAAAGGTAAATAAAAAATGATAATCGATAAGAAAACCTGTGGATTCAACCACCCTACATATTCACATTTTTACACTTTGACCATTTCCGCTCTCCTCCAAAAATAGACATAGAAATGTATCGTTACCTAGATGAAAGTAGTCCTATGTTCAATGTACAATCTTTAGACAGACGTACATTTTTCATTCCCATTTAAATTGAAATACATCCTCGTGTTAAATGGTTTTATCCATTTAACTTGTGATCTTGATGAATCGCGAAGATGACGGATGTCCTTTCATGGGTCTCCCAAGCACCCATTATCACTAGGTCTAAACAACTAGTCGTGTAATATCAAGCACCCAGATCATTGGGTCTAAACAAACACTCGTATAATCATGCCTGAACCATATCATTGGGTCAACACAAGCACCCATCGCATCACACTTGAAAAAGCACCCCTATCATAGAGCCTAAAACCAAACACTCATATCATTAGGTCTAAACGATCACTCATATCACTTGGCCTAACCAAGCACTCATATCATCAGGTCAAATCAAGCACTCGACTTCATCTCGCTTTTATCTCATTGACATTTCCCGCTCTCTTTACAAATGGCGTAAAAATATCTCATTGTCTAGATGAAAGTAACACCAAGTTCAAGATATAATATTTAAACTGACATAAATTTTTCACTCACTTAAAAATAAACATATCCTCACATTAAATGTTTTACCCATTTATAACGTGACCTTGAAATTTCACGTATGAGAGAGATATCTTTTCTTCATACATACATTTTTCATTGGGCTTCACCAAGTGCTCACCATCTTTGGGTCTCACCAAATGCCCACATTATTACAGGTTAATTTGGCTTCACCAAGTACCCAACATCATCTCACTTTCATTAGCTATATCTCTATGAGCATTAGCTAAATAGCTACAACACCTTTTCCAACTCAATATCACATAAGTGTTGGTTGAACTTGAGTGCTACTTCCACTTCTACCACCACTATCATTACCAATATTCTTAGATATCAAGAACCGGGCCTCTTGGCAATCATCATCCTCATCAAACTCTACATAATCCATATGGTCTTCACCTAAAGTTCTTACATCTCCATGTTCTACTCTCGCATGCTTTTTCTTGTTAGAAGTAGAACAGATGATAGGGGCTCGTCACTTCGTTCGTACCTTCTTGGCTTAGGCTTTCAACTGAACAACATGGCCTTGCCTTTAGCCGCTAGCAGAAGCTAAGCGCGCTAAGAAACATTGCTTCTGTCAGCTTTTATGTGCAACAGTCCACCAATAACGGAAGAAAGGGTTACCGTACATACAAGGGTATTCCAATTCTTACGAAAGCTCTTTCTTACCAGTCAAGTAGGACAACAACTCTATCTTACAGTCGGGGCGCCTTTTGAATTCATTAGATGGAAGAAACTAAACAATAGAGTTGGAGTAGGGGTTTATCCAGTTTTGAAGCGCTATAGTTTTGCCCTTCATTCTCTACCAAAGCTTGTTGCATTTCATTTCTCACAATACTTGTAACTTTGGGACAAGCTTTCACATCCCCCTTCTTTCGGTGAGATGTTGTTTAATTCCATGTATACCACCTTTACATATTTTTTTATCACATAAACAACAATGGTTTTCATTTTGATCACCAACTTTTTTTACCACAACATATTTCCAAGTTTCATCACCTTTAGCACGTGAAAAAACAATTAGGAGTAGATTGGGGAGTTCCTCCACTCTCAATATTGTCATCTTCTATTAACCGTTCTGCATTAAAAACATTTGAAATGCATTAGCAACTAGAAATACTAAATCTAATACAACAAATGTAAATTGATACAAATGATCAATTTACAATTTAGAGTATACAACAATAATATCCAACCAACACATCAATTCTAACTAATCAATTAGCAAGTTTGCAGTACAAATCAATTTATGCAAATTAACATACTATATTTTAGAAGCAATAAACAAAATTATACAAAAAATACAAAATTAAGAAACAATACAAAAATTAGACAATGAAATACATACACAAATCCTAGTTTTTAGAAGCAATAAGAAATTTAAACAAAAATTCAAAAATGATGCGTTAAAGATAAGAAGATGTGGAACTTATACACATATGCAAAATATTATACAAAAATACACCCAGAAACCGAAATATGAAGCCAAGAAAAGTTTCGATAAACTTAAATATGTGAAATTGCGGATTTTGAAGAGTTGGATCACAAGTTCTCCTTTTGTGGGAACTGAGAAGCGGCGTTGAAGATAAGAATAATATGTTTTATTTGTCATAGCTTCATTAAAACACATCATATTTGGTATATTGCGATGACCGTTCTTTTAGCGGCTACTGGCTCAACCGGTTAGATCGGATGGTCAGCTGTCGGGTCACATACACAAGAAGAAAATAAAAAATAACAAAAAAATAAAAAGAGAGAAATGATTGTCCGTGCATTTATGAGTGAAGGGTCCCACTCGCCACAAATTAACAAAATGTATCGACCCACATGAGAATATACGCGAGAAGGCTTTCGCTAAAAGGAGTTTTATTGCTTCCGATCTAGAAGCCTTGATTTGTATGATAAATTCGAAAACATTAAGCAATATAGGTTTCTTGACCTATACTCAAAAGAAGAACGATATGTTCATAGGTAAGCTACAAGACTATCTATGAACTTGAAAACGTAGAAGAACTTCAAAACAAAAGTAGCAACTGGAAGAGTTCTTTCAATATAATATGTAACCCTTATACATCATTTTAATTAATACAACATATTTATAAAATATAAGTTGGGCTTATGACTCAACACATTGAATCTTTCAGATCCTCAATGACAACATCAAATCTAACACTTCCCTCGATGTTGTAATTCGAAATCATATGTATCACCGGTAAATTTTGGTTTTTGCTTTCATTTTTGGTTTTGAGTTTTGTTTTGGTTTTGTTTCATTTAGCCTACGAACTTGAGGCTAAAAGAAATTATCGACTTGTTTGTTTTAACCAACAAACGTGAGGTTAAGAGAAGTTTTGGTTTGTTCCTTTTAAACTATGATCTTGAGGTAAAAAGAAGTTTTTGTTTGTTTCTTTCAACCTACAAACTAGAGATTGAAAAAAGTTTTGTAGCTTCAAAAATGAAGTCTGTCATGATTTTCTTCAACCTACAAACTATAGGTTGAAGTATTAGATCAACAAATATTTTTCTTACCAATGAATACCGATCTTTTCTTTTTGGAATCTTTGAAACCTTTTCATTTTTATTCCACATCTTGAGTCTTTATTGAGAATTATGAAACAATAATGATACACATTTCATGCCATTCATCTTCTTAATATCCCCTCAAAATTTTCATCTCCTTCATCTCCCCTAAAGTTTTGAACATCAACTTTTGAAACATACAACTTCATTGCTTTGGATCTAAATTTTTTCGTCTTTGAATCACTTCCAATGTAGCTTTCATATTGCATCTTTTTCCAAATTGCTCATGTTCACTTTATAACATCAATGTAAAATTGAAATTTTCAAAATTCATTCTTAGCTTTTTTGGAGTTAATTTATGAAATGAGTTATTCAAAAAACGTTTTTTTGTCAAAAAAACGTTCTTGATTTTGACAACAAACATAAAACTAAAATACTTAACAAAGTGAAAAAATTCAATATTTTTGAACAAGCCTACAATCTTTTTAAAAATCTTACAAGTGTCACCATGAAATGAGTTTTGTAGCTTTCGATTTAGAAACCTTAATTTGTAGGATAAGTTCGAAAATATTGAACAATATAGGGTTCTTGACCCATATTCAAAAGAAGAACGATATGACCAATATTTGATCTACCGATTCAATATTATAAAAGAAAACATAAAAAAAGATTTAGATTGTCTCGTAGGCAAGCTACGAGACCACCTACGGACTTGAAACGGAGAACAACTTCAAAAGAAAAGTATATTCCGGAAGAATTCTTTTAATATGATATGTAACCATGATACATCCTTTCAACTAATTCAACATATTTATAAAAGATAAGTTGAGTTTGTGGTCTAACACATCCAATCTAACATTCGAGTGGATTTGCATGGAAGCACGGGATGACATCATCATCGTGACGATAGTTAATAGTTGATGAAAACATATTTTCGATTTCGATCCGATTTCAATCATTCAATCCGTTTATCAAGTAGATCTAGGGGTGGGCACGTGTCCGACCTAACGATTCACGGATTGACCCAACGGGTTCGTAAACTTTCATGACCCGTCAATGAATTGCAAGCGGGTGATGTCTTGACGCATCTAGGGCATGTCGCGTCCACATCCGATGCGATTCGACGCGCCAGCACGCATGTCACCTTCAACATGGCAAAATATATTTTTTATTTTTGGTTAAATTTTACATAATAAAACTCATTTTATGGTGTTTTTCAAATTTTTTTTTCAAAGTCACATTTTTTATTTTGTTGTTACACAATTTTGTAATTTAAAATTTTGAATGTTTGAAAACCAACAAAATAACTCTTACCATTTTCTTTAAGAGTTTGATATTTTTAATTAATAATTATTACATAAAAACATTTTTATTATATTTGTTTCTTAAAATATTAAGTTACATACTTTATAATAGGATTTCGCAATTTAAAAACTTGCATATTGTAATTGTCATTAATACAGAGTTATATATTATTAAATTTCAAAGTATAATATAATTTACAATCTTTAATTTTTATGAGGTTGTTATCTTTTTTTTATTAAATAAATAATTATAATTTTAAAATTTAAATATCCTACTTACTATTTTTATTATTTATGTTTTAGTGTTTAACTCTGTTGCAACGACTCTTCAATTTTCCTCACGTACTCGTGTCGGACCGAGTTGACTCTCCGACTTGCTACGATTCTTAACACAAAATGACATCGTTTTGATTGCTTCATTAATTATATTTTTTCTTCGTTGGAAAAGTGACTTATATACATTCGCGAGTTTTTTATATAATCTATCTACTTGTGAATTAATCGTGTAAGCGATAATAGACCGAAATATGGTTACTTTTGGGGAGACATGAAATAGAACAATTATATTCATTTTTTATAAAATTGAATTCTCATATATAATAAATTTAGAAAATATTTGTAGTTTAAAACTTAGAGTTTATATATTTGGCAATAGTAATTTCAAGATAATGATATACCAATGAACAAAGTACGGTGTATGAGTAAATGAGATGATCAATGAAATAATGAAAATTTTATATTCAATAGTAATTTACGCTTTTAAAAAGAAATTTATATCTAGAACAATGATTTTGGACCACATATTTAAAGGAAACGAGATCCAATTTTTCACTTTTTGGGCCTAAAACTTAGTAAACCATAGAAATTGCATAAATTCTGGTGGTGCATGCCCAAGGATCCGATGATGATTTTTCTCATAATTATGGCCGTTGATATCAATCATGATCCACTTATCAAATCTAAAATTAGGAATATGTGACCTTGGATATTTCACTAGTAAAGACGACATTAGTGTGAACCATGTTCGTGTGGGTTTGGCGTAGTTTCCCATTACTTGCTTGCTTGTTAACAATAACTTTAAATTCGCAGAAGAACTTTAATTTTTTATGAAAATGAATGATAAATGAGATCCTTTCCTCTTAAACGTAAGGAATGAAATTCAAGAAAATGAAATAATACAAATAAGGTAATCGAGGGTAAGAAAAATTCTTCAAATCTTGCATAATCTTCTTGTGACCTCCACAAAATCATTTAGAATTTGTATTTGTAAGTGTAACGGCCCCAGCACATCTCACCTTTGCAATAAATAACAAGTGTGCCTATGGCTACACCGCAAAGGTAGCAAGTACACCATTCTTTTGCTTAATGTGTTCTCGTTTTTGAATTTCAAGATTCAGTTGAACAATGAAACACTTGAATTCCTTCATCACCACGGCACATCCATTTTTCCACGTAGTGTCATGTGGAGCATTTTGATTTGATGTGACTTGATGAAGAAATCCATCACGATTGCCCAACGTGTTTCCTGGCCAAATCGTCACATGCAACGCCACGTACGAGAATGGGTCAGGCTCAGGTACGGCAGACTAACTCTTGTTAATCTTTGCTTTTATTGGTTCCATTGGCGAGTTGACGTCGACATTACCATCCTTCCTCAACCAATTTTCTGTATATATGGATGGACTCAGTTATGCGCTCTTCTCACTAATTACTCTGATTTGTGGGTTTTGGAAGCAATCATGAGAAGCGTAGCATATTTTGCGTTCGGAATTTTTGGTGGGTGGGCAGTAATTCTTGGCTTTCCTCTACTTGTGGTTTTGATATTTCTCGTTTTTGCATCATACAGGAAACGCTTTTGGTCTCTTTCTCTTCTTGGCGCCACTGTGAGTATTTTCTTCCCCATAATTGTTGATATGGAATCTTGCATGTCTAATTGACTAGTCTTTAATCGGATATCCCATTATGATTGGAATGAATTAACTGTTGTATTCTAGGATTACCTTCAAGAGGATTGTTAAGAATCGATCAACAGAGCAATTCTCTGGAATCCCCTATGTCATGGCTTTACTCAATTGCTTGCTTTCTGCATGGTTAGATTGCTAAAAATATTATTCTCAACCTGTTTGATGAAATTCCTCAAAGAGAGGTAAAAGTAATTTTCATGGATAGGTATGGATTGCCATTCATTTCGCCCAACAACTTGCTAGTATCGACCATAAATGGAACAGGGGCTGTCATTGAATTTGTCTACGTGATTGTGTTTCTCATATTCGCCCCTAAGAAGGAGAAGGCCAAGATTTTCGGCCTTCTCATTCTAATACTCACGATTTTTGCAGCAATTGCTTTTGTTTCTCTGTTAGCTCTAACTGGCCATGGGAGGACACTGTTATGTGGTATTGCAGCCACAGTATTCTCTATAATTATGTATGGCTCTCCTTTGACGATTATAGTGAGTTTCCATGGAAAATCATCATCTACTGTTAAATAAATACAAACATCTCATTGATTGATATTCATTATCTGCAGAGATTGGTGATCAAATCGAAAAGCGTTGAATTCATGCCTTTCTTCTTGTCATTGTTCGTCTTCCTTTGCGGTACATCATGGTTTGTCTACGGCCTTCTAGGGAAGGACCCTTTTGTGGCTGTAAGACTAAGCAAAACTCAATACTCCTCTTGAAGAGAGCCATGGCATCAATTTTAATGATCTTTATATGTTGCAGATTCCCAATGGATTTGGGTGTGGATTAGGTACAGTTCAGTTGATACTATACGCTATCTACCATAAGAACAAAGGGCAAGATCAAGAATCAAAAGCAGAACATTTAGTAGAAATAGGAGAGACCAACGGGAAACGTTATCAACAGAAACCAATTGGGGAAATATCACTTTCAGGGCAAGTGTAGTATAGTTACTTATCAGCAATTGTCTTCTCTTTTGATGTTGATTTTTCTCTATTTTGTACTGTTTTTTAGTAGCACATGTTAAGAGCTTCTTTTGTTGGACTAGAAAATGCTTTCTTAGTTACCTGCTTAATACTTTGTATTTTCTGAAATTAACTTTTCAAGAGCAGTTATTTAAAGTGCCTTCTTCGTTATAATGCGTTTGAGGGTAGGCTTTAATGAATTTGACCAACCTTTACCCTTTTACATTGTAATTATAGAACGAAAGGCTACACAAGTCTTTTCATATTCCATTTAATTCACATTGCCACATATTAAATCAATTCATTCAAATTCCTGATTATTATTATTGAAAATTCCGATTCATTTAAATTTGTAAATGTAAACATTTTATGTGATTTAACTTCTTGAAGAGTTTTGAAAATTGTAACTAGCTAAAGTTTAAGTGAGATTATGATTTTTGTTTCTCAAATTTGATCCAAAGTCAATTTTATTCCTTCAATTAGAACAATTTCAAATTTGATATATTATCAATTTTAATATAAAATTATTAAATATCCTTAAACCCAATTAAATATAGTAATTATGTTTAAATTAACTTTCACTATTTATAATGTTTTAATTACAAATTTTTTTGGTTCTATAATAAAAATAATTTTTCGATGAAAAAACTAAAAGTTTGTCAAAATTTCGGACCCAAATTCAAAATACAAATTTATTTGTTAATAATTATTTTATATCATTTTGTATATTACTAGATTGATCGATATATCAAATAAATGTTGTATTATACAGATCGGATGACCAATATCAAATTTTCTGCTAGGAACCTGAGGTGTTTAGATATGACCTGAAAAAAGTAATTAATATATATTTTTTAAATACTTTACCATTCGGTCCTAGATTTTGATCAAATTGTTATTTAATTTAATAAAAATGTAAATGATTAAATAATTATTTTAAGTTAATAATTAAAATATATTAATGAAATAGTGGGTATAACAAACGAAATTAAATATTGATTAACACATAAATTTGTGTTTTAAATTTTGGCCCAAAATTGCACAAAATTGCATTCGTTTCATCGAAAAATTATTTTTAGTATAAAGGTAAAATCTCCGTAATTAAAACATTGATTTAAAAATATATGTTATTAAAATTATAATATACTAGATAAAATTCATATCCGATATAATATAATCTGATATTCTATATGAATTTTATCTTTTATCACAGGAAATCAGCCTTCACTTTAAATTTTAATAAATATTTTAAGATTTGAAAGCATATCTATTAGCACATAGGAAATCAGCCTTCTACTTTTAATTTGAATTTCACTAATACAATATAATTATTATTTGTCGCGAATCCTAAAAGGTGAAGACAGACTTGAGGTCAGATGTTAGAATACGACAGCAATTGCTTCTTGAATTCGTGGTTGTTGATGGATGTTCCAAGGGAATATTCTGCTTCGATTGCTCTGTTCTGTGTTGCATTTATTAATAGTATTCCTACATTCATTGCAACATCGCAACCCACTTAGTACATCGGGTTCCATGGCGTCCTCCACCATCGCTGATGGTCTTTCAAATCTCAAGATTGACGATTTTCAAGCATTAGCTCCAAATCTCTCCAAGAATCTCTCGCTTCTCTCTAATCAACAGGTTTGGATTTGTTTTCCCTTACGGCGTTGTGATTTTTATTGGTATGAATATAGTTTCTTAACTTTGAACGAGTAGGTGGACTTGGCGAAGATTCTACTAGGTTTAAACCAGGCCCATCTGTTCCAGCATTGGAAGGAACCCGGGGTTGAGGATGAAGAGAAGATAGCCTTTTTCGATCAGGTGATGGTCTTTTTGTTTTAGTTTAGATCTATCTCGCTCTTTGTCGAATCGAAACCTCCATCCTTGTGTTAAAATTTGTCTCCTTCGATCAATATACATATTGGGCTTTAATCTAAGTTTTCGACTAAATTTAGATCCCAAAATTTTATTTTTATCTGATCTGCATCTTATAAAGGAGCGTACTTTGCTACTATGAATTAATACATTGCATCCAGATCGCTCGACTTAATGCTAGCTATCCTGGGGGCCTAGCATCCTACATCAAGACTGCAAGACAACTTTTGGAAGATTCAAAGGCTGGAAAGAATCCATTTGATGGATTTACCCCATCTGTAAGTGTGCAAATCACCTTGATCAGTTGAATGCTCTAAATTCATTTTCAAATCTGTGAAATTATCCATCTATTTTGTCTATAACTTAATATTTTCAACGGTTGACAGGTTCCATCAGGAGAAGTTTTGAGTTTTGCTGATGAGAATTTTATTCAATATGAAGAAATTGGTGTTTGTGAGGCAAGGAAGGCTGCATTTGTCCTCGTTGCTGGAGGCCTTGGGGAAAGGCTTGGCTACAATGGTATTAAAGTGAGAAATAGTGACTTCGAATCATCAACTCTGTATCCATGAAAAAATGAATCAAAGTGTCTCATGACTTCTACATCTGTAAAACTTTTCTCTTTGTTTCAGGTTGCTCTGCCTTTGGAGTCTACTACTGGGACATGCTTCTTACAGCACTACATTGAATCTATTTTAGCCTTACAAGAGACTAGCATTAAGCTGTCTCAAGGTTTGTTGGAGATTTTATTTTAGATTTGTGAAGGTTACTACTTACTTGTAATATCCTTTTTATGAGGCTGCAATGTAGCAGTATTGTAATTATGTACAACTTTATGAGCATAATAGTTCTTCCTACCCTTGTAAAAATGCAGATGAAGGACCAACAGAGATTCCTTTGGCCATAATGACCTCAGATGATACTCATTCACGGACGCAAGAGCTCTTAGAAAAGAATTCTTATTTCGGTATGAAGGCTACACAGATTAAATTTATAAAGCAGGTATGTTGCTTCGCACATCTAAGTGAACAGGGAACTCCTAAGCATTTAAGTTGACTGCTTATTTTCATCTTGCATAGGAAAAAGTTGCTTGTTTGGATGACAATGATGCAAGATTCGCTTTGGATCCAAAGAATAAGTACAGAATTCAGGTATTCTTTTTGTTGGAATTTTAGTTAAGGGGATTCCCTATAGACAGATTACCAAAGATTTACCCAACATATAATTTCAATCTATGGCATCATAATTCATTTTTTGGTCTATTTTAACGTATTCTGGAAATCAAATTATTCTAGACAAAGCCTCATGGCCATGGTGATGTTCATTCCCTTCTTTATTCGAGTGGCCTTCTTAAAGAATGGTATACCATATTTCTGGATTTTTGTATAAACATTTTAGCATTAAGTCCTTAATGTAATGAGGAGTCACATTTTCATTCTACTACAGGCTCGAGGCTGGTCGAAAATGGGTTTTATTTTTCCAGGATACTAATGGCCTTCTGTTCAAGGTTTGTCTTGAGAGTTAGCTTTTAATATAAGATAGTAGCAATTGTGTTACACTACCATTTTTGCTGTTTCATATCACAGGCAATACCGGCCTCGTTAGGTGTCAGTGCCAAAAAAGAATACCAGGTAAATTCTCTCGCAGTTCCACGGAAAGCTAAAGAGGCGATTGGAGGGATAACCCGGCTTACTCATGAAGACGGTAGGTAATATTGGTAGTCAACTGTTATTTGTTGTTATGACATTTTCGTTCAACGATTAAAAGCTGTTTTCACTTTCAGGGAGATCCATGGTCATCAACGTGGAATACAATCAACTTGATCCATTGCTTAGAGCTTCTGGATACATTGATGGTGATGTAAATGACACGACCGGTTACTCTCCGTTCCCTGGAAACATTAACCAAGTACGTTATTCTTTTGTTCCCCTTCTTTTTGCTGTCTATCACACATATAATGAATGTTTAAGCAAGTTTTGTTTACCCTTTATGCAGTTGATTTTTGAGATTGGACCATATCTGGAGGAACTTTCAAAAACAGGAGGCGCGATAAAAGAGTTTGTCAATCCGAAGTAAGATATATGAACTTAACTGAACCAGCCTTTGGAGTTTAAATTGGATGTAAAAAAATACTTCATTTGATTTTCAGATACAAAGATTCAACCAAAACTGAGTTCAAGTCTTCCACTCGTCTCGAGTGCATGATGCAAGACTACCCGAAAACTCTTCCTCCCACTTCCAGAGTTGGCTTTACGGTATGCAGATGCATTACACTAATTTTTATACAAATGAGTTTACTGGTTCTGAGAAACATTTCTGCACCTTTTCAGGTTATGGATACCTGGCTTGCGTACGCCCCTGTGAAGAACAATCCTGAAGATGCAGCACGGGTAAGATCATTTAACATCAACGTTGTTGCAATTTTTATCCCATAAATTATTGAGTCATGTAAATCCATTTCTGTAGGTGCCTAAAGGAAATCCATATCACAGTGCTACTTCTGGAGAAATGGCCATTTACAGGGCAAACAGTCTAATTTTGAGAAAGGTGCTCTTCTCTTTCTAAACCAACATTTAATAAAAAAACATGCAAGAAGTACTGTGTTTGTATATTTATACACTAGTCTTTGGACATGGCAATGTTTTCACAGGCGGGTGTTAATGTTGATGACCCGATACAACATAAAATCAACGGACAGGAGATCGATGTTTGGCCTCGTATTACATGGAAACCGAAATGGGGTGTTACATTTTCAGAAATCAAAAGCAAAGTGTGTGGTGACAGCAGCTCTATCACAGTGAGATCTACACTTGCCATAAAAGGAAAGAAGATTCATATTGAGGATCTGTCGTTAGATGGAGCACTTGTAATAGATTCTGTTGATGGAGCAGAGGTATCTAAAGTAACATGTTGCTTATCCTGGTCGTTTTACTAGCCAAATGCTGGTTTTCCAACAGGTTACCTTGAAAGGATCAGTGAAGAACGCAGGGTGGATTATGGAAAACGTTGATTACAAAGATACATCTGTTCCCGAAGAGGTTAGGATCAGAGGTTTTAAGATAAACCGTGTTGAGCAGCTTGAAGCAACCTATAAGGAGCCTGGAAAATACTCAATCTTCAAATGACCACATTTTCCTCATCTCCATATGTTTTCATTTCAATTTAAATAAATTTTCATCACTAAAAACTGTGATTATCTTTTATAATAATTTAATTGCAGATAAATAACATCAAATGACAAAACGGTAGAACCAAATTAATTCATTAAAAAGTTGGCAAACTTAAATTTTGGAGGAGCTTGCCCTTCTCAAACGTCGAGACCTATTTTGATTCTTTCTATTCTGGTACACTATTTTGTTATTAGCACCTAAACTTTATGTAAGCTTAACCGTAAGTTTCAATTGCTCTTTGCTTAAGGAATATTAGCAGAAGCTCTATGTTAGATTTATTTTATGCCCATTGATTGGTTTTAAAGCAAAATAAAGGAATAAGAACAATTTTACGTGGAACTCGAGTGTTGGAGAAAACTATCGGTCAATCCACTAAACCAGTGAATAACAAGTACAACAAGACACCACAACCAAACATCAAATTCTGGAATGAAACAGTGAACAAGAGGGAAGAATCCCAACCCGAAATTCCTTAGATTATTCAGCCTCTCTGCTTCCAAGCTCTTAGCACTTATTCGGACCTCCAAGAGTAATTTCTTACTGTACTCAACGATTCTATGAAAAAGACACACTCAACCCCCAAGCTAGCTCTCTCTACTTTTCACTCTGCAACATGTTTTAACTTTCAAAGGTTACCTCACATTGGACCTCTCAACAATTGGGTTGATCAACTGCAAACAAGTAGCTCATGTGTTGGAATATTAGGTCAAGGTCCAACATTTTATAATAATGTAAATGTGATGTCCTTAAAGTTTGTATACTGTATACAAAATTCTCGAAGTTGAATGTGCGTTGTTGATCCCACAACTTTTAAATGTTATTAACATCAAGTCCTCAAAGTTTAAAAATTGTGTGGTTGACTGCCAAACTTTCAAAACCGTTTATTTTTTACAATAATACTTGTTAATATTTTAAACGTCTTCATAGTTTGTATTTAACACATTAACCTTGAGAAGATGTAATGATTATTTATCCAAACTTTGAAAATTTTAAACATAACGTACAAATTATCAAAAACCAATATACGAAAAAAGATGAAAACTGATGCGTTATATTTGAACGATTTTGAAACTTCGAAGACTTCTTATATAATTTAGAAACTTTGGGATATCGCTCTTATACTATTTTAAAGATTGAAGGACAATAGCGTAATTTTCTCATTTAGAATTACTTTATTGTATTTCTATTTGGGTAGGGTTGCTCAAGTTAAATCTTGGACCATATAACCCGACCCAAAAATAATGGGTTCGTCTGACGTGGCTAAATGATATTTTTGATTTTTGATTATGTTTATTGAGTAATGTGATTTCAGGGGTAGTCTTATAATTTGGGCATAACGGGCCCACGTATGAGGATTCTGATGGTGTTTTGGATGATTTCGGTCGAAAATGATGCCAGAAGTATTTTCGTAATTTGGCACTTGGAGAGGTCGTTGGCGACCTTATGCGATATATTTGGCTATCTCCTAAGTATTCGGAGAGGATGAAATGGTGAAGAGTATTCCCGGGTATTTTCTCGACATTACGTGCAACTAGTGTTCGAACGAGGTGCATTTTCGAAGTTTCGGGACGTTGTGACACTTATTCCAATTTAATTGCATATTTTCTAAGTAAGTTATGCTAAATTGATTAAGACTGAGTTTTTGGACCCTAAGTTGACCTATTGTGTCAAATTTCTCTATAAATACAAGACCTTAGGTCCCAGAAAATGGTTCAGACTCTGGGCATGACTCCCAAAGCAAGGTTTTGCTCGAACTTGCCCGTGACTCGCGACTTTTTGTATGAGTAGCGACATTTTGTCATCCAAGTCGCGACATTGTGCATGGCCACCCCTTAGTCGTGACTTTTTGCGTAAAAAGTCGCGAGTTGCATTGGTTAGCGAGTTTTTGCCCTGTTTCGTCGGTTACGGAATTTCGTATCTTATTTTATAAGGCATGGTCGCAAGTTTATGTTTCTAGTCGCGAGTTTATGTTCATAGTCGCGACATTGTGTGCCATTCGCAAGATTTAGTGTGTAGTCGCGAGTTTTCATTACCTGGACCCCGACTCGCGAGTTTTTGCATATTGTAGTCACAACTTTTTGTGGCTCTCGTGAGATTATGTCACAAAGTCGCGACTCCCTTCATCCCGGGTGAGACGGAGTGTATTTGATCGTTTTTCGTACTGTTTTTATTCGGATTATCAATATCTCTTGATTATATTTGTATCATTTGATTATCATAGTGAAAACCAAGGTAGAGCTTCACTCTCTCAAGGACGTAAGTTCACACATTGTGGGCCCAACTTAGTATACCACTCATGTCCCCACAATAATTGAATTCCAAATATTAATAGAAATTGACTAATAAAAAAGAAATACTATAAAATATTGTTAGACTAGATCACAACCCATCAATATCTGTATTTCTATTCACTACGGCGGCTGGGTCAAGTTTCCGGCGGCTGTTTCAATCGAAATTGGACGATCACCTCTACTACCCTCGTAGATAATTCTACAGGGAAATTTTGGGTGAGATGGTGTTCTTAGGGGATGTTTTTAGTCTTCTTCCAAATTTTAAGAAGTAAGAATATTTGGATGGGATTGGTGATATTTGAGAAGTCAAATATCACCAAATATTCCAAATCTCAAATGTCACCAAATTTTAGAAGTCACGATATTTGGAAGAAGTCATCAAATTTGAAAGAAGACTTACGGGGTGAGATGCTGCTAGGGGTTATTGATCACCTCTACAGATGATCAGTATATGTAGTTCTTCTCAACCTAATGCTGCTAGGAGTCTTCTTCCACTCCTAGTAGCATTAGGTTGAGATGAGATTGGAGATGTTTCGACGACGATTACTAAGTCTTCTTCCAAATACCCCTAACAGCATCTCACCTCCTAAGTCTTCTTCCAAATCTGGTGACTTATTCTCAAATATCCCCTAAAAGTGATATTTGAGAAGTCTTCTTCCAAATTTGATGATCAATATGCCCAGGTCACGATCATCTCCCAAATTTTGAGTCTTCTTCTACTCCTAGCATCATTAGGTTGAGATGGGATTGGAGATGTTTCGGCGACGACGTTTCGCCATCGTAAGGCTTTGGCGCTCTGTTTACACTAATATTCGCCCACTTCGTCACCTCGGTGTCGCCTTGGAGAAGTTTCAGAACCTGCAACAGTAACATGTGTTGCATGAAAAAAAATGTAAAAGTTAAATCTGGTTTTTAATTTATGGTTTTCGTGAATTACGAGACTCATTTGGGGTCGAGATCGTGATGCACGCCTTGTGCAGAGTGAAGCCGCAAGAGCCATTCATTCCGCTTGTTCTTGATCATAGTTATTGTGCAAATTTGGGATTCAACTGTGCAGAAGTGTGGTGTACTTGTCCGAATTCAACTGTGTTTTAGCCTGCAAATCAATGAGATTTGCAATGCATGGATAAAAATGAATTGATTAATGGAAAGTTATCCATTGAACTAAACTCTCTTGGCCCTTGGGACGATTGCTACTTATTGACTTCCTCCCGGATAACAGCTCTGGAAGAACTACCCCATATGCATATACATCTATCTTGTCGTTTACTGTGCCATGGTTGAAATATTCAGGAGCCAAGTATATGTAAATGCAGAAAAAAGGGTCTTGATCACCAGTCTTTTTATTACTAAATGAGTAGATTTCTTTGCTTGGACACTAATCCAAAAGTCCATGTTACATCTGTAGAAGTTATGTGAATTGAAGTAGAGGATGCCCATCGAGCAAGCCGAAGTCAGAAAGCTAAAACAAGAACAATGAATCTTAGAATAGCAGAAATATTGGAATTGATATTGGGATATTGCAGATTTTTTATGCCTGTAGCTCAAAATCTTATGTGAGAGTATATTANCGAGGTTGGGACCGAGGCGTGGTCTGCGTGATCGGGCCCGAAGCGTGGTAAACGTGGGAAGGCCCGAAGCGTGGAAAACATGAGTTGTAACCGTTCTGTAACCGCTCGGACCGAACCCAGGTGCCACCTGGCAGAAAACGCTTTATTTCGTCAAGGCCAACTTCGGTCCTCTAGTTGAACATCGTGCCGTTCTTCCTTAGAGGTGTGAGTAAGGATTTATTTTCGCCATTTGAATTGGCCCAATCGTTGCTGGGCTTTACCCATCACAAGGTATTCGGTCCTAGAGTTCTCATAAGACACTTATTCCAATTTAATTGCATATTTTCTAAGTAAGTTGTGCTAATTTGATTTAGACTGAGTTGTTGGACCCTAAGTTGACCTGTTGGGTCAAATTTTTCTATAAATACAAGACCTTAGTTCCCAGAAAATGGTTCAGACTCTGGGCACGGCTCCCAAAGCTAGGTTTTGCTCGAACTTGCCCGGGACTCGCGACTTTTGTATGAGTAGCGACATTTTGTCATCCATGTCGCGACATTGTGCATGGCCACCCCTTAGTCACGACTTTTTGCGTAAAAAGTCGCGAGTTGCATTGGTTAGCGAGTTTTTGCCCTGTTTCGTCAGTTACAGAATTTCGTATCTTATTTTATAAGGCATGGTCGCAAGTTTATGTTCCTAGTTGCGAGTTTATGTTCATAGTCGCGACATTGTGTGCCATTCGCAAGATTTTTGTGTAGTCGCGAGATTGTTCTTCCGGAGTCGCGAGTTTTCATTACCTGGCCCCCGACTCGCGAGTTTTTGCACATTGTAGTCCAACTTTTTGTGGCACTCGTGAGATTATGTTACAAAGTCGCGACTCCCTCCATCCCGGGCGAGACGGAGTGTATTTGATCGTTTTTCGTATTGTTTTTATTCGGATTATCCATATCTCTTGATTATATTTGTATCATTTGATTATCATAGTGAAAACCAAGGTAGAGCTTCACTCTCTTGATGACGTAAGGTCACACATTGTGAGCCCAACTTAGTATATCGCTCGTGTCCCCACAATAATTGAATTCTAAATATTAATAGAAATTGACTAATAAAATAGAAATACTATAAAATATTTTTAGACTAGATCACAACCCATCAATATCTGTATTTCTATTCACTACGGCGGCTGGGTCAAGTTTCCGGAGGCTGTTTCAATTGAAATTGGACGATCACCTCTACTACCCTCGTAGATAATCCTACAGGGAAATTTTGGGTGAGATGGTGTTCTTAGGGGATGTTTTGAGTTTTCTTCCAAATTTTGAGAAATAACAATATTTGGATGGGATTGGTGATATTTGAAAGTCTTCGTGATATTTGAGAAGTCAAATATCACCAAATATTCCAAATCTCAAATGTCACCAAATTTTAGAAGTCACGATATTTGGAAGAAGTCATCAAATTTGGAAGAAGACTTACGGGATGAGATGCTGCTAGGGGTTATTGATCATCTCTACGTATGATCAATATCTGTAGTTCTTCTCAACCTAATGCTGCTAGGAGTCTTCTTCCACTCCTAGTAGCATTAGGTTGAGATGGGATTGGAGATGTTTCGACGACGATTACTAAGTCTTCTTCCAAATACCCCCTAGCAGCATCTCACCTCCTAAGTCTTCTTCCAAATCTGGTGACTTATTCTAAAATATCCCCTAAAAGTGATATTTGAGAAGTCTTCTTCCAAATTTGATGATCAATATCCCCAGGTCACGATCATCTCCCAAATTTGGAGTCTTCTTCTACTCCTAGCAGCATTAGGCTGAGATGGGATTGGAGAAGTTTCGGCGATGACGTTTCGCCATCGTAAGGCTCTGGCGCTCTGTTTACACTAATGTTCGCCCACTTCGTCACCTCGGTGTCGCCTTGGAGAAGTTTCAGAACCTGCAATAGTAACATGTGCTGCATGAAAAAAAATGTAAAAGTTAAATCTGGTTTTTAATTGATGGTTTTCATGAATTACGAGACTCATTTGGGGTCGAGATCGTGATGCACGCCTTGTGCAGAGTGAAGCCGCAAGAGCCATTCATTCTTCTTGTTCTTGATCATAGTTATTGTGCAAATTTGGGTCGAGAAGCGTGGTGTACTTGTCCGAATTCAACTGTGTTTTAGCCTGCAAATCAATGAGATTTGCAATGCGTGGATAAAAATGAACTGATTAATGGAAAGTTATCCATTGAACTAAACTCTCTTGGCCCTTGGGACGATTGCTACTTATTGACTTCCTCCCGGATAACATCTCCAGAAGAACTACCCCATATGCATATACATCTATCTTGTCGTTTACTGTGCCATGGTTGAAATATTCAGGAGCCAAGTATATGTAAATGCAGAAAAAAGGGTCTTGATCACCAGTCTTTTTATTACTAAATGAGTAGATTTCTTTGCTTGGACACTAATCCAAAAGTCCCTGTTACATCTGTAGAAGTTATGTGAATTGAAGTAGAGGATGCCCATCGAGCAAGCCGAAGTCAGAAAGCTAAAACAAGAACAATGAATCTTAGAATAGCAGAAATATTGGAATTGATATTGGGATATTGCAGATTTTTTATGCCTGTAGCTCAAAATCTTCTGTGAGAGTATATTAGAGGACTTAACATCCCTGTGGATAACTGAGTCGCCTTCTCTGCTATGGAGATAATTCAATGCTTCAGCAACACCAATGGCAACATGGTACATGTCTTTCCAACCAGCTGATCGTTTCTTCCTTTGGCCTGATTCATTCATCCTATAAAAATATCAGTGCACATCCTGCTGAAAACACACACTAACTACATTGAATTATCGCATACCATGCAGATTGTCCTCTAGGCTACCCCTTGGTAGAAAATCATACTCCAAGAGAAGATGGTTGAATTCGAAACAGAATCCAAAGAGATGTATGGTGTTTTTGTGATGTAAAATATTTATGACCTCGATTTCAAGGACAAATTCTTTTAAGGCATCTTCTGATGGCTTCAAGATTTTCACTGCCAGCTCTTTGCCATCAGGGAGACACCCTTTATAGACATGGCTATTGCCTCCTTCGTCTGTCATGTTACCTAGAATTTTACAAGGTTAATCATTTCAGGGACAACTAATCAACTAAGAGCCCCTGAAGAGGACTGAAATGTATTAAAAAAACATGGAGCAAAGTTGATTGTTGCTGATACTAGTTCTTGCAGCTTAAATAATCTGCAGGTCGCTGAGTACTTCTTGTGAAGACACTCCAGTTCTTGTGGAAGTGATCGTGAAATTTGATCAGGAGAAAATGGAAAATAGGTAGTCTCATCTCGATAAGATGAATTTCTATCTGGAAATCTCATTGACTATTGAACTACATAATTTTCTTTCATTAGGCGGTTGTATGGATATTTCTGATCTAGTAGGGGCACTTGGCAGCCAGGTTAAACTTCAGGGGTATCTCTTTACATTAGCTTGATAGTACTAGTTTCAGTATTTAGCTTTAGTAGACGCACTACAGAAAATGGGTTGATCTTATCATCATCTTTTGCTGGCTCCCGAGCATCAAGAGAACAAATGAAGCAGTTTTGATCATTGATCAAAAGATCAGAATTGGGTGATGGTTTACCTTCCAACAAGAAAATTGGCTTCGTTGAGTGACCATTATTCAACTTGAAGCTCTTGGGGAATGATCTTTGCAGTGCATTAAGGAAAATGTTGCAGCTTTGATACTCACTCTCTACTCAAAACCGTATAAATTAGTGCGAGAATCAATGCGAGAATTTTATCTAGCACCACATAATAAGTCGTCATACCTTCTTCCCTAAATTGAAATTGTGACTTAGATAGTCTGTGAAAGACAATCTTACCATTGCTGAAGGCAAGCACATAGCATTCCTTAGGGAGTTTTTAACACAATATTTAGCAATAGAAATAGATAAACGAGTTGTTTCAGAAGTACCAACAAGAAGGTCAGTGGCAGCATGTGCAAGGCTTCATTTACAAGAATTCTTCTAACCGACGAGCCTCTGCATATCTTAAGCTTGAGATTTACTTGCAGCAATGACATGACATGAAATGGGAATCATAATAGATGCAGAAGGGCCTTAGAAAGCATACATGTTTCATATTGCAAAAGTCATCATAAACAGTAAAGATTGAGTCAAAAACCTTGAGAAGAACGAGAAAGGATGAAATCCACTACTTCTGATGCCCCATTTGATTAAAAGAATGATTCAAATATCAAGTCAGAGACATATATGTAGACAAATTGTCTCATCACAGAACATACCATTGGTGTGAAGAGCATGAAGAGTTACAACAGAATTACCCGCCTTAGCAACTTTGACAAGAGCCCAACTCAACAGCTCATGGCCTGCGAGTCCAGCTTCACCCCCACCACCGATGTCCTCCCATGCACCATCGAATTATAAGAATTCATCTAAATTGATAGTTTTGGGAGAAGATGGAATTAAGTAAAGTTTGGGGGGAGAGCAATAGTTAGAATGAAATAAACACAAGGGATAGATTCTTGACTAAGGACGGGCTGACGACGCTATTCTACAACCTATTAAGCAAGCACTTGCAATTCTTCTTTGACGAATGGAAAATATTTCGGCATTAAAACGGGATATTACTACAAGGGAAATTGAATTGGTTTTACGCCTCATCCAAACTCATAAGGTATATGATTTTCTACAAGACCCTATTTTACTTGGTGTAGTAGCTAGCATTTGGATAAAGTTAAGAGGTTCATAAATATTTGAAAAATATCGTTGTATTAATTTGAATGTGAAGAAATCTCTTGTAAGATAAACCATTAATTCAATGAGTGAACCATGCCAAGCTGATGTCACAATGGCACATCATAAATTGTCACCATTTTTACTCAATCCTTATTTTATTTTTCTATGTTCAAATTATTGTAGAAAGCAACAATGTTAATATCATTGCAATTTAACCCCTACATTGCTTTTACATGATCTCATAAATTTTCTACTTACACTTGTTTATCGGATAATTTTTATTTTTAGTCCCTCAAATTTGCATCAAAATCACTTTTAGTCATTCATTTCAAAAAAATTCAAATTAAGTTTTTCAAATTTGATATATTATCAATTTTAGTTCAAAATTACAAATATACCCTTAAGTTCAAATAAAGATAATAATTACGATTAAATTAACATTTAGGAACACTTTTAATAACGGAAATACTTGGCTACGTACTAGAAATAATTTTTTGGTAAAAGGATCTAAACTTTGTCAACATTTCGAACTCAAAATTCAAGACGCAAATTTATGTGTTAAGCATTACTTTATATCGATGTATTGACATTTCGAGTATATATTTATTAATTTTTAACTTAAAATAATTATTTAATCATGTATATTTTTATTTAATTAAATAACGATTTGATCAAAATCAAGGAACACATCCTAGATAATGTATAATACAATACACATAGAATATAATTCGTACATATAAAAACACATTTAACACCAATAATTTCAAAATAACTCAAAATTCAGAAATTCGGGCCGGTAAACCAATTGACACCAATTTTTTCAATATTAATATCCTATATAATGTATAATACGATACACAGAGAATATAATTCTTACATATAAAAACACATTTAACACCAATAATTTCAAAATAGCTCGAAATTTAGAAATTCGAGCCGATAAACCAATTGACACCAATTTTTTCAATATTAATATATTTATTTTAAAAAATGTATTTATTACCTTCTTGAACCGGATGTGAGAAGTCATTCTATGACCAAAAAATGTAATATCGAGTGGTATAACCCAATATTTGATATAACGACTAATATACACTATATATAAAGAAAATGCTTAATGCATAAATTTGCTCCTAAGTCCAAATTTGTACTAAATTTGAGTCGTTCACTAAAAAAAATTTTTTTAGCATAAAGTTTAAAAATTTCCATAATTAAAATATTGCATTATATATAGGGAAATTTAATTTAACCATACTTACTAAATTTATTTAAGCTTAAGGGTATTTTAGTAATATTGGACTAAAATTGATAATATATCAAATTTGAAGGACATAATTTGAATTTGTTTGAATTGAAGGATTAAATTTAATTTTGGAGTTAATTTGAGGAACTAAAAATAAAATTTTTCCCGGGTTTATTCTATCTATCTATAGGCATAGTTTAACAGGGGTATGCATAAAAATTTGATAATACAAATATCTGAAGTAACCGAACCGATTTTGTGGATATCCGAACTGCAAATATTTAATCGGATCAGGTCGAATGCGGTTTTTGAAAACTACTATCCGATCCGATATTTATTTTATTATATTATGTTATATATGAGTTAATTTGTGTTCATGTATGTTTAGAAAAATTAGAGGATTTCGAAATAGGTATTGTATATAACTTGGTGTAACCGATTGATTTTTCATAGTTCTTCAAGTATTTTATATTGTAATTTTAAATTTAATTAATTTTACAATTGATTTTTTTTTTCAAGGTTGTGAATATGTAAGTAAATTACATTTATTTTTTGTAAATTTGGTGCATTTTGAAAAAAAATCAATTATTGTGTACACGATTTGGTTTTAATTCAACAATATTAATGAATTCAAGTTTCAATTTATCGAAGTTTGAAAATTTCGGACATACGTTTTTGGTTATAAGTGTCATATTTTGCAAATAAATAACATTTTTTAATAATTATTAACTATTATTCAAAAATAAAGATTAGGATACCTGCAAATCGATCCATATACTGATCTACTATTGCGGATCGGTTTCGGATCATCATTTTTCCGATCTGTATCCATCGGATTGAGTCAAAAAATTGATGATCGGGTCGATTAAACAATCCACACACACCCCTATAGTTTAATGATATCTGAATGTTGTGAGGTTCCTCATGTACTCGGCAACTTGTGGGAGTTTTTAACGTGCATAACAGTGTCAGTTCTTAGACCATCTCCATCGGTGCCCGAAACTGTATGGAAATACGGCTTCGGGCACCGAAACAATCGCCACGCTGCGACCAAAGGGCATATGGTGAAAACCGTATGCTTGAATGTTTGGGCGGAATAGAGAGAGTTTCTCTCTCCTCCGTCCAAACATTTTATTATATATATATATTATTTTTATTTTTAATTAATATTATATTATTATATATATATATTATAATAAAAAAAAATTAAAATAAATATATTTTAAAAATTAAAAAAATTAGTAATAATTATCATAATATTAATATTTTGAAAATAAATTATTTTATTACCAGAACAGTACATAAACATTTCGAAATAAAATTAAAGTACAATATCAATCATCTAAATTTAGATCTCATCCAATACTATCGTTATGTGATTGATTTGNCATTTTTACTCAATCCTTATTTTATTTTTCTATGTTCAAATTATTGTAGAAAGCAACAATGTTAATATCATTGCAATTTAACCCCTACATTGCTTTTACATGATCTCATAAATTTTCTACTTACACTTGTTTATCCGAAAATTTTTATTTTTAGTCCCTCAAATTTGTATCAAAATCACTTTTAGTCATTCATTTCAAAAAAATTCAAATTAAGTTTTTCAAATTTGATATATTATCAATTTTAGTTCAAAATTAGAAATATACCCTTAAGTTCAAATAAAGATAATAATTACGATTAAATTAACATTTACGAACACTTTTAATAACGGAAATACTTGGCTATGTACTACAAATATTTTTTTGGTAAAAGGATCTAAACTTTGTCAACATTTCTAACTCAAAATTCAAGACGCAAATTTATGTGTTAAGCATTACTTTATATCGATGTATTGACATTTCGAGTATATATTTATTAATTTTTAACTTAAAATAATTATTTAATCATGTATATTTTTATTTAATTAAATAACGATTTGATCAAAATCAAGGAACACATCCTAGATAATGTATAATACGATACACATAAAATATAATTTGTACATATAAAAACACATTTAACACCAATACTTTCAAAATAACTCGAAATTCAGAAATTCGGGCCGGTAAACCAATTGACACCAATTTTTTCAATATTAATATCCTAGATAATGTATAATACGATACACAGAGAATATAATTCGTACATATAAAAACACATTTAACACCAATAATTTCAAAATAGCTCGAAATTCAGAAATTCGAGCCGATAAACCAATTGACACCAATTTTTTCAATATTAATATATTTATTTTAAAAAATGTATTTATTACCTTCTTGAACCGGATGTGAGAAGCCGTTCTATGACCAAAAAATGTAATATCGAGTGGTATAACCCAACATTTGATATAACGACCAATATACATTATATATAAAGAAAATGCTTAATGCATAAATTTGCTCATAAGTCCAAATTTGTAATAAATTTGAGTTGTTCACTAAAAAAAAATTTTTTAGCATAAAGTTTAAAAATTTCCATAATTAAAATATTGCATTATATATAGGGAAATTTAATTTAACCATACTTACTAAATTTATTTAAGCTTAAGGGCATTTTAGTAATATTGAACTAAAATTGATAATATATCAAATTTGAATGACATAATTTAAATTTGTTTGAATTGAAGGATTAAATTTAATTTTGGAGTTAATTTGAGGAACTAAAAATAAAATTTTTCCCGGGTTTATTCTATCTATCTATAGGCATAGTTTAATAGGGGTATGCATAAAAATTTGATAATACAAATATCTGAAGTAACCGAACCGATTTTGTGAATATCTGAATTGCAAATATTTAATCGGATCATGTCGAATGCGGTTTTTGAAAACTACTATCCGATTCTATATTTATTTTATTATATTATGTTATATATGAGTTAATTTGTATTCATGTATGTTTAGAAAAATTAGAGGAATTCGAAATAGGTATATGTATATAACTTGGTGTAACCGATTGGTTTTTCATAGTTCTTCAAGTATTTTATATTATAATTTTAAATTTAATTAATTTTTCAAGGTTGTGAATATGTAAGTAAATTACATTTATTTTTTGTAAATTTGGTGCATTTTGAAAAAAAATCAATTATTGTGTACACGATTTGGTTTTAATTCAACACTATTAATGAATTCAAGTTTCAATTTATCGAAGTTTGAAAATTTCGAACATACGTTTTTGGTTATAAATGTCATATTTTGCAAATAAATAACATTTTTTAATAATTATTAACTATTATTCAAAAATAAAGATTAAGATACCTGCAAATCGATCCATATACCGATCTACTATTGCAGATCGGTTTCAGATCATCATTTTTCCGATCTGTATCCATCGGATTGAGTCAAAAAATTGATGATCGGGTCGATTAAACGATCCACACACACCCCTACAGTTTAATGATATTTGAATGTTGTGAGGTTCCTCATGTACTCGGCAACTTGTGGGAGTTTTTAACGTGCATAACAGTGTCAGTTCTTAATAATTTATTTATTAATTGTACTTTTAAAAATAATTATTTGTTAACTCTGATGAAAAAAGTTTTTGAATTATAACAGTACTTGTGTTTTTAAAAGCTGCAAATACAGAATTTTTCGTCTTTTTTTTTACCTTCTTTCTTTGAAGTTTAAGTTTTACACCTCAATCCAAAGAAATACTTCTCTTTTTGTTTTCACTTTGAACAGATAACAACAAACAACCTTAAGGGATGGCAGTTCTTGATGACACACAAGGGAAGTGACTAAGTAAACTAGTAGAGCATCAGATTAATGATTATCCTTCCCTGCGTTGATGCAATAAGTAAAACGCACCAGTACTACGAGACCGAATGTGAACCCATTTCTATCCCCGGATTGGTGCTTTTCTTGTAGGGTTAGGAGTATAGCGGAGAAAACAATTGATCATGTTCTTGGTGGTCTTGTTGGTATACGGCTCGTATCATGTCTGCGATTTGCAAAATCAGTTTACAAGAAGCATGATCTTTACCAGAAACAATAGGTTTTGGGTATCTGAAAATTGAAGAGATGAATATTAAGAGAAAAAAGACAAACGAATTAAGTTTTAGCTAGCTTTTGTTCAGAAAGTACAGTTATATTTCTAAAATTGTTCTGATCAGTGTTAATTAGTATCGAATTTTAAAAGCACTGTTAATAAAAAATAGATTGAAACCTGACACTGCTGCATAATTTTTTTCCCCGCAACTTGTGCTCCCTGGCTAGAACTGATAAACCTGGCCATAAATGTTAAAAGCGAATTGGATCTCGTGATTCCAATGTAATCCGTATGAAAACATGTGGATGTGAATCAGCTTTACCTTGATTACTCTGTCACCTTGTCCTACAAACAGTTTCCCTTGCCAGTAAACCAGAGAAGTTATCGTGTGATCACAAGGAATGGAACCTACGCTCCTCACTTGCATTTCTTCCTCGGACATTTCCTAGATTGTCAAATCTCATTCATAAAAAGACATGATTTATCTTGTGTATTATGATATACCTCTATTTTAATGGTCTTGTCCAAACCTCCACTGAATATCAATCTTCCCTTCTTGTACAATGAAAACACAGCACCATTATGAGCCTGTTTGCCTTCCACAAGAGCTTCGTCTCGCCGTATCTGAGAAATAATATCCAGCCGGTAGAATCAATCATATCTTGTAACATACAATATTGATTCTACCTTTATCATCCCATTCTCATGGCCAACAATCAGTAGGTTTGTATCAACAAAAATGGAAGAAATAGGCAAGAAATCCTCATCCCCGATAACTGCCAACGAACTATGATCACATAGAGACCATAATCTTACTGTTCCATCCCAGCTTCCACTATAAAGAATTCCATTTGAAACTGTTAAAGATGTCACAACTGCATTATGACCGCTCATTGTCCATGAGAGTGAGTAATCCTGGTAAAGGTAAATTGCTGATAATCGATCAAATATTGGTAAATTATGGGAGTTTGTGTGTACCTTAAGTGACCAAGCTTTCACCAATTTGTCACCACCACCAGTATAAAAATACTCACTTCCTGATATTGCCATTGCATGAATACCACTATATCGCCAATCCGTTTTCTCGTCTAATCTCGATATAGGTGATTCCGAGAATGGAAAATCTGCTTTCCAAATACATATAAACCCTTTATAATCACCACTGATACACAATCTCTCTTCCCCATCCACAAATACAAGAGCCATAATTCGATGCTCATGCCCTTTAAATGAGTGTATACACGTAAAATTCTGTCAAAAAATCAGAAACCATGATGATGATGATGACAATATTAGAGGATAGATAGTACATGTACCTGAAGTGACCAAACTTTGATTGTTTTATCATACGAGGAACTAAAGAGGAAGCCATCTACATAACAAAATAAACTCATGTCAAAGACAAATATGCTATAAAAAGAAACCATAATGTCCAAAGTCCCGGAATCCCCTAAAACGAGTAAGCTCGCTCTAAAGCAAGTTATACCTCGGATCAATAATGCGGTGACACAATCAAGATGTCCTCTAAGCTCTCTACATTTGATCTTGCCCATAGATGATATATCTAAATCACCCTGGCCTTGAAGTTCATTATTTTCATACTTCATAAGCAATCCATCCACTCTATCCTTTTCCATTTCATCATCAGTCCAAAATAGCTCTCCGAGTATTATAAACTGTCCTAATGCTTTATCTTTTTTTTCCTGCTTCAAGAGTTTCCCAATATCAAATTGAGGTATCATGTCAAACTCCCGCAAACAGTTGTTCCACAGATCAAATATAGCTGGTCTATTTTTAGGGTTAAAATCCAAACATCTAAGCAATATCTCTTTAAGAAATGTATNAGATCATACAAAACCGACTATAATGCTTGAAACAGTTGCATCTTGGGACACTTGGATATGGCATGCATTCTTTGGGATGCCGGGTTCAAACAATGACTTAAATGTGCTCAAGAGATCACCTCTTTTACATGAAATACAAGAAGGTCGTGCTCTTCAAGTTGAATTCACATTGAAGAATAATCAATACACAATGGGGTATTATTTAGCTGATGACATATATCCGGATTGGCCTATTTTTGTTAAATCAATTCCAATTCCACAAGATCGCAAAACTAGAATGTTTGCGGCTCACCAAGAGGCAGCCAGGAAAGATATAGAAAGAGCATTCGGAATTCTCCAAGCTCGTTTTGCAATATTAGCAGGGCCTGCACGTTCTTGGGATACTCAAATTCTAGCTTATATTATGCATGGTTGCATTATTCTTCACAGTATGATTGTTGAAGACGAGAGAGACACTTACACTGCAAATTTTAACATGAACGTCGACTATGATCATATTACTCCTCTACTGGCCACTGAAAATGTAGAACACCGATTGGATTCTACTGCTCAAGGATATTATGATCGGATAGTGGCTTCTCGTGATAAAATGATTTGTCAACGTTTGAAGAGTGATCTCATCGATCATATTTGGGCAAAATTTTGTGAATAAGTGATGTTCAATCTTTTTATAAATCAATAATATTTTATTATAACATATTTAATATAAATTATCATAATGTTTTGTGTATATATAATTAGAATATAAGTGAAATACTTATATATTGTATTTATTAAGGAAATACGATTAAAATACATGTAATTAAATATATTTAGATATATGTGGAGGAAAGAGAATGTAAAAAGATGAGTTGGATGAAAGATAAAATGATATGTAGGAGTGAGAATGATGATATGTCAGGAGAGAAGTTTGATGTTGACAGATACAGCCTTGACCACGGATGGAGATGGTCTTAATAATTTATTTATTGATTGTACTTTTAAAAATAATTATTTATTAACACTAATGAAAAAGTTTTTGAATTATAACAGTACTTGTGTTTTTAAAAGCTGCAAACACAGAATTTTTCGTCTTTTTGTTTTTTACCTTCTTTCTTTGAAGTTTAAGTTTTACAGAACCTCAATTCAAAGAAATACTTCTCTTTTTGTTTTCACTTTGAACATATAACAACAAACAACCTTAAGAGATGACAGTTCTGGATGACACACAAGGGAAGTGACTAAGTAAATTAGTAGGGCATCAGACCAATGATCATCCTTCCCTGCGTTGATGCAATAAGTAAAACGCACCAGTACTACCGGACCGAATGTGAACCAATTTCTATCCCCGGATTGGTGCTTTTCTTGTAGGGTTAGGAGTATAGCGGAGAAAACAATTGATCTTGTTCTTGGTGGTCTTGTTGGTATACGACTCGTATCGTGTCTGTGATTTGCAAAATCAGTTTACAAGAAGCATGATCTTTACCAGAAACAATAGGTTTTGGGTATCTGAAAATTGAAGAGATGAATATTAAGAGAAAAAAGACAAAGGAATTAAGTTTTAGCCAGCTTTTGTTCAGAAAGCACAGATATATTTCTAAAATTTTTCTGATCAGTGCTAATAAGTATCGAATTTTAAAAGCACTGTTAATAAAAAATAGATTGAAACCTGACACTGCTGCATAATTTTTTTCCCCGCAACTTGTGCTCCCTGGCTAGAACTGATAAACCTGGCCATAAATGTTAAAAGCGAATTGGATCTCGTGATTCCAATGTAATCCGTATGAAAACATGTGGATGTGAATCAGCTTTACCTTGATTACTCTGTCACCTTGTCCTACAAACAGTTTCCCTTGCCAGTAAACCAGAGAAGTTATCGTGTGATCACAAGGAATGGAACCTACGCTCCTCACTTGCATTTCTTCCTCGGACATTTCCTAGATTGTCAAATCTCATTCATAAAAAGACATGATTTATCTTGTGTATTATGATATACCTCTATTTTAATGGTCTTGTCCAAACCTCCACTGAATATCAATCTTCCCTTCTTGTACAATGAAAACACAGCACCATTATGAGCCTGTTTGCCTTCCACAAGAGCTTCGTCTCGCCGTATCTGAGAAATAATATCCAGCCGGTAGAATCAATCATATCTTGTAACATACAATATTGATTCTACCTTTATCATCCCATTCTCATGGCCAACAATCAGTAGGTTTGTATCAACAAAAATGGAAGAAATAGGCAAGAAATCGTCATCCCCGATAACTGCCAACGAACTATGATCACATAGAGACCATAATCTTACTGTTCCATCCCAGCTTCCACTATAAAGAATTCCATTTGAAACTGTTAAAGATGTCACAACTGCATTATGACCGCTCATTGTCCATGAGAGTGAGTAATCCTGGTAAAGGTAAATTGCTGATAATCGATCAAATATTGGTAAATTATGGGAGTTTGTGTGTACACCTTAAGTGACCAAGCTTTCACCAATTTGTCACCACCACCAGTATAAAAATACTCACTTCCTGATATTGCCATTGCATGAATACCACTATATCGCCAATCCGTTTTCTCGTCTAATCTCGATATAGGTGATTCCGAGAATGGAAAATCTGCTTTCCAAATACATATAAACCCTTTATAATCACCACTGATACACAATCTCTCTTCCCCATCCACAAATACAAGAGCCATAATTCGATGCTCATGCCCTTTAAATGAGTGTATACACGTAAAATTCTGTCAAAAAATCAGAAACCATGATGATGATGATGACAATATTAGAGGATAGATAGTACATGTACCTGAAGTGACCAAACTTTGATTGTTTTATCATACGAGGAACTAAAGAGGAAGCCATCTACATAACAAAATAAACTCATGTCAAAGACAAATATGCTATAAAAAGAAACCATAATGTCCAAAGTCCCGGAATCCCCTAAAACGAGTAAGCTCGCTCTAAAGCAAGTTATACCTCGGATCAATAATGCGGTGACACAATCAAGATGTCCTCTAAGCTCTCTACGTTTGATCTTGCCCATAGATGATATATCTAAATCACCCTGGCCTTGAAGTTCATTATTTTCATACTTCATAAGCAATCCATCCACTCTATCCTTTTCCATTTCATCATCAGTCCAAAATAGCTCTCCGAGTATTATAAACTGTCCTAATGCTTTATCTTTTTTTTCCTGCTTCAAGAGTTTCCCAATATCAAATTGAGGTATCATGTCAAACTCCCGCAAACAGTTGTTCCACAGATCAAATATAGCTGGTCTATTTTTAGGGATAAAATCCAAACATCTAAGCAATATCTCTTTAAGAAATGTATATTCTGAACCAAGTTTGGTATCTAACAATGATGAGATTTTTGCCATTGTGTTCATGTACATAGAAGGATAATCAAAGTCTTCATTACTTAAACCAATAAAAGATGAATGCAGCAAAGATCGAAGCACTTCGATGAGACAGTTTCCAACTATGAACCAAACAAGTACACAGCCTAAAGTCCACGAATCTGAAGCATACCCAACTTCATATTTAAAGGTCACTCCATCCAAATCCAATCTTGTTTTGGAAAACTGTTGCAACAACAACTCAGGGCTGATAAATACAAGTTTCTCATCAAATAACTTGTTCTTAAAATCATCTACCAAGTTTTGTTGACATGTTTTGAACGACATGGCTACTCCCTTTCCAGCATTAAAAGTTTCAAACAAGTTAAGATAAATTCCACCAAAATCGTTAAAAATGAAACAACCCGGATTCAAGAAACCAATTACTAGACCTTCAGAATGAAAGGAGGATAAAATCTCACATATCTCCCTACCAATCATAGCCATACCCCTTATATTATCCCCATTCAGTTTTCCCTTCTCATTCGTCCTTTCTTCTTTAGACCAATCAATAAGTGTAGGAGAATCAAACCTCTGAAAGAGTATGTAGACACTGTTGTTATCCTCATTACACCAGAGCCCGCAGATTTTTGTGACATTAATTACTCTATGGCTCGCTTTTAAGATTTGTTCTAATTGGTTTCTCTTCTCCTCTTCCATGACAGATATAACGGTCATAATTCTAGACTCATAGCTACACCTAAAAAAACTGGAACCTTCAACTCCTTGAGAAAAGATGCCAACTCTAACAAGGCCTACGGCTTCTTCCTCCCTAAGACCACAAATATTGGTCCAATTATTATTCTCATACGAACTGAAAACCGATCCAAATGTTATCCCGTCATCATTATCCTTTGTCACTTTATCGATTGAAATAAAATCTTTAGGGACAATCCACTTACTCCATTTTCTAGATAACTCACACGACCACGACTTCAGTGTGAAAGGAAACGGTACCTGATCATCCCTGTTTTTCCTTCGAATCGTATGATCCTTTGGTCGATGATTCTGGAGCGTGGTTGAGAAGTAAAGTAGATCAAGGTTCTTGGGAAGGGATGAAGGTGGGTTAGGGCATCTGACAAGGACAGTGCAGATTGAGCAACGGATTGTATTTGGGAATGGATTAGGAAGCTCCTTGAGACACACCTCACAAGTAGTATGCCCGCACGTGAGAACTCTAGGAATTGCAGAAACGGCGTCATACGGCTGCAGACACACCGGACATTCAGGCGGATCCGCCTCTTCCATAGCTCAAGTCAACTAAGATCACCTCATACAATACAAATCTTCCGTCAATTAATGATAAATGAACAATTTATATTTGAGCTTGTGGGCCGACAAGGAACAGAAATAATCTGTCCAAGAGGTAACTAGCGGGCCGGCTCAACCGCAAGAAACCCAAACAATTCTGCCATTGCCATTTTACTTTTCTTTGTTAAACACATTCAGCCACACAAACATTCATTGCAATTAATTTATTTTAGTATAGAACTTAGTTCCAGTTAAATGCTAATAATAGGTAAGCTTTTTATATAAATGTTGTAGATTTGTGTATCTTAATTATTAAGGAGTGAAAATTACTCTAAATCTTCCTTCACATTTAATATGATATCGGACCTATCAAACATTAGTATTTTTTTCTTTCACGTGGATTCTACAATGACAAAAATGAGAAATTTGGTCTTGATTCTTGTTCTCCATTCTTCCTCCACGAGAATTGCACAATACAAATTGTGATCATCAACACTCTTCTCAATGGAACCAAGTATACTCTTTTGTCCCACAATGTTCTTTTGAGTCTTTCAATTTTGGAAAGTAGATATATAAAATATATCATATATATGATTATTAATGTATGAATTTATGACGACGGGTCAAATCGGACGGGTCGGATGTGTTAAGTGACGATCGATATATTCCAAAGATAGATGATCGACATGTAGGATGCAAGGAATCGGTAATCACGTAACCCGATCGATAGTCATATATGTCAATGCCTACAGGTGGCGATCGACAAGGACGGTGGCTTTCTACGGTCGACATAAAAGTAAAGAATGTCAATAATGGTTGTGTCACTAATCTCAAATGGCTAATAAAACAAGAAGAGATTCTAATAAAGATTTTATAATTAAATATTCATCTCTAACTCCTATAAAATGGGGATAGAAGAGATGAAGAAGANAGAACTTAGTTCCAGTTAAATGCTAATAATAGGTAAGCTTTTTATATAAATGTTGTAGATTTGTGTATCTTAATTATTAAGGAGTGAAAATTACTCTAAATCTTCCTTTACATTTAATATGATATCGGACCTATCAAACATTAGTATTTTTTTCTTTCACGTGGATTCTACAATGACAAAAATGAGAAATTTGGTCTTGATTCTTGTTCTCCATTCTTCCTCCACGAGAATTGCACAATACAAATTGTGATCATCAACACTCTTCTCAATGGAACCAAGTATACTCTTTTGTCCCACAATGTTCTTTTGAGTCTTTCAATTTTGGAAAGTAGATATATAAAATATATCATATATATGATTATTAATGTATGAATTTATGACGACGGGTCAAATCGGACGGGTCGGATGTGTTAAGTGACGATCGATATATTCCAAAGATAGATGATCGACATGTAGGATGTAAAGAAAAAGAGAATCTCGGCAGTGAAGGCTAAAGAATATTGCATTCAACGTTGTTGTGTTACAAATGACAACAGAATAAATAATACAGAAAGTTTGTTGAAGATCCTAAATGTATGCCTTGATTGCCTCCCTTCCATATGTGTAGCAAGCTATGTGGGAAAGTTTATCAATTTAGAGAGATTGGTTGACTAGAGCCTCTGACCACTTCTCTCATTTTGTGTTTGAGAGTTTCTAGAATTATTCCATCCTTATCGCTCCATTCCAACCTTATTTCTCCAATAATTCATATTCTTCAACACCCTCTCTCAAACTTTGCTGGGTCTTGAGGCAGAGTTTGCTTTTGAAGTAAGCTAGCTGGTGGCAGGTCATTCTTTTGGTGAACAAGTCAGCTAGCTGGTGTTGAGTAGGAGTGTGCTGAGTGATCAGATAACCCAAAGCTACCCTCTCTCTCACAAAGTGATAATCAATTTCCACATGTTTGCTACGTGCATGGTATACGGGATTAATAGTAAGATGCAAGGCGCTCAAGTTGTCACACCGTAGAGTAGGTGTGTTGCTGAGACGAATTCTGAGATCTCTTAGGAGAAACTGTATCCAGGTGACTTCAGCTGCAGTATGTGCCATAGCTCTGTATTCTGCTTCAGTGCTAGAGCGAGACACAGTGTGTTGCTTCTTTGATGACCATGAAATTGGATTTGGTCCTAGAAAGATGCAGTACCCTGTTACAGACCGTCTTNGGAGTCACTATGGTGAAGCTAGAGCTGTGCGTAGCTCTAGTTGGTCTCACTAAGTGAGTTGGTGAGCGGGAACTATCAAGAGAAGATGCATTATCGATCTCCAAGTGGGAGATTGTCAAGTGTGGAGATAGGTATTGGTATCGATCGGTCACACTTGGATGACGATCGGCAATGTGGTCAATCGGGGCACACATGGAAGACGGGATGGTCGGTATTGGTACCGATCGGTTGAGGACCGAAGTACACAATACCGAATGTGACAAAGGGACCGAAGCAATCGGTAGAGGACCGAAGCATGTGATCCGAAGATATGAGATGGAGTCAATCGGTCGAGGACCGAACTGAGATATGGTAGGGCCTACTGGTCAAAGATATCGGCAGTTATGGAAGGAGATATTGAAGGAATAATATCATATCAAATCAATATATATGGACGCATATATATGATTTGATTATGGATAATCATATATGGATATATGATCAAATATTAGGAATATTTGTTTGTTACCTTAATATCTCAACCACCTCATCTATATAAAGGGGTGTTAGAGTTCATTGTCATGTACTTCAATACTCTTGTATTCCGAGTTTTCCTCTTCGTGTGTGTTGTAATATTCTCAAGTGATAGTGAATTTGGCCGTTTCCGTCGGTCACGTGGTTTTTCCCTTTCCGGGTTTCCACTTTAATTTCTTGTGTCGTTGTTTTCTCTTTGCTTTAATTCTCGGGTTCTACTTAATCTATTGAGATTGTTCGCACATGTGTTTAATCCCCAACAGATCGCCCATGCCGGATCAATACATCGCTTTGCGTAAGAGTTCCACTTTCTTTCATTCCCTCAATAATTTTAAGAATTCCACTACACCACGATACAAAAATTCATCCTTTTACAAATGGAGGAGATGTGTGAGGACTTGGGTGTCACAACAACTGCCGGTGAAAATTGCATGCTAAACATTCCAATCTCGATTATCAGGATATGGACGTGGAAAAAGTTAAGGAGGCAGTAGAAAGGTTAATGAAGAATCCATCGGAGAACCATGCGAGAGAGATCCAGGAGTAGAAAGGTTACCATAATCGCGTCGTGGAGGCTTTGAGGCGGTCTAATTTAAGTGAGCTTACAGAGCACCTAGTTGTATACATAGGCAAGGAGCATGAACTCCAACAAAGTCAAAGCTAACTTCATGCCGATCTTGAGTATAGGACCACCCAACGAGATCAAGCTCGTGCTGAGACTATGGCGATGGATGACAAAGCCGTGAAAGAGAATGCGACCAATTCATTAATTTGGAAAGAGAAAACAACTAATATGGAACTCGATTAGCTTCTCCAAATATATTATCATGTGATCATCTTTTGTAGTAAAGGTTTCACAACCAACAATGAATCAGAATGAGTATGCAAATGGACGATGCAATCTCGATTACTGGCCTTGATAGCAAAAACTAATGCTTAATATTCACACTACTTTCCTTCTTTAAAATATATTCCGAGACCTTACCTTTCTACATAAATTGAACCATCAACAAATAAATCCCAATATTCTCCATCATCATATACATTCGACGTGTCATTTCCACTATGAAGTCCACAAAAACTTGCGAAAAAAATGCTCGTCTCGACACATACTCAATTTGTTATTGTCCAAATTTGATGTTCCATTTGACAACACACTCCTCATAGGCTGATTTGTTAACACTGGAAATAACGCCTCAATTTGCGGGAGGCAACTATCAAGGCCAGAACGATCATATTAGATAATTATAATGCAATTCGACACCCATTAATTTTCTGACAGCATAATAGACTAGTCAATGCTTCTTATCACTCAGCCTTACCAATGCTGCACTTATAGTTTCCTTCGATATCGCTAGATATAAAACTAGTGGCTCTCCATGTAATGGTGGAGATATAAACGTCGGTTAACTAAAATATTCTTTCTAGCTTTCAAATGTTTGATGAAATTCATCGTTCCATTCCAATAAATCTACCTTCCTCTGAGTGTGGGAAAAAGGTAAACTCCTCTATGCATACCTAGCAATAAAACTGTTTAGCGATGCTAAACGTCCCGTAAATATTTGAACTTCTTGAATAGTTGTCGTATGAGTCATTTGATGAATTGTAGTGATATTATTAGGATTAATCTCAATTCCTCAAAAGGTTGAAACATTCGTTTAACTATTGCATATGACTTTTTCTTGTTGCTCTTTATCAATATATAATCGATGTATACTTCTTGACTCTTCCGAGATAAATCATTAAATATTGAGTTAATCAATCGTTGTTATATGGCTCCGCAATCTTTAACACAAAAGGCATAACCTTGTAAAAAAAAATCATTTATTCGTCATGAAAGAAGTGTACAACTTATCACATGGATGCATGTAAATTTGATTACGTGCTTTAAAACCGTCTAACATACTATGAATTCAAAACCGTAAGCCACATCTACCATAATGTTAATGGGATTTATTGGATACAGATCATTTGTGTATGCTTTATACAAATATGTAAAATCAATACAAACTATCCAGTTATTATTTGACTTAGGAGCACCACTAGATTCTCCACCCAATCTACGTATCTTACTGGCTCGATGAACCCTGAAAACAACTAGATTTCCACTTCCTAGTCAATTGATTTCTTCTTTTGGAGGAGAACATTCTTTTCTTGGGGTGAATTGGTCAAACATATGGATTAACATTGAGCCTATGTAACCAAACATTGGGGTCTACCCAACATAATACTGATAATACCATGCAAAATATCGACATTATTCTGTAAGAAAGAAATGACTACATTTTCTAATTGTGCAGCATTCCATATGACTGTCTTTTCTGAATTATTAAAGAATAAAGAGACAATCTAAATGCCGAGAGGCTCCATTTTCATGTGCTTTCTTTATGCTTCCTAGAGAATACCAATGTTCAATGTCAATACTTTCTTTTGCAAAGGATTCTACAATGCAGATACCTTTTTTCAGTTTTGAGCCATCAATGCCGCTTTGGCACATGATAATAATAACTAGCCACTTCGAGATTACTTATCATTTTTCCAATTCCCAAGGGAGTAGGAACTTCATCATCAAATGAGGTTGAGATACAATTTCCCCGAACAAATTGATAGCACTCCTTCCTAGAATAACATTGTACGTACGAATGAAAAGATCTACAAAAAAAAAATCCGGCATCAAAGTCCTTGATATTCCCTGGTCACCTAAAGTAACAGGGAGAAATATAGTTCTTGATGGGCAACCACACTGTTGTTAAACTCATCCAGCTTAGTTTGTACGAGCTACAGCTGGTGGTTCCATGTATGGACATCTGCTCCAAAGCAGAAAGAGTAAAAATGTTTGTTACAACTCTAGTGACCACCAAGACACGTGCAATAGGATGATTTGCAATAATCAGGAAAATAACAAGAGAACTGTCTTGTCAATAGATAACTTTGATAAGTTTTCTTTCTAGTGCGTGATGACATTTTTCAGTTCTATCAATCGGCCAAATTAATTTCCATGAAACGACCCTATTGCATGAACTCACGATGAGATATTTGTTCTTCCAAAAAATCGTTAGAATATTTTTGTCTAGAGAAACATAAACTTGCCCAATCTCCTCAATTTCCAACACTGGATGGCTTGCATTTTGGGCCACCCAGCGGAGGTGGTGGTCGTTGTCGTTGATTTTCAAGGGCCTGTTGGTTGCCCTCCCCCTAATATCCTTGTGGGTACCTGATTTGAGGATTCCTACTGCAATGGCGAAGTTCTTTCCTGTGTAATGGAGATATACTCGTAGTTATAAAATTGCATGATGAACCCTCCAAGTTACGTAAATAGTTTAATTTTATCCCCTAAACTATTCCAGATAGTTTTATGTGATTTTGGGATAGGAGAAAGACGTTAAAATTAAACGTTATGCGTCCTCTCCATACATAAAACTTTTAAGCGCTCCTTGTCCAAGCTGTATCTCTAGAAACATTCGCGCTAGGATATTAGGTAATACAAGGTATTCTAAAATAGGGTTGAATCTCTTGCTTTGCTTTGCAAGGCATTCCTTTGCTTTGCAAGCTATTCTTTGCTCAGTTTGTTCCTTTGTTCCTGATTTCAAATTGAATGTCATAGACTAATTACGAAATGTCAACCTTTTTTAGTGTATTTTTTGTTTAATTTGGGTTTATAGTTGTGCTAACTTTTCGTTTAATATGAGTGTGTTCTTGTGCTAATTTTTCGTTTAGTGCATTTTTTGCTCAATTCGAAAGCAAGAGCGAAGGAATTGAATGTTACAGATAAATTACGAAATGTCTGCCTTTTTAGTGGATTTTGTGTTTAATTTGGGTTGATATTGATCTAATTTTTCTTTCATTTTGGGTATGTTCTTGTTCTATATTTCGTTTAGTGCATTTTTTGTTCAATTCGAAAGAAAGAGTAAATGAATAGCTTGTCTACCTTTTTTATTGGATTTTTGTTTTATTTTGGTTTGATGTTGTGCTAATTTTTCGTTAACTGCATTTTTTATTCAATTCGAAAGCAAGAGCAAAGGAACACACCGAGCAAAGGAATAGGTTGTCTTGTCTTTTTAGTTCATTTTTTATTTAATTTGGGTTTGATGTTGTGCTAATGTTTGGTTTATTATGGCTATTTTCTTATGCTAATTTTTTGTTTATTTAGGGCCCTTGTTTTAATTTTTCGCTTATTTTGTGCTCATTTTTCTTTGCCCGATTTGTAAACTTTTAGCATTTGCTTCTGATTATGCTGTTTATTTTCACTTCATGAAAATATGAATCACCAAACTCTTATGCATTTATATCATATATTTTGTTTATCTCTGGTTCTATGTTGTACTGATTTTTCGTTTATTTCGGGTTAGAATATTTTATCAGTTTTAAGTTGCCTTATATAAATTTTGTATGTTGATTATGATATCATTGCTTCTGATTACGAATCACATAGATTACGGCTAAAGATGTGTTTGCAATGAAACCAATGTTTTTTTTCTCAAATTTCTTGATAAGAAAGTTAATAAATTTCCAGTTAAATGAATCTATAGCATTCTTTTAGATTCCGAATGTTTTTTGTGAAAATGTTTCTAACTATGAACTCAAACACGAAGGGAGAAACACTAGATTGAAGGAAGAAACACTAAATTAATTTGTTGAACTCGTCTTTCTAAAATTGATTGAAACTGTGAACATTAACAATTGTAAATTGTATTGATTTGGCACAAGTTTTTTTAAATACGTTGATATATTTTCAATGTTGGATTTGAAGGCGACAACGAGTCTATAGGCTGCAGTTTTTCTTGTTTATTATCATTAATTGATATACTTGTTGACTATAGATGATAATTTTTGGCAAACTATTAAGAAGCCAAACAAAGAGACATAGGAGTCAATAGTTGGACCAACCACACAGTTAATTAATGCGAATGAAACAAAAAAAGAGTTCTTACATAGAAATGAAGATAATAGAGTTAAGATTGCCCCCAACGTTGAGATCCCTGATATTGAGGTGACTAAGAATGGTCGAGACTTGTCCAATGATTTTTCCTTGTTGGATGATGTTTGAGAAGCTGAAGACATGTAACAATCATTTGTAAAGGAAATTGACACATTTTGTTTAATGTTTAACGATTCGGTCGGGTGGAATGGTCAAGATCTCAGCTAAATATGTGGATATCTCCGTTTTAATTATGTAGAATGGATGAAATTGACAAACATTGCATGCATGCAGGAAAAGACTCACATTTAATGATAAAAATTAAGTCAAATAAGCCACGGTAACATTTTGTATCCTGCATGATAAAAAATTTTAGATTGAGAAGAATGAAATCGATCGCCTACGGATATGATGTAAGCGCGCTAGGAAAAAAGAATGTGGATGGTATGTTAATATAACTAAAAAAGAACGACATTGGTTCGCGAATGAAAGGTTAGAATCCCGAGCATCATGGGTGTTTTTGGGACAATGAAAATTCTTTTGGTACAGCGAAGTGGCTGTATAACATATGCATCGATTGGTTCATAAAGTATCTTTCTTTGACTGTTTCAAAGTTTGGATTGCGAGTGAAAGATACTTTACACATTGACGTCTCTAGGCACAAGCTTTTTAGAGCAAAGGAATATGCCATGAGGGAAATAAAAGAACGAGTAAATGCAAATTTTAGTAGAATTAGTTGTTACATTTTGTAACTCCAAAAGAGCAACCCATGTAATAACAATGGAGGAAACCAAGACACTGGATGGATGGTCTCTGGCTTAAGATCATGTACGTATGTTTGCAGGCATATTGAGAGGGTTGGCCGGCATGTCGACCAATACTCTGTATTGATGGAACACACAAAAGGAGACATTGTTTGGTCATGTACTATTGTTATGTTTTTAAAGTTCCAATTGTTTAAAGTAATCATGACTACAACATGTTTGTGGCACGTAGGTATTGCATGATGTTGGGTTAGACTCTAACAATAGCGTGTATCCATTTGCGTACACACAGTGGAGCCATAAACTCTCGAAAATTGGGTTCGGTTTTTGAAATCAATTAAACAAGACACTATGATCACATCTGCTAAAGCATGGATAAGTATACAATTATCTGCGATTGAGGAACTTGACTTCTTCAAGCGCTCCAGGTCATATTACCGCAAGTGCAAGTTAGTATTTTGTTTTCATTATGCAAAATAGATGCATATTCTACTTCATCTTACAGGTTCTTCAATGCTTATTTAAGATTTTGCCAATTTGAAAACAAAAAAATGTTACTATGAAGCTGTTAGATGTGTTGTTTGGGCGGTTGCGAAATAAACAACAAAGGTGGAGTACGAACGTCACATGTTATCGCTACGGGGTGGTAGTCAACAAGCATCATCTAAAATAATTGGCATCTCTGTGAGACATTGGTCATGACCTTTTTTGACGATACGCTAAAGAGTAGTATCTTGTTGAACAACACAACTAAAAGTTTCAACAAGATTATCTTAAAAGCTCGTTGTCAACATGTTATTGACGTCTTTTAGGACATGTGCACTATGATGTCTAATGTTAGGTGTCGTAGATTCAAACTTGCTTCCTAGATGGATGGATTCATCTTCCCAAAAATTTTAAGCTCCCTAGTTGAGACGTCAAGAAAAAGGATTTTAAATTATAGCAAATAATTTCTGATGGACTTGTCATGATTATTTTTAGGATTTTAAGCTCCCTTCTTGGACAAGATGATTGATATTGCTGTAATCTGGTAACACATACTTATTCGTATACCTTATGGCAATTGATGGGTAAGTATATTTAAAATTTCAGTTTGGATAGTTCAATTACTTAGTTTATTACTTGCTTATTGTTAGGTATCTCGTGCAAGCATGCGCTATCCAAAAGAAAAAGCACCGTCTAGACAACTACATAAGTCCATATTTTTGTTTTTCTAATTTATTGTATCGTATTGTTCACCACTAGAGGGTCTTCCATGTCATGTGCGTTAGCATCTTAGCTAGGAAATACCTCAACTTCCACTAATTCTTAGGAATGTAAAGTGTGTGAGACCTTTGATGAAGAGGAAGAAGGCTATGAACGAATCGAAAAACCGATTATGCCATCGTATTTTAAATACCAAACGGAATGATGTGTGGGAGATGTTTAGAATCTCGTCACAATAAGAGAGAGTGTAAGCGATCTACACGAAACATTATGAAAATGTGATGAGATTGAATGATTATTAGTTTTCATGAAACTATGGAACCTTTAATGGATTGGATGAATGTGTAGAGGATGACCAAAATTTCATAGAAGCAGATTCTAAGGCAATTGAAAATTCATTTCTAGACATAGAAATGGTTGATGATAGAAAACGATAGGTACAACAACTAGACTCATATTTCAAATAGAACTTGAATGTCTTTTATTGTTTATTCAAACATGGAGACCACCCAACCATGGACTCTGTCCATCCGGAGTATAATGCCACGAAGGTGTGCGACATAGATTACACAAACTTTTTGTTTGTTTTTTTTATGTGTTCAATTGTCTCTTAGAGACCTAGGGATCCATGAATGATACCACGTGAGATACGAATTATCGTATACCAACTACTAACGAGGATGTCACCCGAGATCCTTATCGATCGGAGTAATGTCCACAAGTAAAGAGAGTCATAATTTCCAATTCACTCCAACAAGTGATGCACGTCGGCTGAAAAGATAGATACAATGTTATTTTTTTCTTTCCAACACACTTAACATATTATCTTGCTTTGCATCCCATGTTGTTCCAAACTCGCCGGTGCGAAGGTCACTCTGTTTATGCAGGCCATAACACTAGTTTTTTTTCAATCAAATATGTGAATGAATTCATAACGGGTGACATACTACATATAAAGAACGTCAACTATCAGCATAGCATGGAACCCCTTCCACTGTCAAATACCAAATATGAAGATTTCAATAGCAGTGGACTCTCGGAGTATGGAGAGCTCAACACTTTAGAGTTCGAAACAATTCGCTTGTAAGACACATTTTTTGGAATCATTCAATTCATAAATGTTTAAAGCATTTATGAAAGACAAAAGTGTCATTCGATATTTCTCGAGATCTTTGATGGTTGTCTCAGATCTGAAGAATTCTATAAAAGATTTGTAGGTTGGTGTTATCGCCGCTAAAAATCAGCAATAACAAAATTTAGACCCCCTTTCATGAGTATGGGTCTTATGAAAAAGTAATACGAAAGCAAGAAGTAAAAAGATACGATTTTTGTAGGTCAAAAACTTTTTGTAAAAGAAATGATAAAAAACCACCCCGAACGTAACCTTTGAATCCACTATAAACGACAAGTTTTTAGATTTACACGGAGAACAAGATGTAGAAAATAAAAGGAAAAACTATCATCTTTCTGTGGCCACAGTCATACGTTTCCCTGCCGGAAAAGAAGTGAATCACGGCCTCTTCATTATGTCCTCAATAAATCCCTCTATTAGGTCATCTCCAAAAAACCTCTTAATTAACACTTTAATCATGTTTATATAAATGATTAGTCCAATTCAATTCTAACTCTCTCGGCCTATCAATAATGAAGTCCAATAAATAATGATCCATTAATCTCTAAATTAATGACCAATTAATCTCTAAATTAAGCACAATGATCCACAAAATATGTAACACGATCCAAATACCACGAAAAGCTATAAGCAATGTCAATCATCAATATATCTCGTTCTGCTTCTTTTCTCGACTCAGGAATGACTATCGAAAATTATATGTGTCATCGAATAATAAATTTCTAATGGCGATATCAGAAGTCCCCTGATTTTGCGTAGTCGAAGGATTCGAGTACGCAAATCACAAATTTGCAATGAGAACATTATTGCAATAAACTCATAATAATAGTATCGTATTTTGTATCTGAATATACCAAGTAAGAGTAAATAAGCATATCTCAAATAAAAAAATATTATTGAATGAATATCATCCTCTCATGAAACTTCATATATACTTCTAAAATAATGAGTGAGAATATTTTCTTTTTATTACCGAATATGACATTATAATTCTCCAAAATCTCTATCTATGAACTTTATAAAAGTCTTAGATGACTTTTTGTTTCATATGTTGTCTTTAAAATTTCTGATAGTTTCCGACCATCGATAAAATTCCTGGTATGTGAGAATATCTCGATATGTCTGAATAAATGACTTCAAAATTCTTCGTATAACAAATATGATTTTCTGAACGCAAATAAAATATTCCTCATTGTTAGGCACTCTTACGATAACTCAAGTTATAACTGAGAGTCCCTTGTCTTAAATAAAATTTAGTGAAGTCAACACCATAAGGTAGTCATTTGATCATCTTGGTCATGAATGAAAATACCCGATCATGAATAACGAAATCCATGTCGTAGGACCATCAATTGGTCATCTTGATTGTAAATGAAATTACCCGAGCATAGATAACGAAATGCGTGCCATTTGAACATCACTTGGTCAGTTTAACAAATGAAGTCATGCCATAACGTGGCTTCATAATTTCTCCGATAATAAATATTCTTCTCCTTATCGTAAATAACACAATATTCCTGCAAGTGTGAGAGAAGCCCGGGAGCGCCATGAAACTGAAATGGCGGGTTTTGTTTCGAAGAAGTTCACCGCCACGTAGATTTAAGAGGATGTTCTTAGAAATAAAAATAATAAAGAAGCTCCAGAGGGGACATGGTTAAAGCTCAGACTCCCAGAAAAAGTAGAAATAAATTTCGGGATATAGTATCTTCGCTTTTGTAATCTCCCCCTTTTTGTATTCCTCGTCATATATTGAAATTTTTTTCATTTATTTTCAATTTCTCTGATTACTTTAAGAAAAATCTAACTCCGAATAATATGAATCGAGAAGTTAACCTCCGAAATAATAATCACTTTTCATATGACTAAGTTTCCGATTAAAGATACATAATCTTTCGGCATGATTTGAATCCCAGATATTCCCAAACGCGGGTAAGAATCCCAGATAATCACATAAAGTTTTTACGATAATTCCTAGCATGGGTAAGAGTCCCCAGTAATCATAAAATTATGTTTAATGCAAACCATAAGGCGAGTATTTGGCCATTTTGATCGTTTATCCAAGTGAAAACCATAAATAAGATCACATATAATGAGGTTGATATCGTAGGGTTATCCCTCGGCCATTCCAATCACAATCGAAAATGTCTGATCTTTTAACAGATTTCGCACTTAGGGGAAGATAGATAGCCAACCACGCAAACATGTGGTTTAATAATTTCTTTCTACGACAAGGAGTATCATTTGCCATGAATTCCGTGAACAAGGATATCTCTATCGCGCAAACGGCATTTGGTATTTCTCATATAAATATGTTCTCGACGAACTTGCATTCTCACTGAGTATAAACTTGCACTCGAGATTATCTTACTCTTCACGAAGCGCCCCTCATTCACTTGCATGTTTTCTTCGGGTTTACACTTGCACTCGTGATCATCTCACCTTCCCTCCGGTATAAACTTGCACCTGGGGTCAACACACTTTCCCACCGGTATAAACTTGCACCCGGGGTCAACACACTTTCCCACCGGTATAAACTTGTACCTGGGGTCATCACACTTTCCCTCAGGTATAAACTTGCACCCGAGGTCATCACACTTTCCCACCGGTATAAACTTACACCCGGGGTCATCACACTTTCCCTCCGGTATAAACTTGCACCCGGGGTCATCACACTTTACCTCCTGTGTATAAACTTGCTCCTGGGGTCATCACACTTTACACCGGTATAAACTTGCACCCAGGGTCATCACACTTTCCCTCCAGTATAAACTTGCACCCGGGGTCATCACACTTTCCCTCCGGTAAAACTTTCACCCGGGGTCATCACACTTTCCCACCGGCATTGCACCGTGGTCATCGCAGTATAAACTTGCACAACAACATCACACTGTCCCATTGACATTGCACCGTGGTCATCACGATATAAACTTGCACCGCGGCATCACACAGTCCCATCGGCATTGCACCGTGGTCATCACGGTATAAACTTGCACCGCGGCTTCACACTTTCCCATCGGCATTGCACCATGGTCATCACGATATAAACTTGCACCATGGAATCACACTGTCCCATCGGCATTGCACCGTGCTCATCATGGTATAAACTTGCACCGTGACATCACACTGTCCTATCAGCATTGCACCGTGGTCATCACGGTATAATCTTGCATCGTGGCATCACACTGTCCCATCGGCATTACACCGTCAAAGCGGGGTAGAGATATGATAGCTCCGATTAGATTCAAGACACTTCTACCAAAGATAGCATTTTATGGGAGAATATGAAGATCCATCACTAAGAATTCCATTAATAAAGTCATCGATATTTCCTTATATCCCCAATGTCACTGGTAGAATAATAGATCATTCAGGAACAACAACTTTATTATTAAAACTTCGACTAACTTTGTATATACTGTTCTTAAATCTGACAAACATAAAATGTAATGGCTGGAGCTTAATAGTTCAACTCAATAATGTCGTAGGTGAATTAAGAAGATGGGTCCCATAAATATATATTTCCAGAATAATACCATTCCAAAAACGATCATTAAAATAAATTTGAAGAAGGGGAGTTCCAGAAAATTAAATTTCCGGACGAATACCATTTTGGGCAGATAATAAAATATATAAATTTGATGTCCCCTTCACGATATATAACTCCAAATAAGTAATGTTGATAGATAATTCGATAAAGGAATTTAGAATGATTAATTAATCACCAATGGCAGATACGGTGATGCTACGACTAATAATCAATTGCTTGAAATCCTCATGAATATTATTTCGGATGATTAAGACTATTCCGAACGAATACCATTTCGGATGATTTTGAAAACAATTAGATACCTCATTCACGATATGCTCATTTTTATCAATAATATGACCATCAAATAGAGTTTAATCCAATTTCTTTAGTCTAATAATGCTCTTTAACTGCAAATCCTCAAACAAAATTCCGAGGGTTGCGAAACTCTATTGGTTTTCGTTGTAATCGTCATTATGTTAACTGTATGTTACCTCATTAAAGCATACCCACATGATCCAAATAAGGAGCTGTAATCGATGAAGACATGTAATATTTCTCAAACAACATGGAAACCAGGGTGAACTGACTACTTCACGAATGCTCGAATCTCCTTGAATGATGAGTAAAAGACCTGGATAGTTCATATAACCATTAAGGATGTCTTGATAACTGAATGAGAATGTTGACACATAAATATACTCTTCACCTGATGAGAAGACAAGACTATCATCCAAGAACAAGACTCTATATCGGAATTTCATGTTGACTCTAAAGAAACTTCATGCGTTCCACAATTATTCGGTGACAACTAACTTGTGTACTATTTTGACCGTTTCTCTAATGTTCATTTTTGTTGTGCCTCCTTTAATTACGATGATTACTTCTTTGGTCTCGACTTCTTTCTCTTCCACAATAACTTCCTTTTTTACAACAATGGTATGTTTCCAAAAGGGGTGTTTTCCACTTTTCGATTTAAATGCAATAAATCTATATCACTAAATATTTCATCAAGTGACCTTAACCTTTACTAGACACTGAGTCTCGAAACTAAAACCTATGAAGCCATAAATAAAATTTCTGAAACACATAAGAGACTCAATATAATTTCTTGATAGAATTCTATAGAAAATTAGAATATTATATGATATTAGTTTCTTCTAATTGATAACCAGATAAATATGTTCATAGCTGAAAACCGAAGAATTCCGCATCATAGTCTTCGGTAATAATATATTCTGCTCTTTCAAATATTCTATGAACTTGAACAAACTGAGTACATACAAAGACAAGCTACTACATGTTATTTTTCGAAGGGGATGCGCCCCAAAAATAAGTTGTAGCTTTAATACGGGTTATCAAACCCAAAAGTCTCTATGAAGTATCATACCGTAATGTGTTTAATGATGTAATAGACTTCTCCATTGCATTAAAAGGCCGAATAGAATAAATCTTTGAACTCTTGATACGAAACAATAGAAAATTTCTTGAACTGTTTGAACTTTGTTAACCGACTAAACCATCATAGTGTAGAGTCCTTAGAAGAGGCGGTGTAGATATAAAAAACGTAGAACTAATAATTTCCATGAAAAATGGTGATAAAGTGCTTCAAGCATTCCATGTACTTCGTAAAACTTCCATCGACATCAAGGTATTTCCTATCATATTTAAGTGCTTAATCACCCTCTCTTGTCTAGTATTATTACCTTCATAACGTAGGTGAATGAGTATCACGGTTATGCTCGCCATAAACTAGTTTTCTTTCATAAGCGAGACCCAAATTTGCCTCCAACTAGTCCATTCGAGCATCTTTATGCACAATTTTGTCGTTCATCTACCGGAACGTTGACTCGATCAAGTTCCCAATTCTCTATAAAGTGACAGTTTGTTCTCCCCCCAATGCAATAGAGGGTGCTCGGAGGCTTCACATAGGATCTCTTTCTTCTATAGCAACTTCATCATTAAAATGATCTAAGACAACATTATCATTTCGAAACCTCTTTTGGGCCTTCACATCCTCTAATTGAGCGTGTAGACTACGCATGTGTTCCTCCAGGTTCTCCTCTTCACAATTATGATCAGTCGTTCGTAAGCGTACTGATGTTGGGAGTTGACATTTCTTCAGGCAATTACTCGGCGTACTCTTCCAAATTCAAAACATTTTGATAAACACCACGTCAATAGATAGCTAATAGATGCCCTAACAGATGAATTCCCGCTCCGAGAAGGCTGCGTAATGATTTCGACGACCGGGGGTTCTTCCAAAAGTGTTGATTGAGTTCCCGGTAATACATCATCCTCGTTTCTTCCAATTATTTGATTTTACGACTTCGTTATCGACCCTCGACCTTGGAAGGCGTGCCATATGATTCCCGTGGTATCTAAATTACAAAAATATCCCCATGCAATATCAATAGTAATCTTCATAATTCATTGTAAAAAGATTCATCCTTTTTAATTCGTCGATTTGGCAGAAAATCAAACCAACAACTTCACATCATATGTCATTTTATAATCTTTCCTGAGAGTTTCTCTATGGATTTAAATAACTCGTTGTTAAGGTAGTAATAATCGGCAGTCAAAAATTATGAAAATCATATATCACTGGTAATTTAGAATCTCAAATTCTTTTCTTCACATGATGAAGAATAATATCATAATAAGACATAAAAATTCCTTCTTCAATCATTATGGAGATACCGGAGATAATACCAAAACGATAAGATTTTCAGAATATAACCAGATCTTGATAAAAATATAATTGTTGTGATATTATAATCAATGATATGATTGATTCCGTTAAAAAATAAAAATATAATATTGATACAATATCATAACAATTTACCAACTTAGGTTAATAATACATACGAGTTCCCTAGTGAATCATTCTGCATATACCATAAAGAATAACAACATGAAGAGATTATCATATTATTATAAAATTTACATCATCCCAATCCATAAAATATAGAAATCCATCTTCTTTGGATTACATAATTTAAAATCCGAAATAAATAAGATCAATCGATCTGCACTTTTCGCAACGAAAACTGTTCAGAACATTGAATAATCCGTCTTGATCTATATATATAAGTCTCACAACGATCCAAAGATGAAATAATCATATCCATATTAGAATTCTAAAAATAATGGATTCTAAATAATAAGAAATATTGTTTGTCCGTCGATAATTTGAACATTGAAATAATTACAGAAACTGATCTCCACCATTGGGAACACAGAAAGATGTGTCATGAATAATATACGCAAGTTTCAGAATAATCCAATGGTGAAATAAAACACATTACATAGAATACTAAAACTCAGTATCGCAGAAAACTCAGACTGAAGCCTTAAAGGTTCGTCATTTATTTAATAACGAAAAAACATTTAAAATAAATATCCACCGTCTATAACATTTAGAAGTACGTCTAGACGAATATATATTAATTTCAGAAACATCCGAACTGAATAGAATATCCGAACTGCACATTACAAGAGGATTAGAAATATACCAACCATATATTCATATAGTAAACCGAAATCCGAAATTACCATTAAAACTGATCTTCACCAATCAGAAGACCTAAATATATGTATGAAACAATGCTAAAAAATTTCAGAACGATCCGACGGTACAACTATGAGAATCGAATCGAAAAACCAAATTCCATATACTTGAAAAATAAGAAACAATTAATTCTAAACCAACGTTTATTTCGACATTGAAACGACACTGAAAATCGATCTTTACCGTTCAGAATGGAGAATAATATGTTTTTAGCAGTATACGAAAATTGTAAACCGATCCAACGGTTCAATATTTAGAAACACACTGAATACCAAAGCTGCACTGAATCGAAAATATATTCGCGTTTACCATCCAAAACTCCAGGTAAAAACTCAATGGGATTAAAAACATCCCCACGGATGACGCCATTGTTATCGCCGCTAAAAATCAGCAATAACAAAATTTAGACCCCCATTCATGAGTAGGGATCTTATGAAAAAGCAATACAAAAGCAAGAAGTAAAAAAATATGATTTTGTAGGTAGAAAACATTTCTTTAAAAGAAAGGATAAAAAACCACCCCGGCTGTAACCTTTGAATCCACTATAAACGTCAAGTTTGTAGATTTACAACAGAAGAACAAGATGTAGAAAACAAAAGGAAAAATTATCATCTTTCGGTGGTCACAGTCGTAGGTTTCCCGGCCGGAAAATAAGTGAATCACGTCCTCTTCATTAGGTCCTCAATAAATCCCTCTATTAGGTCATCTCCAAAAAAACCCCTTAATTAACACTTTAATCATGTTTATATAGATAATTAGTCCAACTCAATTATAACTCTCTCGGTCCATCAATAATGAAGTCCAATAAATAATAACCCATTAATATCTAAATTAATGACCAATTAATCTATAAATTAAGCACAATGATCCACTAAATAAGTAACACTATCCAAATACCATGAAAAGCTATAAGCAATTTCAATCATCAAAATATCTCGATCTGCTTATTTTCTCGACTCGGAAATGACTATAGAAAAATATATGTGTAATCGAATAATAAATTTCTCATGGCGATATCAGTTGGATAAAAATGTTACTATGACAAGAGTTTGTGTTTGTATCGTTATGCATCGAGTACGTTGTAATTACGATAGCCTTTTACAATATCATTCTCTTCAGATATTGAGGTTGTGCGAGACGTCCATCGGTCATTGGTCTCTACTAACTCCACGACGAATCTTGGATGTCAACAACGATGGATGATTGGACTCTTTGGAAAGAACACAGCAACTCACTATTGATCCATCAATACGCAGGTCATAACATTGCACACATTAATTTCTAGTGCAGACATTGTTCTTAGCTAATACATGACACGTATTATTTAGATGACTCCTTCCTAGATTTGCGAAAATATTGTTGAGGAGGTCGCTACTATGATTTGAATTGTCAGAAAGCGTTGAATTAGAATATTTATTTTTTTAATTTACATTGCAAAACTACGGTTTTCAGATTCGTCATGTATTTTGTGGTGACATTCATTTTTTGATAGTGACTTTTAACAGTGTTGTGATATTTGAAGTCTATAAGAGAATTGATTGACTTCTCCATTAAACTAAACAACATTAGATTTACGTCTATTATTTCTATTTTATTGAAACAAAATATAATGTTACACTCCCATCAACGTAGACAATATATCTCCCAATCAAATGAAATTCAATAATACATATCTTGACTAATTGCTTGTCGATCAAATGTAATATAATACCATACACATAGAACACAATTCATGCCCGAAATACAAGACGCGAACTTTTAGGGTCAGATTCACATGTTTTATAGAAGTTCAAGTTCTTAAACTCCAGGGTCATTTATGTAAAGTTTTGGACACTTGAGGGGTACAGTAGTAAAATTTTGAAAGATTGAGTATCAAAATAGCAACATTTTGCAACTCGATTGTCATATGTAAACTTAAACAGTATCGTTAGAGGGTTAAACTTAAACGGTATATATAAGTCGAATAGTATTTCTTGCATTTTAATGAAGTTGGAGAGATACACGTACAATTTTATCTCAAATAATGTACCAACTATGAAATATCAAAACAATGAAAATATAATCTTTACACAATCCGTATGTTGTGGGTCGTGTCTCACCCAATCTTTAATTATTATTATAGATTTTGGTAAGGTCAACTTTTTGGTATAAATGTATTAGTAAAGAACAAAATTTATATCTGGTGTGAAATTCATTGAACCATAATGATGAATGCCGGGCTTGGGCTGGTCCATTACAATGAGCTGGCTACTTGACTGAGCTTGTAATCATTCGTACGGTACCCCCGAAAGGTACGGTGCTCACTACCAGTGCCACATTAATACTTAATTAAATTAGTAAAAGAGTTGTTTAGGTTAACATAAAAGAGTGTTGATAATATATTTAGAATTAGGAATCTTTAATTTATAAGAGAATAATATTATTAGTAATTGGTTTTGAGTTTAGACTAATCCCTAATTGGTTGTTTTACAAATTTTAATGTGATTAAAATCTTTATGGATTATCTTATATAGACAATTTCTCAATTTATTGAATCATAAATTTCACTATTATATTGATTCATTTTTTCCATTATATTTCAAAATCAATATTTTACCTTTAGAGAATCATTCTGAGTTTCTAATAGCATGTTTTAGCCTAGGAACCATTAGGTGCGTTGTAAATAAGAAACCATTAGATATAAAAGTGTGATTTTTGAATATTTGCTTATTGACTTCGTTTAAGTGAATTCATATTTTTTATTAACTCTGTTACATGTCAGGTCACTTGTAATGCAATCCATTGACTTGTGAATTTCAACACGGTTTGGTCCTAGAAACCGAAATATTGGTATCAGATCCAACCAATATATTATACTAATTTATGATTGAATAATAAGATGAATTTGCTGAGTCATGATTATAATTTAATGTGGTTATTAGAGTGTTGTTCAAGTTCCACTTACATGGATGAAGAATTCTCATAAATTAAATTAAATGAGCCCTGAACATACAAAATATTAATTGAATTCTTTTGTTATTCTTTCCAAACGCGTTTTCTAAGACAGAAAAGCAGTAGCTGTTTCCCTCTTCTAACTCCAAACAACAACAGCAATAATAATAATAATAATAATAATCATCATTATCATCAATGGAGCTAAACGTAAATTGGGTGTAGGTAATTTTACTAATGGAGTGACTTGGTATTAACATAAGTTTTATGGGTTGTGGTCCACAATCATTAATTCCATCTCTCAAATGTTGAACCTAAGTTCTCTTAAGATTACTGTATTATAAATAATTAATTTAAAATTATCATACACAATATGAAATGGGTTCATTACGAGATAAAAATTAGGAATCCACTATGGTATTAGAGCAAAAAGGTGGTTTTGGATTGATCTGGCCTCCTTTAGACTAAAAAATAAAATATGGTATAAAAAAGTGCATAAAGCGTATGCATATACAGAAACAAGTGTTTATAAGATAAAAGATAAGTGAACACATAAGTTTATTTCAGTTGGCTAAACCGGGATCTGATTCAACTAATTCTATTGGTGGAGTCATTTTGAAGTCATTTACTACAAAACTTTTGGTTTTGACCGAATTGTGAAACAGACATTTGTGTGCTGTACTCCAACACCAGTAAGCCCCCAGCTCGTGTTCTTCTTCAAATTCAACTCCCTCCTTCAACATGTTGTGCTGCAGATAAGACGTGTCAATGTCAGTGTCATTTGAATCCAGTTATATTTTCTTTATATTCCCACTCTTCCTCCTTGATCACTCACTACAATGGTGAAGGGGATTTTTAAAACCGATTCCCAGACTAAGAAAAAGTACAAAGGAGTGAGAATGAGAAGCTGGGGTTCATGGGTTTCTGAGATTAGGGCTCCAAATCAGAAAACAAGGATCTGGCTTGGTTCATACTCAACACCAGAGGCCGCAGCTAGGGCTTATGATGCAGCTCTTTTATGTCTCAAAGGCTACTCATCCTCACCTAATCTTAACTTTCCCATCTCAATAGCCACCGCCGCACCGGATTTTCTTTGCGATTACAAATCCACCATGTCGCCTAAAGCAATTCAGAGGGTTGCTGCAGCCGCGGCCGCATCGGACGGAGGGTTTCTTGAAAATCCGAGTAATTTGCACTCCAGCTACGTGAAATCATCGTCACCTTTGATGTCAATGGACTCTGCCATCGGAGTAGAAGATGGCATTGTGTCGTCAGACTCTGCTGGCGGGGGCGATCATGAGGATGAGGAGCTAAACCTTGAAGCCATGGCTTCTTGGTACAACTTTGAATCCCCAAAGTACTACGATATGATGCTTAATGGTACATTCTTTGATCCTCAGATGATGGAGGATTCCAACGAGGATGGTGATATTATCAGGCTTTGGAGCTTTTGTTGAATTATGGTTTCGGATTGGTTTAATAATATAATATTATATTTATTTTTGTTTTTTAACGAAAATGGATGGATTTTCAATTATAGTTCTTCATATTTGATTTCAGATCAATTTAAGTTCTTCCTTTTATAACAAATAAAATAAAATAGGATTTTCCCATAAAATAATGCTTATTTTAATAGGGGTTTTGTAAATGCTATATATCGCCTTGGATGTTATATAGGACTTAGATTTATGGGTTTTTTTAAAAAATACCCATTGCAAAACATATTTTTTTACTAAAATATCCATTAACCCTTCAATATCTATCATAAAAAAACTCTATGATGGACATTTTGGCAAAATATGGGTTAGTCAACGGGCATATCTGCAAAATAGGCTTAGATTTACAATGTTTAGAATGAATCAATGTGAGTATTGTCTTCCCTAGAGGTGGATATAAGGGGTAGTGGTTGTGAGATTTTAAAACCCATCATATAGTGTCTAAGTTGGACTATTATAATGTTTGGTTTTTTGTAGATTTGAATAAATTTCACTTCATTGGGCTTTTATACTTTTGTTAAATAGTATTTTCCTTTTTTATAATTATTTATGGTTATTATTATTTAAAGTTATTAATTATTATTGTCTAAATAATTTAAATAAATTCAAATTATACTTCAATAAACGATTCATATTTTAAAACATTGGGTTGTGGCTCAGATGAATAGCGAGATCGTGTGTTTCTGGGACGAACCTCACCCAATAAAAATTTAGATTGCTTCCTATTCTTTGAAAGTCATTGCAAGAGCCAAGAGTTTTCATAATGCATTTTAGGGTTTAGCTAAAAATAGACATAGTATATGTGGAAGACTATATAAAAAATATTAACTCTTTCTCCATGCCGTTTCTTTAGTTGATAGTAAAGTAGCTTGTAAATTAAATTGATCCCGTCATCATTGTCATTAGCACATCTAAATAATAATTAGTACATTTTTGTAAAAAAAATTAATGAAACACATGAGTGTTGTCCTGTGCTTTTGTAAATAAGTCATGGATTTGTTCTTACAATGAATAAAATGAATCATATGGGAAGGAAAAGGGAGGAATATAGTGGAAGCCCAATGTCATTCTATGTGTGTTGAGCCAATAACACACAAAATGATCGTGCATTGCCAAGAACAAATTATATTCCTTGTTCCTAGGGTTACTCAAATCCTGGCACATACTCGTTATGATTATGAATAATTAAGCGGATGTGTTGATCATGTTTTTATTATGCATTTTTATAGTTGGAATGCATTTTAGATTTAATGAACTAGCTGAGACAAAACCCAATGAGATATAAGGAGGAATTGGAAAGACAAGGAAGGAATTGAGTTTTATCAATTAATTTTTGATTATTAGAGTGTAATCTTGGTTCAATAACAATGAAGTCATGTATAAAGCTTAGTCAAGGAAGATATCATCTTTCTCCAAAAGATTAAAGAAGCTTCCATATTGATCAATATCAAATAAGGAATTATGGAGAATTTTAGCCAATCATCAATTACGAATCTTTAGACAATTAATCTATATATGTTTGTAAAACTCTTTGTAACAAAAAAAAACGATTCTCAGCAAATCAATTATCATTCTATCTTTTTCTTTATGGTATCGGAGCAATTTCTAGCGTAATTAGCTCCACAGATCATCCTTGCTTCCGCTTCTCTCTTTTTTTTCGTGTTTTTGCTGAGGCGTTCATAGATTCAAACACAAAGCAAATCAAAAATTTCAAACATGTCAAACATTGCACTGAATGTCGGCACATTCGTCACCATCCGACTTAATTCTTCCAATTATGCACTATGGAGGGAGCAGGCCTTGGCTCTTGCAGAATGTCAAGGTTTACTAGGACATCTCACAAAAAAGACTCCAAAAAAATTTACAATATCACAAGCCAATGATGAAGAAGAATCTGTCCAGGAAATCTCATCAGATTACCTAGCATGGCACACTTCCGACAGATTACTCCGTGGTTGGTTGATCGGTACACTCTATAAAGATTCTTTGAGTCTTATTGTCGGTCTCAACTCTGCCTCCGATGTATGGGAGGCTCTGAAAAATGCTTATGCTGAAGATTCTGAAGAGAGGGAATACACTCTTCGTCATCAAATAACATATCTTCGAAAGACAGATGATAAATCAATTGAAGAACATACACGATCATTTAAGAAAATATTTGACAATTTGGCTGGTCTTGGGAAGCCTATTCATGACAAAGAAAAAGTCTTTCTACTCCTTAACGGCCTTGGCAGCCACTATGAGTCATTCACAACAACTATGCTCAAACACCCATGTCCATCGTATTCGGAGTTGATTCCTCAACTAACAAGTTTTGATCTCAGGAAAACAATGCATTCTGAGACGTCTATTTTCAGCCCTCCAGCTGCTTATTTCGGACAGCGAAACCATTCTCGGATTGGGAGCAATAACATCAACAAATCGGGTAATAATTATTTTTACTTCTACAGGTAAAGGGTTTCAAGCACAAAAATTCAGCCAACAACGGTCCACTAATGCCACTCTACCACCACTTGAGGAGCTAGAAGAATACGAAAACGAAAAATGCAAAATCTGCGGTGCCGAAGGTCATATAGCGAAAATATGTTGTTGGCATACCGAAGCACCAAACTCTAGTGCAACTCAGGCTCTTGCCGCTCTTACACTTGACAATTCCCTCATGGAAACTGAATGGATATCGGATACCGGTGCTACCAATCATATGGCAGTTACGAAAAAAATCTTTAAATATTGACATAGATATGACGGTTCCGATGCAGTATTGATCGGGGATGGATCTTCCTTGAAGATTCAAGGAATTGGTTCTTCGGTGATCACTCAAACTCATGCATCTCTACCTCTTTCTAATGTTCTCTATGTTCCTAAATTGATCAAAAATTTACTTTATGTTAGCCAATTAACCACTAATTTTCCAATTAATTTTGAGTTTACTAATGATTCATTTCTTGTTAAGGATCGAGCAACAAGGAAAATCATGGTGACCGGGAAACGCAAGGGTGACATCTATGTTGTACCTTCCTTTTCACAATGTCTTATTGCTCATCGTTCTAATTCCTCTACCTCTGATTTGTGGCACCAACGATTGGGGCACCATCAAGAGTCTACAATTCGGTTATTAAAAAACTAAAGGTCTGATCTCTGTTATTGGGCGTTGTGAAAATAATTTTTGTGATAGTTGCAAATTTGGAAAAATGAGCAAACTTACTTTTTTATCTTCCAATAGACCATCATTGTCTTCTTTTTATAAAATACATTGTGATTTATGGGGTGCTGCTCTAATATTATCTTTGAATAAGTTTACGATATTATGCATGTTTTGTGGATGATTTTTCTCACTTTGTTTGGTTTTTTCCATTAAAGAAAAAAAGTGATTTCTTTGACACTTACATAATTTTCGAAATTATGTTAAAACACAATTTAACAAAAAAATCAAGATTTTTCATTTAGATGGTGGTGGAGAATTTTTAAACAATCGATTAAAATTGCATTTTGCTAAAAATGGTATTGTACATCTTGTTTCTTGCCCAAATACCCCTGAACAAACAAGTATGGTGGAGCGCCGACATCGTAGCATACGAGAATTAGGCATGACAATGTTTTTTCATAGTGGTTTACCTTTAAACCTTTGGGTTGAGTCATATAATACTGTGGTTTATTTGCTTAATAGAATATCATTTAGCTCTATTAAACATAACACACCTTATCATCTATTACATGATGCACACCCATATTATGGGTCACTACTTATCTGTGGTACTAAATGTTTTTCATATAAATGGGATACTATAATTAATAAATTTAGCCCCAAAACGGTTTTATGTGTGTTTGTCGGTTATAAAGACAATTATAAAGGTTACAAATGTTAAAACCCCGAAAGTAAAAAATTATTTATTTCACGTCATGTTTCGTTTGATGAGAGTTCATTTCCATATAAATCATAAAATGTTGAATCTACAAAGGCACTAACAATTTTTTATCATTGGTTGAACAGGAATCTTGAATCTCCAGACACCTTGGTGGAAAACGCAGATTTCGGAATGACACAAATTCAATCAATTCCCTTACCATCTTATTATGGATATCAAAATAATTCTGTCTCCTAGCCCAAATAATAGCCCAATTGCCCTTGAAGACCCCACCACCCACTTGACACACACTCCTATTCGTTCAACATGTTCAAATTTTGAACTTTCCAATTATGTCCCTCAAACTCATGTCACATCACCCATGGAATTAAATCATTCTTCACCAACCAGGGAGCATTTTTCAGGTTTAAGACCACCTCTGATAACCAACTCTTCTTTTTTGCAGAATCATCACGTACTTGAAGAACAACCACTGCTTAATGATGATCAAAGGCATAAGAATTTACCTCATAGAAATGAAGCAGATTGTCCAATATCCACAATATCACAACCATTGCAGCCATCACCTTCAGTCCCAATATCACATGGTATGGTTACTCGCTCCAAGGATGGAATCGTGAAGCCAAACCCCAAGTATGCACTCTCCATGATTGTTCCACCCTCTATTCCAAAAGAGCCTAGTTCGATTAATGCGGCCCTCAAGCATCCTGGATGGGCAGCGGCTATGATAGAAGAACTCGATGCTCTCGACAAGAATAACACATGGCAACTTGTTCCAAGAGAGAAATGGATGCATGTGATAGGCTCTAAATGGGTTTATAGAGCTAAACTTAAACCCGATGGGACACTCGATAGACTTAAAGCGCGTTTGGTTTCAAAAGGCTATCTACAAGTCGATGGTGTAGATTTCACGGAGACATTCTTTCCGATCATTAAACCAGGTACTATTCGTCTTGTAATTTGTATTGCATTAATGCGTAATTGGACAATAAAACAACTTGATGTGAAGAATGCGTTCCTTCATGGCGTTGTGCACGAAGATATCTATTTGGATCAACCACCGGGTATGTACAATTCCATGTTTTCGGATCATGTTTGTAAATTGAACAAATCTCTATATGGCCTTAAGCAAGCTCCTCGTGCTTGGTTTGATAGATTTAGTTCGTTTCTCTTGCAGATTGGATTTTTTAGTAGTCTTACGGATCCATCCTGATATTACCCGGGGATATTTTCGGTATTACGACATCCCGAGAACTCGTCCGACGTGGCTAGATGGTATTTTCGGTATTCTCGTGTACTTACGTCATTCTATAGTTTTGGGGGTATTCTTGTAATTTGGACTTCCCGGGCTTACATATTAGCATTTGACTAACGTTTCTAGCAATTTCGGACATATTCGGCCCAAACGGGGCAAATGGTATTTTCGTAATTTGGCACCAGAGAAGCGTGCCGGTAAGTTGTGGTGATATTTTTGGCCGTATATTCGATATTTGGAAGCAATGAATTATTTTACGAGGTTTTTCTGTATTATCTCATCGATATTTCCGGCTAATTCTCGATCGAGATGCATTTCCAGAGTTCTATTGCGGTATGACATTTATTTCAATTTAATTGAATATTGGACGGAAGGCATTTTTGGTCCCCAAAGTTTGGATAATTTGACAATTTTGGTCCCCAAAGTTTCTAATTTTGGCAAAACCAGCCCCCAAAGTTCCATGTACGCAAAACCGGTCCCCAAAGTTTGCGAATTTTGGCAAAACCAGTCCCCAAAGTTGCGTATTTTCGTAAAATACGTCGCCAAAGTTTGCGAATTGTGGCAAATTAGGTCCCCGGACGAAAATTAATTTGGGGACCAAAATTGCCAAAATTCGCAAACTTTGGGGACGTATTTTGCGAAAATACGCAACTTTGGGGATCAAAATTGCCAAATTATCAAAACTTTGGGGACTGTTTTTGCCACTGAAACTTTGGGGACCAAAATTGCCAAATTATTCAAACTTTGGGGGATCCAAGTCGCCATTTTTCCATTGAATATTATTTGGTTACTCTGGCCTGAATCCAGTGAAATTGGGCTATTGGGCCTGAAACTTATTAATTGTGCTGAATTTCTCTATAAATATGAGTAATAAGCCACTGAAAAGGGATTCTCACTCTCTTTGTACCTCCCAAGGCAAGACTCTCGCTCGAACTTGTGAAGGTACTCGCGAGATTTCGTTTTTAAGCCTCACCCGCGAGTTTTCGCACCAAAACTCGCGGCCAGCTCCACTTGAGTTACTATTCACGAGTTCTTGCTCGGAATCACTATTCACGAGTTCTTGCTTGGAATCACTATTCGCGAGTTATTGCTCGGAATCACTATTCGCGAGTACTTGTTCAGAATTACTATCTTGTTGGCATCACACTTTCCGCGAGTTCTTGTTCGCATCACACTATTCGCGAGTTCTTGTTGACATCACACTATTCGCGAGTTTTCGTACGAAAACTCGCCGCCATCCCCCTCATTCGCGAGTTTTCGGCAGTTTCATCGTGGCGGAGCATATTTGATCGCTTTTCGTACTGTTTTCGCTCAGATTACCGATACTTATTCATTGTAATTGTACCTCTCGATTATTATAGTGAAAACCAAGGTAGAGCTTCGCTCTCCCGAGGACGTAAGCTCACACATTGTGGGCCCAACCTCGTATATCGCTCGTGTCACCACAACAATTAAATTTCGAATAATTAAAAAAAATTGACTGATCTGAGAATAAACGCTCTGAAATTTTTTTAGACGAGATCAGTTTGGCGCCGTTGGTGGGGACCCGAGATTTTTATCCCATTGAGAGCTTCATTGTTGAGTTTGGATTTCTGTTATCATGACTATTCGGAATTCTGATGAAGATGTTTTTGATGAAGAGATTGAGGTAGACCCTAATCCTCGGGCGAACTATGAGGTTGTTGCGTTACCGGGAGCTCAATCGTCAATCCCGGAGGAGCCTCCTACTCAAAATGTCATTGTTCGACCCTCCCGGAGCGGGATTTCATCCGGAAGGGCACCTAGTTTTTATCCTCCTCCGCGTCAGTGTTTATCTAAGTATTATGAGTTTGCGAGAGTTGGCCGAGTTGCAGTCCGTAATAATGCCCACCTTTTGCCACCTGTGTGCTCTAGATCTGTGGATCAAACAGAAATCGATGAAGATTTGGAAGAGCGAAGGCGTACTTTAATCGCTCAATTAGAGCAAGTTGAGGTCCATAGGAGAACCCGGAGGAACAATGTTACCCCGGAACCTGTTAATGATGAGGTGGCGGAGTAAGATACCGATCATGTTCCAGAACCATGAGCGAACACTGCAACAACCGGAGAGCAGAACGATACTCTGCAAAAGATTGGGGAGTTGATAGAACTAAAGTTTAAGGAGATGAGCGGGAAGATGGAACAAAACAAGGCTAGGATGAACCAATTGGAGGCCAACCTGACTCTTGGCCAGGAAAGGAGACGAGTGTACGGGGAGTATACCCGGGATACTCATCAGACCTCAGCTTATGAGAGATTATATTGAGAATGAGAGGGCTAATGAGCCTACTGGCAATCGAGGAAAAGTTCTGCTGTCGATGGAAGTTTTTTAAAGTCCGTGGAACACGTCTAACGCTCTATCACCATTTTCCATGGCCATTATCGAAGCCACTTTATCCGAATTTATTGAGATGCCAAAGGATCTTCCACAATATCGTGGGTCAACTGACCCACATGCTCATACATCGAAATTGGAGATCCATGTGAGTTTGATGAATTTCAGTGATACGGCCATGTGCTTCGTTTTTGCCGCTTCTCTTAAGGAATCAGCCCTCTGATGGTTTAATCGTTTACCAAGGCGCTCGATTGTTTCGTACCAGGACTTTAAGGATCAATTTTATTCGGCTTTTGCGCCTTTCAATGCACCAATAAAGTCTATCACTTCTTTGACCGCATTGCGGTATGATTCTTCGGAAAAGTTGTTGGGTTTTATTACCCGTTTTGAGGCCGAGTGTAGGAAGATACCTCGGATTACTGTAAGTGAGAAGGTTGGGGTGCTCCAGCTTATTCTAGTTGGACACCCGTTATTTAACTCTTTAAATAGGGATCCCCCGGAGAGTATGGAGGATTTGGCATTGAGATGTACACAATACATTCGAGAAGATAAAGGCTTGCGGGATCACCGAGTGATCGAGAGACGGGCGTATGGGTCTCACAATATTGTTGCAAGTCGTGGGCTGGACAAGATTGTCCCGCATGCAAAACCTAAGTTGAGAGTGTTTCCTACATACAATTATCGAGCAAAAGAAGGGTGGATCTCTTCGTTACCCCCCTCATTTGCAAGAACCAAAGCCGGGGACTTAGGAGTCTCAAGAATTTTATCGTTTTCATCGGAGTTTTGGACACGCAACAAATGATTGTCGGGAATTAATGTTTGAGGTGGAAAGGTTGCTAGAATTGGGTCAGCTTGATGAAGTGATCAGTACTGTGGAGGCCCTGTCAGAATCTAAGATGGGGAAGATTTATATAAGTGTCCCAGTGGGGACAACACCTAAACCCCTGAAAGCCGATGCGCCACCGCCAAACACGAGAGGACGTGGATATGGAGGACAGCGTGGCCAGCGTCAAGGAGGTGGCAAGAGGGGATTCTTTAATGGTGGTAGACAGAATCAAAGAGACGGAGGAAGAGTAAACCACTATCGTGGTCGCGCCAGAAATCAGCCGCAAAGAAATCAGCAAGGGTACAGATATGAAGCTTACCCACCAGCCCCCGCAAACCATCAGCACTATCTCCTCCTCCGGCTGGCCTCGACCCGGGCCAACCGATTTTGAATGTTGAGAATGCTCAACCAAGATGGGGTAACCTAGGCCCAAACATTATGACTATCACCGGGGGAAGAAGCGTCGGTGATTCAAACCGTGCCCGCAAACATTCTTATCAGGCGTTACACCAGAAGGGGCACTGTATGGAGGTTAACACGGTCCAGTTAACCGATTTGGACAAAATGACAATATCTTTTGGACCTGATGATTTATCCGGGGTTTTCTCTCCACAAGACGATGCATTGGTTGTCTCCCCTATTATTGCTAATCATCATGTTTCTCGAGTGTTGGTAGATACCGGAGCTGCTACCAATATATTGACTCTTGCAGCCTTTGAGCAAATGGCTTTGAAAGGAACCACCCAGCTCTAGCCCGTACATACAATGTTAGTTGGTTTTAACAATAGTGTTGTTGCTGCTGAGGGATCTGTTTTTCTACCGGTAACTTTGGGCGATCCCGAAATATCAAGGAATTTGAATGTGGAATTTGTGGTGGTTGATCTTCCTATACTCCCCTATAATGCAATTCTTAGGAGAAGTTGTTTGAACCTATTTGGAGCTGTGGTATCTCAACCACATCTGATGATGAAGTTTCCAACACCGTCAGGTGTTGGGAAGATGAAGGGAGATCAAGAGCTGACGCGCTCCTGTTATAATGTAATGTGTAGAAGTGGTATGGACAGATCAAAAGCAAAGATACCCGTTTGTATGGTGGAATTCTCATCCAAAGAAGTTATTGATGCAAATGACGGACCGTCTCCTAGGAAGTTTAAAGAGAACGATATGAAGATGGAACCTCTGGGAATCAAGACAGTGCATTTATTCCCCGGTAACCCGGAAAAGACAGTGACGATCGGTTCTGAGTTGTCACCAGAGGTTGAGAAGGAGGTAAATTTTTTTTGCAAAGTAACGTAGATGTTTTTTCTTGGTCTTATCAGGATTATGTGGGGGTTGATCCCCAAGTCTGTTCTCATAGACTCAATGTTAACCCATATGTGCGACCAGTTTATTAGAAGAAGAGGAAGTTTTCCCATGAGAAAGAGAAGGCGATTGATGAGGAGGTGGAAAGTTTGTTGCAGGCAGGATTCATAGAACCTGTTAGATACACGGATTGGGTCGCGAATCCAGTGGTGGTCCCAAAGTTGAATAATGGCTGGAGAATTTGCATTGATTTTACCGTTTTGAATAAAGCATGCCCGAAAGATCCGTATCCGATGCCGGCCATTGACATGATGGTGGATGCGGCATGTGGCTTTGAATTCTTTTGTAACGACCGTAATTTGGGCCTAGTTGTTTTGTTAAAACATGATAATTAAAACGGAAATATTCGAAAGCAATTTAAAACATAGTTCGAAACATTAAAGTACGACTGCGTAATTTAGAGTGTTCTCCGAAGGACCGGACTCTATCACCGGACAACCGACGACCTCCTTCCCCGTCCCTATCATATCTCACCTGCGTCACCTACAAAATCTGTAAAGCGGTCACAATCTATTAAAGGAAACTTCACACACACTACACATTATCTTTCTTACTTCTTAATTACATCATACACGCACACATGAATCATTTCACTTAACCGTTTTCTTATTTCCCTCTTCTTTTACCCTTATCATTTCCATCATTCATTAACTTTTCTGTTGCCGAGATTAACATGCTCGGTGCATGTCCCGCCCAAGCCAACCGTTAGCTGTTGGATGACTCGACGGGCCATATGCATCCCTTCCCCGGGTGGGTACTTAGGCGCTACCCCTTTTTCCACCCGGATCCGTTCCGCCCTCTTCGTACGTATCTTTTCCTCTTTGGAACTTATCGTTCCCTTCATCAGGCATGCCCTTCCTTTGGCGAATCGTGTACTAGGCACGATGCCGGGTTCGGTCGGACGGTCCATCCTTCCTCACCCCGAGTCTTATTATCATTTATCTCGTTCATTCGTATCATTTCTTCCTTCTTTATTAACCCAATCCCATTCCTTAAGTCTGAACCTTCCCTTACTATATTGTGTTCACTCCGCTTACCGTTCGCTTTAGCTTGTTATAATCCTCCCGTGCTTCCCCTGCATTTCGTAACAGGTCTTAGTTATTCGAATTCCGACGTTATTATCTTATTGTTAACCATGTGATTACCGTAGACCCCACGTGTCCTTTTCCTCTCCCGATCCGACGTCGAGACGTAACGAAAACACTTAATTCCACTTTTTCCTCGAAATTCGCGACAATTCTATGCTGAAATCACAAATCCGCGATAATTTCACCTTTGGTCCGATTTCCGCGATAATATTGCACTTGTCACGTTTTTCGCGATAATTTCTCCTTTCGTCCGATTTCCGCGACAATTTTCACTTGTAACGTTTTTCGCGATAATATTGCACTGTCCAGATTTCCGCGACAATTCACTCTTCAACGAAAATCCGCGATAATATGCTCATCCAAAAATTCGCGATAAAATGCATGCATGGGCAAAATTCGCGATAATTTCCTTCTTTGCGGGTATTTTCGGATTTTCGGGTCTTAATGATGATTAACTCGTTTTTGGGCCTCCTCACCCCTATTTATAGACATCCTAACTTTTCTAATTCACACTTTGACCCCTCCTTCTTTTGCTTTTGACCTCTCTTTGATCTTTTTCTTTACTTTTCTTTACTTTTCAATTCTTCATTCCCTTTTACGTTCTTTCGTTCCCGTATCTCTCATTATCTATCGTCTAGACTTTACCGTTACATTCCCTACTATTTGTTTCGACATACCTTTTTCTCGGCTATTACATCTTTAGTATGTTAGATGCTTTTAAAAAATATAATCAAATTTTTATGCATTGTGAGGACAAGTTGATTACTTCGTTTATGACAAATAAATGCATTTTTTGCTATAAAGTTATGCCATTTGGGTTGAAAAATGCTGGGGCCACCTATCAACGTTTAATGAATTCGATGTTCAAAGATATGATCGGAAAGTCTTTGGAGGTTTATATCAATGATATATTGATAAAGAATAAACATGGGGATAACCACATCCAGTATATGAGTGATTGCTTTGGTATACTGAGAAAATATAGAATGAATATGAATCCGCTTAAGTGTGCGTTTTGTGTGAAAGGAGGCAAGTTCCTTGGTTTTATGTTGTCTGAAAGAGGAATTGAGATGAATCCTGACAAGATAACAGCTATCCAAGAAATGACCCCTCCGACGACTGTTAGGAAAAGCTCAAAGGCTAACTGGGAGATTAGCCTCATTGAATCGCTTCATTTCGAGATACGCATAGAGAAGTTTGCCATTTTTAAAGGTTTTGCGTAAGACGAATCTTTTGTATTGGGACGACGAATGTAGCAGGGCTTTTGAGAGTTTGAAAGACTATCTAAGTAAACCACCGTTTATGTCTCCTCCATCACCGTGGGAACCGTTGGGTTTATATTTGGCAGTGATAAAAGAGGTAGTGAGTGCCGCCTTAGTCAGACTTAGCGATAAGGAACATAGACCGATATATTATGTGAGCAGGAAATTGTAGGGAGCAGAGTCCCGATATACAGACCTAGAGAAGTTCGTATTAGCTCTCATAGTCGCATCGCGGAAATTAAGGCACTATTTCCAAGGACATCATATTGCAGTTTTGACAGATCATCCTATCCGAAGCGTGTTATCAAAGATTGATACCTCTGGCAGACTAGCAAAGTGGAATATCGAGTTAGGGCAGTATCAAATAGAGTATATCTCCAGGTGAGCATTAAAGGCCCAAGTGTTAGTGGATTTCATAGTAGAGATGACTCGGTCAGAAGAGTTGGGTATTCAGGAGTATTGGGATGCTTTTGTAGATGGATCAGTTTCTGCCGGGCGAGTCGGTATCGGTGTTTATTTTAAGGAAAGGAAGTCTGGTGAAGAACATGAATATGCTGTGAAGTTGCGCTTTCCAGCGACTAACAACGTCGCCGAGTACGAAGCCTAAATATTTGGCATTAACTTAGCAGTAGAAATGGGAATCGTTCGTTTGCATGCTCATTCCAATTCACAGTTAGTGGTAAACCAATTCGCAGATACTTACGCCACCAACGGGAACCATTTATGGATGTATTTAGAAGAGTTGAAAGAGGTGGCAAAAATTTTAAGATATTCACTCTTACATATATCCCAATGGAGGAAAAAACTCGTGCAGACGGTCTTGCAAAGGCGGTGACAATTTTAGAACTCTCGGATGAGTCAAAGATAACAACTATGATCCACTACCAGCCCTCTATCAGCCCGGTGGAGAAACAGATAGCCGAGGTGGCTAATTTGGAACTTTCGAACGAGACATGGTTTTTATTGGATGTTGTAACCGATGAACCATCTTGGAAGGATAATTAATCAGGAAGGAATTGCCCACCGACGAAGGTGAGGCCCGAAGGACTATGCAAAGGGCTACGAATTTTGTCTATGTGGATGATAAGCTGTATAAGAAGAATTTTGGAGGCCCGTATTTTCGATGTTTGTCCCCGGTACAGGCAAAAGCCGTTATGGAAGAAGTTCACGCTGGGGGACTGTGGTGATCACTCAACAGGTTGATCCTTGGCGAATAAGGTTAAGAGGACCGATTATTTTTTGCCAACGCTGGTAAAGGATTGTGTGAATTTTGTTAGGACTTGTTCTGTTTGTCAGTTCCACTCAAATGTGCATCATGGGCCAAGAGCTAGTATGAAACCTCTGCCGACAACATGTTCTTTTGATACATGGGGCATCGATATTTTGGTACCATTTCCGAGGGCACCTAGCCAAAAGAAATTATGTATTGTGGCTGTGGAACATTTTTCTAAGTGGATAGAAGTCGAGGCTGTATCGCGAGTCCGAGAACAGGAAATTATCAGTTTCCTTTGGAGATATATCGTATGTCGATTCAGAATTCCCATGATTTTGGTATCAGATAAAGGAACGCAATTCGCTGGAAAGATGGTTAATGAATGGTGTGAGAATTATGGTATTGAACAGCGGTTTACTTCAGTGGCACACCCAGAAACGAACGGACTTTCAGAGGTTATTAACCGTATTATCCTGCAACAGTTTGAAACACGAATAGATGAATCCAAAGGCTCTTGGGTGGATGAATTGCATAATGTGATGTGGGCATATCGGACATCACCGAGGTCCACTACTGGATTCAGCCCATTCTCTTTAGTATATGGCACTGAAGCCGTGTCTCCGATATAAGTGACTATTTTACCAGAAAGAGTTATCGTTTATGACGAGGTGTTGAATGAAGATATGAGAAAGTTGGACCTTCACTGTATTGATGATATCCACGATAGAGATGCAATACGAATGGAGGTATGTAAAAGGCGGATGGCTAAGAAGCACGACAAAGGCATTTGACATGTGTTGTTAAAGGTTGGAGACTTGATTCTTAAGAAATTGGAAGTCTCGAAGCATGTTGGTAAGTTGGATCGAAAGTGGGAAGGACCGTACAGAGTAACGACAGTAGTGAAGGAAGAACCGTATAAAATCGCAAATATGAGCGGGGAGGAGCTGCGACGGATTTGACATATTTCCAATTTGTGCAAGTATTATGTATAGACGTGACTCATCGATCTTTTTGAAAATAAAAATTTTCCCCTATTTTATGTGGTCATATTCTAATTCTTTAATTATCTTTTTTGACGACATGAATTCAATCGACTAGGGGACTGGTAAGGTAGGATTAGGTCCATTGCATTTTAGTACGAAGGAGGATGGAATAAATTAAATAGGTTAGATTAGAAATGCAATGTACCACCTATCTTATAGTCGATCATTTTCAAACTCGTCAAGTTAGATACTGCATCAAAATATTTTGAACATGATGCGTCTTCCTGTCCGCTGCAGAACCGTCTGTATATAATTACTGTTGGAATATGTTAAGGGGCCCATTTATTGTGATGTAGCCGGCTTAGAACCGAGCATATTTCCGTGGCAAATCAGGGTGCAAGTATATACCTGACTCCTCCATGACACGCCGGCGAGGGTCGCGCCCTCGTTGGAGGCGGGTCCATTTCCGCATGTCACCGTCTTATGAACGGGCCGAATGACGCCGTCTTATGGACCGGTCGAGAGTGCGATGGCACCGTTTTATGGACGGACCGAGTAAGTGGTGACACCGCCTTATGGACGGGTCAAGAATGTGATGGCGCCGTCTTATGAACGGGTCGAGTAAGTGTTGACGTTGTCTTATGGACGAGTCGAAATTGTTTTATCGTCCCTGATGCAAGTGTATATCGGCGGCGAGAGTGTCATGGCCCTAGGTGCAAGTATATACCGGCGGCAAGAGTGTTATGGCCCCGGGTGCAAGAATATACCGGCTGCGAGAGTGTGATGGCCCCGGGTGTAAGTATATACCGGCGGCGATAATGTGATGGCCCTGGGTGCAAGTATATACCGGCGGCAAGAGTGTGATGGCCCTGGGCGCATGTATATACCGGTGACGAAGATATGTTGGTGAAGGTAGAACAATCTCGAGTTCGAATACCTACTCATTTAAGAGGGGTGTTCGCCAAAGTTCGTTATTTCGAAGGATCATTTTCGACTGATATTGAAATGGCCGAGGGTCAAGACCCGCTACACTGGGGACTATTATGCGCACTTGAAGTTGGCTGAAAATATTATATTTATTTTGGGAGATACCTATGACTCGAGGAACATCAATATATTATTTACCTCTGATCAAATTATGTATAGAGGTCTATTATTTTGGGGGAGCTAATTTCAGATGATCTAAGTATACGGAGCTATACCCCCTTCGATGAACGTTGCGAGAAATTAAATTGAAAAGAATAGAAGATGGATTATTCAGAATTGTATGATTATTAAATTGCAATGAGAAATTGAAAGGAAAACAAAATCAAATTACATATATACATGGGGAATACAAAATGGGGAGTGAGTACAAAAGTGAAGAAAACATATGTGGAAGTTTATTTCTTCTTCTTCTTGGAGCTCGAACCTTCATTGGGTCCGCTAGGGCGCTTTCTTACCAGCTTAATTGTCAATGAGAGAGGATCAGTCTCTTTTCCTTTAGTTCCCGCAACGGTCAACTTCTAGGGAACAAAACTCGCCATCTCGACCTCATGGCGTTCCCGAGCTCCTGTCACACTAGCAGGAACGTATAATGGAGGGTAACGTTGACCCATCACCTCCTCATCTTTAAGAAGATCTCCCACGGGGGGACCCACCGGTTCCGGGAATAATGCGGCCAATATTCGAAATGCATCCGGTAATGGGCCCTCTTCGGTTTCAATCTCCTCCGAATACATCTACTGCTTCAAGTCCTCATCCAAATTGAACTGGAGCGCCCCGAACGGATCCCTCGAGCAATCTAATTTGTCCTCTGCAGGCACATGCTCGAACTTCCCGGACAGACTGGGATCGAGTCTTCCTCTCTCTTCGGGGGTTAGGGATATGCCCAAGATTCTCTGAGTCTAGACACTCCCTCTAAAGAAATATAGAACAGACGACGTCGCATTAGCTAGGGCCGCCAGGTTTCGAAAAGTCGGGGAGTGCACTGTAAACTCCCATATCAGTTTCCGGAAACAGTCATTGATCTAGGACGGAAACCTAGTAGCTCGAGCTCGAAAACTGTCCACGGTAGACTGGAGGGATTCATTCTTGGATTTCAGCTCTTTATTCTCCTCTAGGGCCTTCCCGAGGGCCTTCTTGTCAGCAGCATTGGCATCTTTCGCCTTCTTTAGCTTTTCTTCTGTCTCAGCTTGGACCTCCCTCAGCTTCTTTATCTATGGACTGCTCGAGGGCATGCCTTTTCCCGATGTGAAATTCTGCACACTCCGTCAATTCGCTACGATGAGCCCAGCTAAGAGCTTCGATCGCTTTATTGTGTTCTACCCAGAGGGCTGCCATGTCTTGGGCATGCTTTTCCCGCTGATTCTGAATTAATTTTTCTGCGGCTTTCTTTGTCTGCTCCCCGATTATATCCGGTTTGTCGAGCTCCGAATGTCTAAGCATACAGTATTCCCCTATTGCATCTGCGGTGCTCATCTCCACAACCGTCCGCTCCATCTGAAAGAAAAGCAAAAACCATGAAAAAATAGATAATATACGGATGAAACAAAGAGCAAGTAACAATGGTCAATGTGATTATAAACCTCTCCCATCATGCGACGCGCTGTCGCAAATTGGCTCATCAACTGGCTGAAGTCGGTAAATAACGTGTGTTCATCTCGTCCACGCGGTGGCAATGGCGAATTCCTGTCAAAATACGTCAAGGCCGGTCTATTGGAAACGCTATCACCCCTTGGAATCCGAACGGTGACTCCGTATTTTATTAGTACGAGGCCAGCCTGAAGTCCCATCTTGAGCCATTCCTTCACTATATGTTTCGGTATATCTCTTATGCGGAAGGCGTCGAGGAACTCGACGGTTAACCCACTCTTTTTAACGGGTTCGCAATCTCCAAAACGGTGGGGCCCTCCACCGGTCTTTTCCCTTTATCCGAAGGAGCTTCTTGATTTATTTCTTCCTCCGGACGGGTCTCCTGAACAACCTCCTCCACCAGCGGGTCTATCGGCTGACCCCCGCTTATTTCACCTTCCTCGTCATCTCCGACAAAGTCCACTAGTGTCTCAGCGAAGTCATACATCCCTTCGTCGGGGGAGAACTCTCTAGTGGTAAGCTCCAGTCGCCGAGACATAATCTTCAGGAATCTCGGCGGCCTCTATACCCGGCTCATTTCCTGCGGGCTCTAGATTCTTAATTGTCGGAGCAGGTGGTGTTGGAGTAACCGGTTGGGCCTTTTCTGTTTGCAGCACCGTTTCTTGCAAGCTTTGTGCCAACTCGGCCGTGGCAGTGCGGTTCTGAGATCCTTGCGCCATCTCGAAGATAACTCGTCTTTCTCCGTAACAAGTGTACGGAGTGATCTCAACCTATCTACTAATCTCGAACGATCTTCAGGGGGAGCCATTATTTTATCTGCAAAATAAAAAGTCACATGAGAAGTACGGTTAAAAAGATTATAGAACATATATACGTTTTTTTAGGAAGGTTTGCTTATCGAGGGAGAGATGTTGAGATGGTTTAAGTGTTAATGCATGGTCCATATACCTAATAGTCCCCTACTAAAATGGGTTGAGGCCGGAAGAATGTTGTAGGCGACCAAGATCGGGGTATAGAATAGCGTCTTTCGGGGTCCAGTAAGTACCATCCGATTTATCGCACGTGATAAGTATCCTCTCTAAAGCCTTAGGAGTAACGGATCGCGGGATAGGATAATAGGACTCTGGAAAGAAATGTTCCCCCTCAATTGGGATCCGCCACGGAAGGCTAAGTGCAGATAACCTAGTGGAACCCACACAAGTGACAAAAAAGAAATGCCTCTTCCAATCATGATTCGATTGAGGATTTGAGAATGGAAAAGAGCTTTTCTTGTGCCTCAAACGGAAAAAGATGCAACCTTGAGCACCACAATGGATAGCGGAACTGACTTGAAAGATTTGGAAGAAGCTACCAACGGTCATCAAAATCTCGTTTGTCTTCATGAAAATGATAAAGGCAACCACCAAAGATATCGAGTTTGGGTTCAACTGGAAGAGATAGATATTTAAACAAGTTAGGAGTGTGGAAATGAACGGGTGATGCGGAAAGCGGAGACCATACTCTAGATACTCAAGACAAATAGTGTGAGTGCCAGCCGGTGGACGTAGGATCCGATCAGAGGGACCCGGCTGGTATAGAACACAATCGGAAGGAATGTGGTAATTTTCCACGAGAGATTTCCACTTCTGGGGATGCATGGTATAGGGCTGGTCAAAAGATTTTTAGGCCTTGACAGTAGAACTCTGAGAACCTATCGTATTCTCAAGATGTGCGATTCAATCGAAGAAGTGAGGATAAGGGTTCGTAATGGAAGAACGGAAAGCTGGCAAACTCAAATTGGAACTCCCCGAGCCGGATGAGGAGTCCGAGGAATGGGATGACGAGGCATCGGAGTTCGAGGAATGGGCAGAGTCGGAGGACATGATGTGAAGTTCTCGAAATTAATATTTTTCCATTTTTTATAATTTTTTCAAATTTTATTAAGTGTCTCGCGAGTTTTCGTACCAAAAGTCGCGAAAGTCACTGTGCAGCGTATGCAGTCGCGAGTTTTCATTCAAGGTTACAAGTTGCCTATGTCACTATTTATCCAATGTAGCCGCGAGATTTCGTTCCAAAAGTCGCGGAAGGGACTGTGCAATGGAAGTAGTCGCGAGTTTATGTTCGAAATGTCGCGGAAGAGACTGTGCAATGGAAGTTGTCACGAGATTTTGTACGAAATGTCGCGAGAATGCGGTGTTTGCGTGAAATGGTACTGTAACAGGGGGCGGCACTAGTATTTATAGGGACAAACCCTCGAGTAGAAAAATTACGAGATTTTCGCCTGACCTCAGAATCTGGCGTTCTTAGTGTCAAAACGATCAGGTCTGTGAAGGGTTTCCAGCCCTACTCACGGTTTTCCCGTAAAGATTCCCGAGCGAGTATCGACTTTCGGGACTAGCTAATATGATATGGTTTGCGACTCAGAATCAGAATTTGAAAACCAGGGGACTATTGATGTTACCCGGGGATATTTTCGGTATTACGACATCCTGGGAGCTCGTCCGACGTGGCTAGATGGTATTTTCGGTATTCTCGTGTACTTACGTCATTCTATAGTTTTGTGGGTATTCTTGTAATTTGGACTTCCCGGGCTTACATATTAGCATTTGACTAACGTTTCTAGCAAATTCGGACATATTCGTCCCCAGAAGGAGCAAATGGTATTTTCGTAATTTGGCACCCGAGAAGCGTGCCGGTAAGTTGTGGCGATATTTTTGGCCGTATATTCGATATCTGGAAGCAATGAATTTTTTACGAGGTTTTCCGGTATTATCTCATCGATATTTCCGGCTAATTATCGATCAAGATGCATTTCTGGAGTTCTATTGCGGTATGACATTTATTCCAGTTTAATTGAATATTATTTGGTTACAGTGGGCTGAATCCAGTGAAATTGGGCTCTTAGGCCTGAAACTTATTAATTAGACTGGATTTCTCTATAAATATGAGTTTCAAGGCACTGAAAAGAGATTCTGACTCTCTTTGTACCTCCCAAGGCAAGACTCTTGATCAAACTTGTGAAGGTACTCGCGAGATTTCGTTTTTCAGCCTCCACCCGCGAGTTCTCGCACCAAAACTCGCGGCCAGCTCCACTTGAGATACTATTCATGAGTTCTTGCTCGGAATCACTATTCACGAGTTCTTTGCTTGGAATCACTATTCACGAGTTATTGCTCGGAATCACTATTCGCGAGTTCTTGTTCGGAATTACTATTCGCGAGTTCTTGTTGGCATTACACTATCCGCGAGTTCTTGTTGGCATCACACTATTCGCGAGTTCTTGTTGACATCACACTATTCGCGAGTTTTCGTACGAAAACTCGTGGCTAGCCCCCTCATTCGCGAGTTTTCGGCAGTTTCATCGTGGCGGAGCATATTTGATCGCTTTTCGTACCGTTTTCGCTCAGATTACCGATACTTATTCATTGTAATTGTACATCTCGATTATTATAGTGAAAACCAAGGTAGAGCTTCGCTCTCCCGAGGACGTAAGCTTACACATTGTGGCCCCAACCTCGTATATCGCTCGTGTCCCCACAACAATTAAATTTTGAATAATTAAAAAAAATTGACTGATCTAAGAATAAACGCTCTGAAATATTTTTAGACGAGATCACATCCTTATTCATATGTCATTCCAATATGGGAACTGTAATATTGCTACTTTATGTTGATGATATATTATTAACTGGAAGCTCATTAACATTGATTGATTCTTTAGTAGGGCTGCTCAATCATGAGTTTGCAATGAAGGACTTGGGATCTATCCATCATTTTCTTGGAGTGCACTTTGTACTGACATGCAATGGCCTACACATGTCACAAACTCACTATGTTGCTTCTATTTTGGACAAGTTCAACATGACAAATTGCAAGCCAAAGTTGACCCCATTTTCGACAAAAACTAAGGAAGATGCGTATGATAACAACCCGATAAAGCCTCGTGAGTTTCGCGCGCTAGTTGGGGCATTGCAATACTTGAATTTTACAAGACCGAACATCACATATTCAGTCAAATATATATCCCAATTCATGCATGCTCCTACTATCCGACACTTGAAATTTGCACGTCGAGTACTTCGCTACATCAAAGGCACTTTGGTGTTTGGCATTTCACTTTCATCAACTTCATAACCTTTCCTACATGCATATTCTGATGCTGATTTGGCCACCTGCCCAGTAACTAGAAGATCTGTTATGGGATATTGTGTTTTCTTTGGGAACAATCTTATCTCATGGTGTTCGAAAAAGAAAAAACGATATCTCGATCCAGCACTGAGGCAGAGTATAGATCAATGGCACATACAACTGCGGAAATAACTTGGCTTCAACATCTTCTCAGTGATCTCCGAGTTTCACCATCCACCACACCAGCACTATTTTGTGACAATCTCAATGCCCTTCACCTCATAGTTAATCAAGTCCTACATGCTCGGAGTAAGCACATCGACCTTGACTATCACTTTGTGCGTTAACGAGTTGCATTGGGTCAATTGATCACTCAATACATCCCAACATCTCAGCAAGTGGCGGATCCATTTACAAAGCCGCTCACCAAAGCCATGTTGTCATCTTTTACAACCAAACTCACCCTCTAAACTCGGCCTCGTTTGAGGGGGGATAATGAACCAAATGAGACAAAACCCAAGGAGATATAAGGAGGAATTGGAAAGATAAGGAAGGAATTGAGTTTTATCAATTAATTTTGGATCATTAGAGTGTGATCTTGGTTCAATAGTAATGAAGTCATGCAGAAAACTTAGTCAAGGAAGATATGATCTTTCTCCAAAAGATTAAGGAAACTTCCATATTGATCAATATCAAATATGGAATTATGAAGAATTTTAGGCAATCATCAATTATGAATCTTTAGGCAATTACTCTATATATGTTTGTAAAACTCTTTGTAACAAAAAAAAACGATTCTCAGTAAATCAATTATCATTCTATCTTTTTCTTTAAGATTTAGTTACAAAACACCCAACATTTTTATTCTCGTTACAATAACAATACAAAACATGTTTGTTATAGTTCCTTTTAGGGGTATAAGCAATCGCCCGATTTGAGAACTCTTTTTCATCTGAATCCCATTTACTTAAATTATCCTTTTGAATTATACGACTTACCGAACCAGATTTGTATATTTGGTGTTTGGAGACAACTTAGGCTCAAATGTACAACGAAGACATGGATCTTACATGAAAACCAAAAAAAGGAAAAAACCACAATGTTTCAAGAAGGAGTTCTCGACGAATGAACTATCAAAATAGCGTACAAGAAATAGAGAATACAACGTGTAAGAATGACCAAAAAGATCAAAGGACAAAGTGATAAGTGATATAACCCTATAAAAGATATAAATAACTTGTGCGAAGAAGATTTTAGAAAAGATTAGACTACATTGTTCGAAAAAGAGAGCTCTTCCAACCTCATGATTGTTTATTTATAATTCATTAGAGGGCGCAAGCGTCTTTTACTCATCTCCATTGTTAGACGTTAGATTCCCTTAATTAGTGGACGTCTACCATGACTGTAGATATACCATAAGTACGTTGGTTTCCTTGAAACCCACATGCCCAAATGACCCAATATGGATCGCTTTGAGTCCATAAGGATAGAACCATTTTACAACTTGCAATTCGATCTGTGTGCCATGGGGGCCATTCCATAACTTGGAGGATTCTCCACATCTCCTACCGTACATCTAGGCCATATCATGGGCAAGGTTTGTCACTCCTACTTGGAGCTCGTTTGTATTGGGCCTTGCCACATCAGCCCATTATTGCTATTATCGGGCTGGATCAAGATTGGATAGGGCTCATTTACTTGTCTAGTTCACTAGCATGTTGGGTGTCTTCAACCAAGGATAGGCAGAATTCATGGTATCACAGTGATGAGAACCTTGGGACCTGTTAGTGAAAGCAGCCGAGTCCAAGAAGATTCAGCCCAAGATGCGCTATGACCCGAACGAGAGATAGTTAGGCCCAAGATGGAATTCAGCATGCGATTGGCCAAATTATTGGAGCAATAATCTAAGCTTAACCATTCGAGGGCGCTGCTTCACGTAAGACCAGACATCAGGACGTTGGAGCAGTCTCAACATTTCAACGAACCCATGAGATTTAAGGAAACTACAGATCTCAAGGGCAAGCGTTCGCCTTAAGGAAAGTTACCTATTTTGGTGTATTCGATAACATAAAGTGGCTTGAAAAAAGGAAGGGAAGGAGAAAGACATGGTCCTTATGGTGTTCTATAAATATAACCTCTTTTCACAAGGAGGATAAAAGCGAGTTCTCAAAATAAAAAGATGAGTTTTCTGAAGGGAGGAAACATGTTTAGAGCAGACAAATTTTTCTAATGTTATATAACTTTCCGTGAGCATAAGAACGTCTTTGGATTGTATTTGTGCATGTTTTTAACCTTGTTTATGTGACGATTTTGTAACCTGGTTCATCGCGATAATGCCTTCGTTGAGGGCATTCATCTCCTCGAAACTGTGGTTCTATCCCTGCTCTTTGGGTTTCCACGTTAAATTTGTATGAGTCTTGATTGCATTCAAGTATAGGTTGTCTCCACAACACTATAATGATAAAAATCGGATTTCTATCGTTAATTTGATTAGAATCCAGTGACCAATAATACCCACTAAAAAAGAACCACAACAATTTGACATCGTTCGTTGGACGATTTGTGAACATCCATTGAGGATTTATATCTTGCTAGGATAATCACGTAATAGATCCTAACGCTAATGTTGTCGAAGATACGCTTGAAGATCCTCCGCTCCTGTTCCAAGGGAGGATTTGGAGGCTATCGTAAGAAGAATTTTGAAGGAGATAATGTTTATTGTGCCTCAAGAAACTAGAAAATGGGTTGTCGTCGTCCTGATCGAAAAGGAGACACGACCTATGCATATGAGGGATTCTAATATAGAATGGGCCTATGTCAGTGATACTGAGCTCTGGAGTTTTGATGAGAAGGAGATCCTCATATGCGGAACCGATCAAGAGGGAGCCTCATTAGACCCCGTTCGCTCATAAGTTCAACAAATACATTAAGGTGAACGGGGCCTTTGGAGTGGGGGTTTCATAAGTCCCTAAGGAGTAATCCCACCTTTTTGGGACAAGAACATGGCGTAGAACCAGGGTTCATGGGCCATAAGAAGCAGCCCCGAGAGGTTTCGGTGGTGAACAACAACCATGCTGCCGAAGCCGTAGCAGTGAAAGATGAGCGAGCCTTGGTGGTGGCCAAGGCAGAGAGGGGGTGTATTGTGAGCTCCATCACAATACAAACCACCCCACATTAAAATGCACACACCTTCAGGAGACGATTTCTACTATGATTAAGGAGGGGCCAAATTACTAGGCTTGGTGAAGAAATAAGAAGGAATACCTCCTGGGGGTTTTGTATCAAGGCTCGGCATGGGCCAAGGGTGCGTAATAACCGGTGTTGTGAGAACCCGTAATATTAAGAGTATTTGCGAGCTAGATAATGTTATTGAATATACAGTACGATGATACTTAAATAGAATATATTGAAGATATATAAATTACAAAGTAATACAAAAGCGTAATCATCTTTAATTATGAAGGGATGATATATATATTTACTTGGTAAAGGAACGAAAAATAATATGCTCGAGAGAAATCGGTTGGTTAGAGTGAATTAGATGACGTTAAATCAAGATATCATATAATCAATACATCGAGAATTAGAAGATAATAAATATTGTTATATTTAAATAAGATTATGTAAGTAAAGTATATTGAAGGAAACTATTTAATAACTTGTTAGCTAATAATAACGTAGGATACATTATAATATATTATTCTATTAGTTAATAAAATAATCTATAGAAATTATAATGTTATAATGTTGGAATATAAGAATTTATGAGGTAATTTACTTTTGTTAAAGAAACGAAATCGATAAAGATTGAAATAATTGTAATGATAAGATGAATAATATAGAACGAGAAACATATATTTTGTATAATCATATAAGTTGATTTAATAATTTATTCAATACTATAATAAAATTAAATCATATTTTATTCGAATGTATGAAATAAGTTGTGATGACCCGTAAATTCGAAATGCATCGAGATACCACGATATTAGTAAAATCGTAATGTTGGGGTGCGTTGTGGTGGTTGGGAATCACACAATTCAAAATAGGATGAAGACGTAATGAAAATAATGAATACTAATATACAATTTTGAATAATTAGTGTAGTATAAATAGTAGTGAAAGTGGTGGAGAAGAGTTTTGGGTGTAGGAGGGAACATTATCTCGCAGGGTTTTGCATGGCTATAACCAACGCGAGATGCAAAATGCGAGAATTTGCAAAGTCCCACGTTGCTTTGGAGTAACAACGCAGTGGCAAAATCTTGTGAGTGCATGGCTGTTTTGCGGTAATTTGCACTCTATTTTGGTAACGATGAAATTATGAATTACAATTTCGTTACGATAAGCGGAAATTGTTAATAATGTGATTATTTACGAGTGATAGTTATTTCAGAATTGTGGAATAAAACGGTGAGTAGCGTACGAATTAAAGATAAGTAGGTTGATTAATCAAATAATATAAAATTTATATTCAAAAGTAAATTACGTTCTTAAAGAGAAAGGTGCACATGAAAGGATAAGTAAAGTTTTCAAGCATGTTTTAACGATGGTTTACGACGAGTTTTCAATAAGTCTTTAAAGCAAGATGAGTCTTCGAGTGTTTTATAATTAAAGTTGTTTTTAAAGAGTTTTAACCGAATTTTCTATTATTAGAGTATGATCGCTCTACAGATTTGTAGTATAAATCGAGGTTAAGGAGGACATGAGAAAAGTTGGTCATCGGATGAGAGATAGTGTATTTAAGGAGTCGAGCATAAAGTGGATTTTTACATAATCTAATGAGATAAAGTGCATGAAAGAAGTAGATATGTTTTGGTAGTATTTCCTTTATGTAGAATATTTCATTATATTTTAACGATTTTAAGTATCAATGTTCTAATGCCTCTGAAATTCTAGGATTAAACAATTCTCAATAGAATACATATATCACACCCAAATTTATTTTACAATTAAAGTATGACATGTCATACATTTCCGAGGAAAGACACAAGGCTACATCTATTTCATTTTAACTTCTTTACACTTTACCATACATAATTTCATTTTAAACATTTCTTATACAACACATATATATCCAAATATGTGTATTTAACATAAAATAAGTCACCAATTTACACAACATCATTTTTAAATATCTACAAACTTTACATATCTAAACAAAAAGCCATAAATTGTGTTTTCTTTCAAAATTCACATTTACGGTGTTTCTCTTTCCAAATGACAGTCGATCCACTGATCTAACGCTCCGAAGATGTACCTGGAGGGGTAATGGTCATGAGTCTGAAACAAGTAAGAAAAAAAATGCACGAGATGTCATATAACAATAAAACAAATAATCATTACAATCTATAATTCACACATACTTAACTGCACTTTCTTTTCTTTCGTTGCAAAAAATAAGGTCTGGTAACCCCTCCATGACCTGTGGTTTAAGCATCACCACAGTACATGAGCTCAATCTTTTCCCATATTTCACTTCAAAAGAAACAAGAAGCGCTACCAACTCATTTCCCATTTATATCTACTTTTCTCATATCATAGTGAGCACTCACAAAGTGTAGAACATGTAATCCCACACTTTTCTTTCTATTTTCTCTACAAGAATGTCTATTCATTAGTCATATCCATGGTAAAACCACGTTGCCAGAAGTGTGTGTCCACAGTCTGTAAAACTTTCAGTAAAACAATGAAAGTGCAGTATGATAATTCTTCCCACCAGATCAAATTTTAGAGCCGCAATGATATCGTAAAATCATACTAAAATTCTCAGTGAAAGCCAACACATAATGATGCATTATTCAAAACGAATCATATCAATCATAGCTCTCAATATTTCCAGTTTATTCGTTCAATACAACACAAGTGGTGATGCCGCAGGCAGGAAACAGTTTTGCGACATTTCAAGAAATATTGTATAACATTTTATATGTTTCATTCCTTACGTTGCACTTAATTTTTCCAGAAAATACACTTAAAGAGGAACAAATTCATGTAATATTTGTATCCAAAATCGTTTCCATAGAGTACCAGTAAATTCAACAAGTCAAATAATCACATATGTTAAAACTGTTTGTAATATTGATTTTATACTCAATCATGCCATTTACTTCCTATTTTCTTGCTGTTTTTCCTCAATAAAATTGTTCTTATACACCTGATACTTCTTCTCCTGATGTAGGACACTTAGTTAGCTTATAAAAACCAAGTTTAAAGTTCAAAACGAAGCAAATCACCATGGCTTTCTTCCTTGGTTCCTTGATGCGTTTCTGGTATGCTGTTCTCTCTTATTCCTTCATATGAATGACTAACTTATCCTTTTCCACTACCTTATCCTCTATTTATATGCCTAAGACATATGGTTTTGTATATATTAAGGATTAAATGATTAATCAATCATAATTTGTTAAATAAAACATCATATTTAAGTGTTAAGTTACCATGTCTCATGTCTTTGCATGCCTTAGTCATATTTGTCTTGCCAAAACTTACTCATTTATGTCTATACTTATGTATCCTAATAAGAATTACCTTAATAAACATCATTTCTAATAATTGGTCCAAATTTCGAGTCTCACAACATATCTCTTTAAAACAATGTTAGAAATATTTGATTTTCACTAGATAATACACAAGTTTTCTCTATGATAAAACATATTTTACTAATGTTAATGCACAAGTAACATGTTACACGAAATACTATATGTAGAATATAGCTACCCTTGTTCGGCTAATCCTTGCCTGTCTTTTCTTTATCATTCCTGGAATTCAATGCATACAAGAGATAAAAAGGATATCAACATTGGAAAAAAGGAAGAATCAAATGTGATTAAAAGATGCGCAAAGAATAGGCAAAATACAAGAAGATTATTGAAAAGTTAAAAGTGGAGATACAAATGAGAATACAAGGTGGATGATAAATTGGAGAGTGAATTAGTGATAAGAATGTTAAATAAAAATATATATGTAGAATCATTAATATATTTTGTACTTTATATTATCTATAATATTTGATTTATTCATATCATCTGAAAACTCAAATCAATGAAACGAACCTATTGAAAAATTAGGTTTTAATATATCTAATTCGAAACAACTAAACATCATAAGAATTTACCAAAACCCATAAAAAATGGTGGATCTTGTTTGCATTTCAGATACAATTATACTTGTTCCTTCACTTATTGAAATTCTGGTTTATTAGTTATATACAATCCTACACACAATGAATTATTAACTCTAATTGTAAAGAAAATAAAAGAAATTTGTCATGAGATACATTTAAATGCGACTACTAATGGTACTTTACTAATTTCAATATAACATATAGGATGTACGCAAATTGATTTAGGTAAATGAATAAACTATTTTTATAAAATAAAAAGCATAAAGTTTCGTAGTAGATACGACAAAACTCTTCTTTATCTCTTAACTAGAAAATTTGTCATTAAACATGCCTAAAGATCATAGAAACTTAATAGGGAATACAACAGTGAATGAAGTAATGTGGAGAAGACGTGGTCAGATGTCCGCCACTGGCTCTATCTGTCGAAGCTCTAGAAAACTCATCTATTTCTCGTGTTGAGAAGATGATTTTCGAAAATTCACTTCCTCAATATATAGAGGCACTTAATTCAACTATAGAATATTTCTTTCATGTTATTTGATATCATATTCGAGCTCAAATGCATGCAATCTAATATTTCAGTCTAAAAATATTATTTATAAAAAGAGACAAATACTTAATATGACCACATGCATCAAAATTGAGCAAGTAAAAATATGTTATTTTACTACATAACATTGTTGCTATTCACTTCAAACTCAATTTACAAACCTTACAATTAAAAATGAAGATAATTCCAACACCTAAAACATTAAGGTATAAAAGAATTTTCCTTCATATATCTAACAATTATTTATTGGAATTATAGCTACAAGGGAGTATTGTTATGCAAAAAGCTCATGTATATTTTGATGACCAGGAAATTATCTCCAAAAAGGCGCGAAAAATAGCCTAAGGGCTCGCAAAAATCTGCCGAGTAACAATTCCTCGTGAATTTATCTTACTTCGTCGCAAAAACTTGACATGCACAAAATTCCTCACGATTTTAAGCACAATTTTCAGCGGATTTCTAGGAGTGAGTGTAATTAATCACGGATATGTGCGAGACGTGAGGAGGAAGGGATAACAAGGAGTTGCGGTAACATGAACCATAAAATGCTAAAGTAACAATGATACGACGTCATGGAACATAGTAATAACATGGCAAGAATGGGAGGCATACATGCTCATTGAGTTGGCTAAAATCTAACGATCAATTTGACGAGACATGCTCATCGAGTCGGCTATAAATCAAGTAATAGTAAGAATTTAAAGTAAAGAAAAATATACGTAAAAAATAACGTCGGAAAGAAAAGAAACGTAAGAGAAAGAGGAGAGTAAACATAGAAATAGTAACGGGCTAGGACTCAAATAGATAACTTCTTAATTGTTTCATTGTATTGTTAGAGAAATTTTCATTGATAAATTGTGAACACTTTACAGACTTTGTAGATGATAAGGCATGGTATGAGATTGGGACGGGAGGTTGTTCACAATTAGAAATGCAGCACGTTTTAAATTTATTGAACTTCTTTTTTGTTGAACTTTGTTGTCATTTTGTTCATGAAGTTTGAAAACTTGTTTCAAACTTTAAATGTTTCGCCCACTATTGAACTATTGTGTTTCATTTCTACAATCCGGGTAGGCCGGTTTTCGGGGTGTTACAAATGGTATCAAAGCCCAAATTATCATAAAACCAGTGGCAAAGTGATCCTAAAAGTTTTCCTTATTTTTGTGTCCGTTTTTATACTTGGAATAGAATCGAGTCTGAGGACAACCAACCATATGAATGAGGTATCGGAAGAGGTAATAGCACGTGGATATATGGTCAAGGATAACTAATGATGATATTGTAGGGAATCACACCAAGAACGAGAGCTCACACAAACTGGGAAGAGGACAACAATGCGTCTGAACAAATATCTATAATAGAGACCCAATGATTGGCTCAACGACCCAATGATTGGCTTAGCCAGGAGAGAATGAAGTATATTTTCCAAAGCATGGGCAACACCCTCGTAACTACTAGGATGCATGGACATATAGAACGATAGAGTAATCATCAAATGGATCATGCACCCCGACAGGAAATGGGAGATATGTATTCCAATGATAATTGAAAAAGTCAGGAATGAGAGAGAAGCTTTTCCGGAGGAAAAACGGAAGACCCGAAAGCATGGATGATTCGACTAGAGGAAAAGTTTGAACTAATTGAGGCGCTCGAGAAGATGAGGGCGATGTTTGAACCACTATGGTTTCACTGTAACACTGCTAGATGAAGGGGAATTATGTCGGTATCGATGCTAAAGGATGAGCCCCTTCCATGGGGAACATTCAACAATGCATTTCTCGATTATTACATCCAAAGGAGTTGAAAAATGACAAAAGAGCAGAGTTTGAGAAGTTGACGCAAGGGAATTGCATGGTGATGGAATACATGCAGGAGTTCGTCGAGTTGGTTAGATATGCTCCGGTGGTTTAGCATTAAATGGCTGAGATGATGAGGATTTTTTGAGTTTGGTGGTGACTGTGGTTAGGATGGACAGAGGTATTTGGATATTTGATGGCAAGCGAGGGAAAGACTTATGTATTTTTTGATTGTGTGTTTGTGTCGGAAAAGTTAGGTAGACATTTTGGGAGGAATGGAGATAGGACTAGAATAAATGTTAGGACCCATGACCTGAATCCCTCGAAGCAACAAAAGGTACATAAGGGGTGTATGGCGGAAATCGGTTCAGTAAGAAAGAAGGCTAATTTGGTTGAGTGAGGGAACATGAGATTTGACACCATATTATAAATGGATTGGTTATCCAAGTACCATGCCAATTGAAATGTAAGGAACGCACACAACATTTTTATTGGCAAAGGCGAGTTCCAAGTCCATGGCCAAGCACTTATTAGGTTCAACAATTATGTTCCACTTAATCCCTTTTTCATGAATACATATCTCTCCATCTAAGGAATGGGAAATCGTTGAGAATGATTCGTATCTAGTTTATGTCCTATAAGAAGTAGAAGGCGCTTTGGTGGGACCTTCACCAAAAGAAAAAGATTGCAGTCGGTTTGATAATGATCGAATTACATAGCTTCTTCGGCCCGAATCGAGGAACCCCTTAGTGGGTGTGAGAGATATGGACCGAAGCCCAATCCTGGAGAACATGAAGGGTTAGCACCATGCGTAAGATATTTGGCATTCGTAACCATCGAGGAAAAAGAGACACCCTTAGGGAAATTCTCGATTATATGTGAATTCGCAGATGTTTTTTCAGAGGAATTACTGGGATGGCCCCTAGTTAAGGATGTAGTGAATTGGATAGAGCTCATACCCGGTACACAATCGATTTCAAAAGCATTATATTGGATGGTGGCAAAGGAGATGAAAGAACTTAAGAAACAAACTGAATCATTATTAAGAATGGATACCTTAGTACGAGTAACTCGTCGTGGGGGGCACCGATGTTGTTCGTTAATAGGAAGGATGGTGAATTGAGAATATGTTATGATTATAGGGAACTACATAAATTCATGATAAAGAACATAAACGGTTACCAAGAATCGACAACCTATTCGGCCAACTACAGGATGCGAAGGTATTCTCATAGATGGACTAAAGATCCGATGATTACACCAGGTTAGAGTGAAAGGGCATTTCGAAGAAGGCTATCAGAACAAGGTATGGTTATAATGAATGTACGATGGTTCCGTTTGGATTGAAGAATGCTCAGGTAATATTCATGGATTTGATGAATAGAGTATTCCGCCAATATCTGTATAGATTCGTGGTCGTGTTCATTGATGATATCCTGGTGTATTCGCAAAACGAGGAAGAACACTCGCAACATTGAGTATGGTAGTACAAATAATGAGACATTATACGCCAAGTACAACAAATGCGAGTTCTGATCTCACAGTATAGCATTTCTAGGACAAGTGATATATGCTGAGGCAGTACGAGTAAACCCGATAAAAATAGAAACACTAACGAAATGGGAAAATCCCATGAATGTACGAGAAATCAGGAGTTTCCTCACACATGCCGGATATTACCGAATATTCATAGATGGATTTTCAAATATAGCGAGACCATTGGCCTATCTCACCATAAAGGAAGTCAAATACGTTAACAACAAGGGATGTGAGAAGCTATGCTAAACGAACACGAGCAATTAACAATAAATAAAGTTATGGTTTATCTAATTATATTATACAAAATAATAAATTACAACCACAAATATATATGATAATTAATGTTTAAAACACGTAAAATGTCAAAATAGTTGTTATTGACTATATTATATCCCAATAATATCGACATACATCTAATTTTTTAAACATTAACAAAATTATATTCATATATATAAATAATAATAAATATAAATTATAAATATTTCGAAATAAATAATAATAAATTTAAATATAAAAACGAACTCGTGTCCAACAGGTGTCCGAGTAGAGTTGGTGTCCGAAAAGAGTCCGACTCGTATTCGACATACCTAGTCGTAGTTTGTAAGAGAATGGAGGGCGAAATTCCAATTAGTAAGTTAAAACACCTATCTTATTAGTACGTTAATAAGGGTAGGGATGGGCCAAGGAAACGTACTAGGTATTTGAACACGAAAAATCCCAGAAAATACCATAAAGAAGAAATCCACGATGAATTGTACCATAGCAAATCCTCATGAAATCTATCAAAGAACCATTCCTCGGGAATTTATCTTAATTCGTCTTGAAAACTTCACCTACACAAGATTCCTTGCAATTTTGTGCACATTTTTTCGTGGATTTTGGGGAGTGAGTGTAATTCATCGCGGATCAGTGTCGAGACTTGAGGAGGAAGGGATAACAAGGAGCTACGATAATAGAACCATAAAAAATTAACGTAATAATGATACGACGTCATGGAATATAGTTCTAACATGTCTTATGAATGCATGAGGAAAACCAAGAAACAAAACACTGGGAACAAAGTAAGCGGAGTGAACACATTGTATTTAAGAAATGTTAAAGTAAAGGAAATAGAAATTAATATAGTTGTACAACACTTAAAGAATGTACATTAAATAGCTAAGACTCGGGGTGAGGTGGAAGCACCGAACCCGACATCATGCTCAGTACACGATGAGCCAATTGTAGGGCATGCGTTAGATATCAGAAATTGTATTCACAGATATATAGAGGTACATACTAAAGGTCCAAACGCAACCAGGTAGGGTTGGATTAGCCCCTGAATACCTATCCAATAATGGGAGGCATGCAGGCTCGTCGAGCCAAATAAAAGCTATCTTGGTTAGATGAGACGTGTTCGGAGATAATAATTCCCGCTATAGTAGAAATGCAAAGGAAAGAAAATGAAACATAAGGAAATGATGTCAGAAAGAAGAGAAATAAGGGAAAATGATGGTAAACATAAAAATGTAAACGGCTCACCTTCAAATAAATAATTGACTTAATTATTGTGAGGAGTTTCCATCAGAAATGAGGCAGAGGTCTTAGATAGGGACGGGAGGTGACCGTTGATTGTTCACAATCGGAAATGCAATTAACTTTGTTGAACTTATGTATTGTCAACTTTGTTGTCGTTCTTTTGATGAATTTTTAAAACTTATATCAAAATTTAAATGTTTCACACACTACATAACTATTGCGTTTCGTTTCTTCAATCCGACTAGGCCGATTTTCGAGGCATCACATATATTACCGTCAGGATTGGAGAAAGACAACGTTGAATTTACCGAGCATATCCCATCATTGAAATCTTTGAGGTGATATGACTAGATAACATGGATACGCCAGTTAATGATGATGAGGAAATGACTTATTGACGACGTTGACACATTTAAGCTTTGTAATGTATATTGGAATTCACTTATTTTCAAATTCAAAGAAAGTGTGTTTTAACTTTCCTTATAATTAATTACATGGGCAAAATCATACTTTATTATTCAAAATACATTTTCATAACATCAACATATCGCATTTTATGAATGCATATGAGAATCAATTGTACAACATATTCTCATTCGCATAATATATCCAATCATACCCTAATTTAAATCTTCGAACAACAGCTCGGGAGTTACTCCCATTGCGCAAAATGGGATAAATTCAAATCTCTCATTTTTATTTTCAAATCTCATAGTGCTTCACTAGAATGTTTTAAATTCAAATATCTCCAACGTGTCACTCAACAACACCATGATAAACACCAAATAAGAAAGAGTGACATCTTGATTATATGCATTTTCAAAACTTCAAATTTCTTTCAAAATTAATTTACATTTTCCATTTTTTAAAAAAACATATCAATCAACTTTTATAAGAGAAAGTTACTGTTTCAGTCCGCAAAACTTAACAGCTTTGTCAAATTGGTCTATGTAAAACTATGAGCATCAAATTTGCATCTCGCCTATTTTTATATTTTAAGTTTAATCCTAAGTTCATAATGCGGTCCAAACACATCCGGTAGGACTGGTTCACTTGGTATCTGGTACAACTTTTAGTTCGGTTCTATTCAACTTATCTTTAAAAAGATATAAAAATAAATCAATTTCAAACTCAAATAAGACTCTAATCATTTATATAAGAGGATATGTTCATAATCTTGTGTATATGGCATCAGTCATCCATTTTGGTAAATTTAATCTAAATTATGGTTTTAGAGTTGTAGGTTTGCGTTTAGAAATCATTATGATACATATACATAATTGATTTGCTCATTCTTTCCCAACATGAATTTGATATTTTTTGGGACTTTGAAACTACAATTATCATTTAAGTGATTATATTTCGTTTAGAAATGGTATAAGGATATTTATTTTTAAGAAAATAAATATCTATCTGGTTGACCCTTTCAATCCACCAGGATCCAACCAAAAAACTATGAAATTCATACCAGTGATATATCCAGTCATACCAATAAATATCATTCATGATCTGTACACTGATATATCACCGATATACTAATTATATATCCAAAAATCTGCTCGTACCGGTCACGGCTGTAAGAACCCAAAATTTTAGGAGAATTAGATTTCTAATAAATATTATTGAGTATATAATACGAAGATATCAAAATTGAATATATATTCTAGTTTAAAGGTAATAGAGAATGGGTAATTTTATTTAGTAATTAAGAGATGTTAGATAATTATATTTTGTAAATGAACAGGAAAGGTTTAATGATTGAGATTGTATGGTTAGGGATATATCTTGGTTTTGATAAATTAGAAATAAATATATTGAATATATTGTGGAGTAAAATATAGGATAATATTAATATAATGAAATGTTATTTAATAACTATAATACATTAGAGAAAACTATTCAATAAGTAATTCGATAATATTAATGTACAAAATATTATATTAGTTATTAAAATGATTGATAGAGTTTATGGTATATTATAACGAGTGAAATCATATAATTTGTGTAGATAATGATAAATTAAGGTATAATATAAGAAATACAATGTTAATTAGATGTTTTTCACGATTTTGGTTCATTTAGATCGAATTAAGATAGAAACGTAATAAGTAAATTAAATATTGATCATATTTGATTGTAGAAATGTACTTTAATATAAATAATATCAGAATGGTATATGACTATTAGGCTGGATATTAGGTGGGAGGCCCATAGCCTTTGGTCCATTATCGGATGGAGGATCAAATGGATTGTCATTGAGAATCCTTGGGAAAGGTTGTGATGACGTAAAGAATTGCATCAAGAAGACGAAAATTACATTTTTTGGGCACTCGTATTTCTTGCTATATTTACATAGCCGGGATGATTACAAACTCTAATTATGGGCATAATTTGGGTAGCTATAGTGTCTCTCCTTAGCCTAATTGGGTAGCAATTTTTTGAACAAGTAAGTTATTGTTTAGAATCTTTTCTCGGCCGTATTAGAAGATCAATTGCTCCTTATCTGTATATTTTGAGGTGAAGAAACTTACTCATGGATACATGGAAGATTTATGTGTTATTGTATCCATACTTTCCTTTAATCAAAGAAGTTGGCGGATTGGTGAACAAAATGCATAGAACTTAAGATTTAAATGGGCAAGGTATTATTCCTGTTCGGTTAGTTTTAGCAAATTAATTGATGTCACCTGTCGAAGTTGAAACTTGATTTCAGGGCTAATTTAGGAGTAGATGAATAATGATTAATTGGGATAATGGGATAGAATAGTGGACAACATATGAAATAAAGGTAAGCATGATAATTAGTAAAATAATAGAAAATTTATATTCAAAATATAATTTCATTTTAAATATAAATTGTTTTGGGCTACGTTGTCCGAGCGGGCGAGTCCACCCGTACCAATGTATCCTTGAGATTTTGATGTGTCAAAAGATAAATTTAAGATTCGGGGAAGGTGAACACACCGACCCGACACCTTGCTAGTACACGTGAGCTATAAGACAAAACATGCCCCAAGAGGGAGTGTAACGCGTTACTAAAGTAAGGGTGGAATTGACCAAAGTCAGGGAAGCAAAGATGGCTCTTCGATATCTGACCCTCAGCGAGAGGTCAGCTTCAGCGAGACATTTTCACGAACATGTAAAAAATTCGGGCGATGACTCGTCGAAATCCGACCCTCAAGGAGAGGCCCGCTTAGGTGAGACATGTCATCGGACATGTAAAAGTTTTGCAAGATAAAGTAAAAGACACATGAAAGAATAAGTAAGGTTTTAAAGTAAGTTTTTACGAGGTTTTAAATAAGGTTTTGAATGAGCCTCGGGACATGTAAGTTTTAACGAGTTTTATAAAGATACTAAAAGAGTTTGAAAAATAGTTAAGTTTTCAAGTATGACTTTTATACCGATGAGTTTTAAGAAGTTTTCAAAACAAGACGAGTTTTCAAAAGATGTTTTAGAAATAAATTTATGTTTTTAAGTAGTTTTAACCAGAGTTTCTATTATTCGATTATGACCTCTCTATAGTTTTGTAGGAAATGAAAAGATTAAGGAGACCATGAGAAGAGCTAGTCGTCGACAGATATCAAGAGTAATTATGGAGTCGATGTTAAAGTAAGTTCGTCAAGATGTTAGATAGATGAAGAGTGGAAAAGAATTAGATAAAGTTTTGTGTAAGTTTAATTAGGTAAAATATCGATGTCGTATGCTTTGATTATATTATAATATGGAAAAACACCTTGTGTTGCAATGAAGGGTGGAGCACGGTGTGTCGCGAATTGAAAACGGTTAGACCCTGATATTACCCGAGGGTATTTTTAATATTACTACACCCCGGGAGCTCGTCCGACGTGGTTATGTATTATTTCCGGTATCCTCGTATATTTGTGTCACGATATCTTTTTGTGGGTATACTCGTAATTCGGACCTCCCGAGCTTATATATGAGCGTTATACTGACATTTCTATCAGTTTCGGGCAAATTCGTTCTCGAACGGGGCCAAGGGTATTTTCATAATTTTGCGCATGGGGAGCACACCGGTAAGTTGTAGCGATACTTTTGGCTGTATGTTCAATATCTAGAGGCAAGGAGTAAATATGTGAGGTTTTCTGGTATTCTCTCATTGACATTTTCGATTAATTCTCGACCGGGACGCATTTCCGAAGCTCCGGGACTATATGGCTTTTATTCCAATTTAATTGGATATTATTTAAGTACTTTGGGCTGAATCAAATGAAATTGGACTCATAGGCCTAAAACTTACCAATTGGGCTAGATTTCTCTATAAATATAAGTTCCAAGTCACTGAAAAAGGGGTTCAGACTGTTATCACGCTTCCCAAGGCAAAGCATTTATTTTTCTGCACTGTCCGATCCGCGAGATCTTGCAAGTATTCGCAAGATTCTGCCAGTGTCCGCGAGATTTTGCACTGTAAACACGTATTCGCGAGATTTTGCACTGAGCCGAGACGTTTTGTACTGATCCGCGAGATTTTGAACTGCAATCTGCATTCGTGAGATTTTGAACTACAATTTGCATTCGCGAGATTTTGAACTGCAATCTACATTCGCGAGAATTTGCAAGCAGTCACGAGGTTTTGACAGTTACTGCACAACAAAGTGTTTTTGATCGTTTTCCGTGCCGTTTTCGCTCGGATTACATGTATTTCTTCATTGTAATTGTATTTATCGCTTATTATAGTGGAAACCAAGGTAGAGCTTGCTCTCGCGAGGACGTAAGCTCACATATTGTGGGCCCAACCTCGTACATCGCTCGTGTCCCCACAACAATTAAATTCCGAATAATTAAAAAATTGACTGATGTAAAAAATAAATACCCAAAATATTTTTAGACGAGATCAGTTTTGCGTCGTCCGTGGGGAACTAGATTTTATCCCATTGTGAGCTTTATTGCCGGGTTTTGGATTTCTGTTATCATGACTACTCGGAATTCTGATGAAGATGTTTTCGATGAAGAGATTGAGGTATAACCTAATCCTCGGGCGAACGATGAGGTTGCTGCGTTACCGGGAGCTCAATCGTCAATCCTGGAGGAGCCTCCTGCTCAAAATGTCACCGTTCGACCCTCCCGGAGCGGGATTTCATCCGGAATGGCACCTATTTTTTATCCTCCACCATCTCGGTGTTTATCTAGATGTTATGAATTTTCGAGAGTTGGCCGAGTTGCACTTCGTAATAATGCCCGCTGTTATGGTCCCTTTTTAGGGGTACCAACAGTCGTCCGGTTCGTTCAACAAACGAACTCGGTTCTAATTTCTTTAAAATGTGGAAGACGATTAAAAGCTAAAAACCAAAATAAATGCACGGCAATATATAGTGGAAACCCCGTGAACTGGGGTGAAAACCACTCGACTAAGAGCTGATTATGCTCTTAGCCTGCTCACTGAAGAAAATAAANGGGGCTGTCCCCGATTATCTCTTCCCCGCGGCCTGTGACGATCGTCACCTTGATGGCCCCTTCGGGGGGATTCCGCTCTTTTGCCCTTCTGACCGTTTCGGTCGGGCTTTTCTTTACCCATTGCCTCTACCGTCTCTTTCAGCAATGGGCACTTCAAGGTTGGATGATCACGATTATGATGAAGCTCGCAATACACCCGGTTGTCCTCCTGCTTCGGGGGGACATCTTTTTCATTCACAGCCGCTACTTCTCGCGACTGTTTCTTCGTGTAGGAAACCCGATGATCACCTGCGGGCTCAGAATTCCCGCTAGGCTTCCGATAACCCAGCCCCAGCGCTTCATCTACCTTAATATATTTGTTGATTTTCTGAAGCAGTTTCCCCAAGGTAGATGGTGCGCTCTTCACCAAACTGGCCGAAAGGCCCCACGGTCCAAAGACCTGCTGTAGAATATCAATTTTATCGCGCAGCTCGAGTTTGATGCCTCGGGCGGTCCTGTTGAATTTTTCCATAAAGGACCGAAGGCTCATTTTCGCCGGAATATATTTTAGCTGGTATAGTTCCTGCCTGCTTCGGGGCGGTCCTACATTTGGAGCGAATTGCTCTGAAAAAGCCAAAATAAAACCGCCATACGACTGTATGGATCGGGCCGGCAGATTTTTGAACCAGGTTCTGGCATCGCCTTGCAATCCTGCCGCGAAGATACGGCACTTCAATGAATCCGAGGCCCGAACTGTTCCCATAGGTAACTCAAAATCAGCGACGTGATCAATAGGATCACCATCGCCTCGGAATGTCGGCAACCCCTCGGAGCATCAAAATCCGAGGGGTTGCGATAATGTCGATCTGGGACCGCTGCCCAGATTTCTTCTGAAAAGGGGAGCATCAAATCTCCCAAGGCGGCTGATACGCCTTCAGATTGCTTGGATGACGCTTGGACAGCATGTAAATTATGCCACCAATCGTCATTCTTACTTCGCCTGATAGGAGCCTCCATGGCCCTGTTAAATAAGCCAGGATTGCATCCCAGATTCGGTTCGCAATCCTTCAGCGCACGTATACTCTCAAACTCCCTGGTGAGCTCATTTATTCGTCGCCGCATATGCTCCTGGTCATTTCCAGGAGCGGGGGTTAGAGCTCTGGCCGGAGGGGGAGGAGTAGATCGATATCTAGGTCTCCTCGTGTTGACGCCACGCCTGAAGGTTTCTTCCTCATCAGTGCTGCGTTCGTCGGGATCACTTTCATATCCTCTGTCTCTAGGAACAGGGCTTGAGATAGCCGGTGGTTCTGTTCCACTTTTCTCCGCCGTAATTTCCAGTACCACCTTCCTTACGACAGCCTCCAAATCCTGTAATGTGAATGTTGGTGCTGGAAGACTGTCGGGAAGCACGTCACTATCATTTGTCGGAGTTCCAGTTGCCATGTCTTTGATTATCCTATCCTAGGTAGAAAACTCAAATGGGATTAGAAAAAATCGTCCCCAAGGACTCGGTTCTGATGAGTATCCTATCCAAACTGTTATGGTCCCTTTTTAGGGGGTACCAACAGTCGTCCGGTTCGTTCAACAAACGAACTCGGTTCTGATTTCTTTAAAATGTGGAAGACGATTAAAAGCTAAAAACCAAAATAAATGCACGGCAATATATAGTGGATACCCCGTGAACTGGGGTGAAAACCACTCGACTAAGAGCTGATTATGCTCTTAGCCTGCTCACTGAAGAAAATAAATCAAAGTTCATACAAAACAAGCTAATGAAAATGACGAGGTAAAGAAAGCGAGAAGAATCCGGCAAAGTAACAGCTTGTTCTTCCGCATCCAAAGGGTCCTGTCTTTTCCTTCGTCTTGCCCTGTATTTATAGAGTTGCCGGCGAGTGTAATCCATGCCCTGTAACCACCTCTGACAAGTTTGTTAGAGGTTGTTATCGCAGGATGTAAAACGAGGTTGGGACCGATGCGTGGTCTGCGTGATCGGGCCCGAAGCGTGATAAACGTGACAGGGCCCGAAGCGTGGAACGCGTGAGCCTGTAACCATTTTGTAACTGTTCGGACGGAACCCCGGAGCCAGCTGTCAGATAACGCTTTTATTTACTAAGGTTATCTTCGGTCCTCTGTGTTGAACATCGGGCCGCTCTTCCTAAAAGTGTAAGTGGGCTGTGAGAATTCATTTTGATTATTTAAGTCGGCCCAACTGTTATCGGGCCTCGCCCATTACAGGGTACCCGGTCCTAGAGTTCTCATCACCCGCCTTTCGTTACCAGCGCGCTCTAGATCCGCGGATCAAACTGAAACCTACGAATATTTGGAAGAGCGAAGACGTACTTTAATGGCTCAATTGGAGGAAGTTGAAGCTCAAAGGAGAACCCGGAGGAACAATGTTACCCCGGAACCCGTTAATGATGAGGTGGCAGAGGAAGACACTGACCATGTTCCGGAACCGCAAGCAAACACTACGGGAACCGGAGAGCAGAACGATACTTTACAAAGGATTGGAGATTTAATAGAACTGATGTTTAAGGAGATGTACGGAAAGATGGAACAAAACGAGGCGAGGATGAAACAATTTGAGGCAAATCTGACTCTTGGTCAGGAAAGGATACAGGTGAATGGCGAGCACACCCGAGATACTCATCAGACTTCTGCTTACGAGGGCGATTATATCGAACAGGAAAGGGCTGGTGAGCCTTATGGTAATCGAGGAAAGACTTTACCATCTATGGAAGTTTTACAAAGTCCGTGGAATACTTCAAACGCTTTGTCTCCGTTTTCCACGGCAATTATTAGTGCCACCCGTTCTGAGTTTATTGAAATGCCTAAGGATCTTCTGTAGTATTGTGGGTCGACTGACAAACATGTTCATACGTCGAACTTGGAGATTCATGTGAGTTTGATGAATTTCAGTGATCTTGCTATGTGTTTTGTTTTCGCGGCTTCTCTTAAAGAATAAGCCCTCCGATGGTTTAATCGTTTACCAAGGCGTTCTATTGTTTCGTATCAAGACTTCAAGGATCAATTTTATTCAGCTTTTTCGCCTTTCAATACGCCGATATAGTCTATTACCTCTTTGACCGCGTTGCGGTATGACTCTTCGGAGAGATTGTTGGGTTTTATTACCCGTTTCGAAGCGGAGTGTATGAAGATACCTCGGATTACTGTAAGTGAGAAAGTTGGGGTGCTCCAGCTTATTTTAGTTGGACACCCGTTATGTAATTCTTTGAATAGGGATCCCCCGGAAAATATGGAAGAACTGGCTTTGAGATGTACGCAGTACATCCGGGAAGATGAAGGCTTGCGAGATCACAGAGTGATCGAAGTGCGAACTTATGGTTCCCACAACATAGTTGCAAGCCGTGTGCCGGATAAGAAAATCGCACAATCAAGACCTAAATTAAGAGCTTATCCATCATTCAGTTATGAGCAGATCTTCGCCATTATTAAACAAAAGAAGGGTGGATCTCCTCGTTATCCCTCCCCCCTTCAAGAACCAACACCAGGGACTTATGAATCCTAAGTATTTTGTCGTTTTCATCAGAGTTTTGGACACACAACTAACGATTGTCGAGAATTGATGTCTGAAGTTGAGAGGTTGTTAGAGTTGGGCCAGCTAGATGAGTTGATTAACACTTTGGAGGCGCTACCGGAAGCTAACTCGGAAAAGGTTGACATGAGTGTCCAGTTGGGGACAGCAGCTAAACCCCCAAAGGCAGACCCACCACGACTGAACACAATAGGTCGTGGATATGGAGGACAACGTGGCCATCATCAGAGGGGTGGCCAAAGAGGATTTTTTAATGGTGGTCGGGAGAATCGCAGAGATGAAAGGAGAGAAAATAATTATCGTGGTCGCGATAGGAATCAGCCGTAAAGGAATCAGCAAGGATATCGGCAAGAAGGTTATCAACCTGCCCCTGGAAACCAACAAGTACCTCCTCCCCCCCTGCTGGCCTGAATCCGGGTCAACCTATTTGGAATTTTGAGGAAGCTCGGCCGAGGTGGGGAAATCTAGGCCCCAATATAGTGACTATTGCAGGTGGAAGGAGCGTGGGGGATTCAAGTCGAGCTCGTAAGCGATCCTACCATGAGTTGGAACAGAAAGGTCGCTTCATGGAAGTTAACCTAGTCCAATTATCTTACTTTAAAAAATGGCCATATCTTTTGGACCTGAAGATTTATCCGGAGTTTTCTCACCGCATGATGATACTCTCGCCATCTCTCCTATTATTGCGAATCATCCTATTTCTCGGGTGTTAGTCGACAATCAAGCTGCTACCAATATTTTGACTCTTGCAGCTTTCGAACAGATGTCTTTGAAGGGAACCACCAAGCTCCAGCCGGTGCAAACAAAATTGGTTTGTTTTAATAATAGTGTTTTTGCTGCTGAGGGATCTGTCTTTCTGCCAGTAACTTTGGGAGATCAAGGAATATCAAAGACTTTATTAGTGGAATTCGTAGTCGTGGATCTCCCTATACTTATAATGCGATTCTCGGGAGAAGTTCTTTGAATTTATTTGGGGCTGTGGTCTCTCAACCACATTTGATGATGAAATTCCCCACACCTTTCGGCGTTGGAAAAATGTAAGGAGATCAGGAATTGGCGCGTTCTTGCTATAACATAATGTGCACGAGTGATATGGATGGGTCTAAAGCAAAGAAACATGTTTGTATGGCGGAAGTCTTATCTGAAAAAGTTGTGGATTCAGCTGACACTTCCTACAATAGGAAATATAAAGAAAACGAGATGAATATGGAACCCTTAGGTATTAAGACAGTGTCTTTATTCTCCAATAATCAGGAAAAGGCAGTGATAATCGGTTCTGAAATGACGCCAGAGCTTGTAAAGGAGGTAATTTCTTTTTTGCGAAATAATAAAGATATTTTTGCTTGGTTTTATTAGGATTATGTGGGGGTAGACCCCCTAGTTTGCTCACATAGACTCAATGTTAACTCATATGTTCGACCAGTTCATCAGAAAAAGAGGTAGTTTTCCCATGAGAAAGAAATGACCATTGATGATGAAGTGGAAAGTTTGTTGCAGGCGGGGTTCATAGAGTCTGTCAGATACGCGGATTGGGTCGCTAATCCATTGGTGGTCCCAAAGTCGAATAATGGCTGGAGAGTTTGCATTGATTTTACCGATTTGAATAAAGTATGCCCGAATGATCCGTATCCGCTGCCGGCCATTGACATGATGGTGGATGCGGCATGTGGCTTTGAATTTCTTAGTATGTTAGATGCATTTAAGGGTTATAACCAAATTTTTATGCATTATGAAGACAAGTTGTTTACCTCTTTTATGACCAATAAATGTATTTTTTGCTATAAAGTTATGTAATTCGGTTTGAAAAATGCTAGGGCCACCTATCAGCGTCTAATGAATTCGATACTCAATGATATGATTGGAAAATGTTTGGAAGTTTATATTGATGACATATTGAAAAAAAGCCGGCACGGGAATAATCACATTCAATATCTGAATGAGTGTTTTGATATATTGAGGAAATATCGAATGAAGTTGAATCCGCTTAAGTGCGCCTTTTGTGTAAAGGGGGGAAAATTCCTTGGATTTATGGTATCAGAAAGGAGAATCGAGATGAATCCTGATAAGATAACGGCCATACATGAAATGACTCCTTTGACAACTGTTAGAGAAGTCCAAAGATTAACGGGTCGATTAGCATCATTGAATCGGTTCATTTCGCGATCTGCAGAGAGAAGTTTACCGTTTTTCCAAGTATTGTGCAAGACAAATCTATTGTATTGGATGATGAATGCAGTATGGCCTTCGAAAGTCTGAAAGATTACTTGAGTAAACCACCATTTATGTCTCCCCCATCTCCTTGGGAACCATTGGGTTTGTATTTAGCTGTATCTAAAGAAGCAGTGAGTGCCGCCTTAGTCAGGCTTAGCGACAAAGAGCATAGACCAGTATATTATGTCAGCAGGAAATTGCAAAGAGCGGAATCGCGCTATACATACTTGGAGAAATTCGTGTTAGCCTTAATAGTTGCCTCCCGAAAATTAAGGCATTACTTCCAAGGTCACCATATTGCGGTCTTAACAGATCAACCTATCAGAAGCGTACTATCAAAAATAGATGCCTCTGACAGGCTAGCGAAGTGGAATATCGAGTTAGGGCAGTATCAGATTGAATATATCTTGAGACGAGCTTTAAAGGCCCAGGTTTTAGTGGACTTCATAGTGGAAATGACTCGATCAGAAGAATTGGCTAATGAGGAATACTGTGATGCATTTGTCGATGGATTAGTTTCCGCTGGGCGAGCTGGTATCGTCGTTTATTTTAAGGAAAAAAAGTCTAGTGAGGAACATGAATATGCTGTAAAACTGCGCTTCCCTGCAACTAACAACGTCGCCGAATACGAAGCCTTTATATTTGGTATTAACTTAGCAGTCGAGATCGGAAATGTTCGCTTGCATGCTCACTCCGATTCACAGTTAGTAGTGAACCAGTTTGCAGATACTTTTGCCACCAAAGGTGAGCATATGTGGATGTACTTAGACAAGTTGAAGGAAGTGGCGAAAGGCCTTAAGACATTCGTTCTTATATATATCCCAAGAGAGGAAAACACTCGTGCTGACGGTCTTGTAAAGTCAGCCATGATCTTAGAACTCTCAGATGAGTCAAAAATAATGACTATGATCCATTATCAGCCATCTATCAGTCTAGCAGAGAGACAGACCACCGAAGTTGCAAGCTTGGAACTTTCGAATGATACGTGGTTTTTATTAGACGCAGTAGCAGATGAACCTTCTTGGAAAGATGTGATTGTCAATTATTTGGTTAAAGGAGAATTACCCGCCGATGAAGGCGAGGCCCGCAGGACAATGCAAAGAGCCACAAACTTTGTGTATGTAGATGAGAAGTTATACAAGAAAAATTTTGGAGGACCCTATCTTCGATGCTTGCCCCCAATACAAGCAAAATCCGTTATGGAAGAAGCTCACGCCGGGGACTGTGGTGACCACTCGGCAGGTCGATCTTTAGCACTGAAAGTTAAGAGGGCCGGGTATTTTTGGCCAACAGTAATAAAAGATTGTGTGAATTTTGTACGAGCTTATTCCGCTTGTCAGTTCCACTCGAATGTGCATCATATGCCGAGGGTCAACATGAAACCTTTGCCAACAACATGTCCTTTTGACACTTGGGGCATCGATATTTTAGGTCATTTCCCCACCGCACCCAGCCAAAAGAAATTCTATATTGTGACCGTGGAGCATTTCTCTAAGTGGGTAGAAGTCGAAGCTGTTGCCCGAGTCCGGGAACAGGAAGTAATAAGTTTCATTTGGAGATATATCATATGTCGATTTGGAATTCCCAGAATTTTAGTATCAGATAACGGAACACAATTATCTGGGAAACAAGTTAACGATTGGTGCGAGTGTTATGGCATTCAACAACGATTTACATCCGTGGCACATCCAGAAACGAACGGGCTTACGGAAGTTATTAATCGTATCATCTTGCAGCAACTCAAAACAAGGATAGATGAATCTAAAGCTTCATGGGTAGATGAGTTGCATAATGTGATGTTGGCATATCGGACATCACCAAGGTCTACCACTAGATTTAGTCCTTTCTCTCTGGTATATGGCTCTGAAGCCGTTTCTCCCGTAGAGGTGACTATTCTGTCCGAGAGAGTCATTGCTTACGATGAAGTATTGAATGAGGATATGCGAAAGTTGGATCTTCATTGTGTTGACGATCTCAGAGACAGAGCTGCCATACGAATGGAGGTTTGTAAAAAACGGATGGCTAAAAAGCACAATAAGGACGTCCGCCCTATGTTGTTAAAAGTGGGGGACTTAATTCTAAAAAAAGTGGAAGTCTCGAAGCATGTTGGTAAACTAGATCGAAAATGGGAAGGCCCATGTAGAGTGACGGCGGTGGTGAGAGAAACAACGTATAAGATTGTGAATATGAGCGGAGAGGAGCTGCCACGGACTTGGCATATTTCCAATTTGCGCAAGTATTATGTATAGACGTGACTCATCAATCTTTTTAAAATAAAATTTCCCCTCTTTTTTATGGTCATATTCTAATTTTTTGAGTATCTTTTTTGACGACATGAATTCAATCGACTAGGGGACTGGTAGGATAGGAGTTGGTCCATTGCGCTTTAGTATGATGGAGGATGGAATAAAATAATAGGTTAGATTAGAAATGCAATGTACCGCCTGTCTTATAATCGATCATTTTCAAACTCGTCAAATTAGATACGGTGTCAAAATACTTTGAACATGATGAGTCTTCCTGTCCGCGGAAGAATCGTCTGTACATAGATATTGTGGGAATATGTCAAGGAGCCCAATTTATTATGAGATAGCTGGCTTAGTACCGAGCATGTTTGCGTGGCAAAACGGGGTGCAAGTTTATACCCTACTCCTCCATGACACGCCGGCGAGGGTCGCACCCTCGTCGGAGGCTGGTCCATTTCCGCAGTGGCCCCGGGTGCAAGTTTACACCGACGGCACAATGTGATGCCGCGGTGCAAGTGGGCACAGTGATGACCTCGGGTGCAAGTTTATACCGACGGGACAATATGATGCCACGTTGCAAGTGGCACCGTGATGACCTCGGGTGCAAGTTTATACCGACGGGACAATGTGATGCCGCGGTGCAAGTGGCACCGTGATGACCTCTGGTGCAAGTTTATACCGACGGGACATTGTGATGCCGCGGTGCAAGTGGACACCGTGATGACCTCGGGTGCAAGTTTATACCTACGGGACAATCTGATGCCGGGGTGCACGTGGCACCGTGATGACCTCGAGTGCAAGTTTATACCGACGGGACAATGTGATGCCGCGGTTCAAGTGGCACCGTGATGACCTCGGGTGCAAGTTTATACTGACGGGACAATATGATGCCGCGGTGCAAGTGGCACCGTGATGACCTCGGGTGCAAGTTTATACCGACGGGACAATGTGATGGCCCCGAGTGCAAGTATATATCGGCGGCAAGAGTGTGATGCCCTTGGGTGCAAGTATATACCGGTGGCAAAGATGTATTGATGAAGGTAGAACAATCTCAAGTTCAAATAACTACTCATTTAGAACGCATGTCCTCCAAAATCCGTTATTTTGAAGGTTCGTATATTTTCGACTGTTATTGAAATGGCCGAGGGCCAAACTCCGCTACACGTGAGTGCATTTATGATTTCTATTTGAAGAAACAATCCGGATAGCCGAACGATCGCCTTTTGGTTTATTTCCACAAACAAATATTATGATTAATGGGGACTCTTACGCATACTTAGGGTTATCGGAAAAAGTTATGTGCATGATTATTGAGCACCCTTACCAGCGTAAGTGAATACCTAGGACTCAGGCAAAATCTTATTATCTCGGAGTCCCATTTCTCGATTTGGATTATTCGGTGTTATATTTTTCTTGAAGAGTGTGACGAGAAGTTAAAAGAAAAGAAAGTAATTTCTTATATATATTGGGGAATACAAAATGCGGGGAGACTACAAAAGTGAAGAAACTATAATATTTGGAAGTTTATTTCTTCTGCTTCTCGGAACCCGAACCTTCACCAGGTCCGCTGGGACGTTTCTTCACCAGCTTGATTGTCGGAGAAGGGGGATCAGTCCTTTTTCTTTAATCTCCGCAGTGGTCAATTTCCTAGGGACAAAGCCCGCTCTTTCAGTCTCGTGGCGTTCCCGAGCTTCTACCACAATAACGGGAGTATATATCGGAGGGTCGCGTTGACCCATTACCTCCTCATCTTTAAGGAGATCTCCCACGATGGGACCCATCGGTTCCGGGAATAGTGAGGCCAATCTTTGAAATCGATCTGGTGGTGGGCCCTCTTTGGATTCGATCTCCTCCGAATACAGCTGTTGGTGCAAGTCCTCCTCCAGATTGAACTGGAGCGCCCCGAACGGATCTCGCGAGCAATCTAATTTGTCCTCTGCAAGCACATGCTCGTATTTCCCGGAGAGACTGTGATCTAATATTCCTTTCTCCTCAGGCGTTAGGGATGTGCCCAGGATTCTTTGTGTCTGGACACTCCCTCTAAAGAAATACAGGACACAAGCTTTCGCATTCGTCAGTGCCTCCAAATTCCGGAAGGTCGGGGAGTGTACAGTAAACTCCCACACTAATTTCCGGAAGCAGTCATTTAACTAGGACGGTAACCTAGCAGCTCGAGCCCGGAGACGATCTACAGTAGATTGGAGGGATTCATTCTTCGATTTCAGCTCTTTATTCTCCTCCATGGCCTTCCCGAGAGCTTTCTTATCAGATGCATTGGCATCCTTGGCCTTCTTCAGCTTTTCCTCGGTCTCAGTTTGTGTCTCCTTCAGCTTGTCCTGAGAGTATTTCTCATTCACCTTGAGGGTGCCTATGGACTACTCGAGAGCATGTCTCTTCCCGATATGATAGGCTTCGCACTCCGTCAATTCGCTGCGATGAGCTCGGGTTAAAGCTGCGATCATCTTGTTATGTTCCACCCGTAGCGCTGTCATCTCTTGGGTATGTTTTTCTCGCTGATTTTGCATTAGTTTCTTCGCGGCCTTCTTTGTCTGCTCCCCGATTATATCCGAATAGTCGAGCTCCGAGTGACTGAGCATACAATAATCCAATACTGCAGCCACGGTACCCAGCTCCATTATTGTCCGCTGCATCTGAAAGGAAGCAAGAGTTATAAGTACATATATATAAAGTAGTGGGTAAACAATTGAAAAGAGACAACAGTTAATGCCATGACGAACCTCCGCCCCCTTACGGCATATCGTCGCAGCTTGTCCCATCAACCGACTGAAGTCGGCAAAGACCGTGTGGTCATCCCTACCACGTGGCAACATCTGCGGGTTCCGGTCAAAGTATGTTAAGGCCGTCCAGTTCGACACCCTGTCACCTTTCGGGATCCGAGTGGCGACTCCGTCTTTTATCAGTATGAAACCGGCCTGACGCCCTATCTAGAGCCATTTCTTCACCGTAAGCATCGGGATATCCCATATGCGGAAGGCATCGAGGAACTCAGCGGTTAACCCACTTTTCTTAACGGGTTTTCTCAATCTCCAAAACGGTGGGGGCCTCCACCGGTATTTTCCCCTTATCCCGATGAGCTTCTAGGTTTATCTCCCCCTCCGGACGGGACTCATGTATCACCTCCTCCACCACAGGGCCTTTCGGTTGACCCCCGCTGATTTCTCCCTCTTCGTCATCCCCGATCACATCGACTAGTGTCTCGGCGAAATCATACATCTCCTCGTCGGGGGTAAATTCTCCGGTAGTAAGCTCCAATCGTCGGGACACATGAATCAGGTCTTCGGGACTCTCGGGGGCCTCTGCAGTCGGCTCAGTTTCTACCTGCTCGAGATTTTCATTATTGTAGCAGGCTGTGGGAGATTAACGGGCCTGACTTCATCAGTTGGTGGCTCCACCTCTTGTGTACTTAGGGCCAGCTCGGCCGTGGCAGTGCGGTTCTGAGCCCCCGGCGCCATCGTTTTTAGAGCTTAACTCATATTTAAAAACATCATTAATTCATCCATTTATTAAAAGACATGGTTTCGCACACATTTATCCCCCTCTCATTACGGTGTCGGAGTTTTCCGTGCCTGGTAGCACGTCCCCCCAGTCCGACCGTTAACTATTGGCCGGCCCGATAAGATGTGAGGTCCTCCTTCCACGAACGTAACAGGCACTAAGCCTTTCAATTCGTATTTGTTGGACCAATGTTCTTCCTCAGTTCATTTTCACGTAAGGACCGTCATACATTCTCATGCATGCCCTAAAGTTTGGCTATTCGTGAACAGGTATGATGGCTAGCAGGTGTTCCCGCACCGCCCCGAGTCTTACCCCCATCTTTCTTTATATACAAAATCATTTCGGGGACACACTTTTCCGACGGGTGCAAGCTCCCTGGATAACGTATCCTATGATTTTAACTCAACGCAACTCACTCTATTTTAATCCTTAGACCTTCTATTATTAGGGTATGTTCACTTCGCTTACCTTTCTATGGTGGTATCACTTCTTCCAGTTCCCTATAATGGTTATTGTTATTTGATAGGTTCCTTTGACATGTTATTTTATCTCATTCCTTGTTTACCGCAAGACTTGTACTAGGTTCAATGCCTCCCACTCTAGTTTTCACCAACTATCGCGTAGCTATATAAGGGTTAGCGCTGATTTGGCAAGTTCTAGCGAATTCATCTCCCTTTCGCGTGGATTCGGTAAGTTCTCAAGAGTTCATCTCCCTGTCGAGCGGATTTGGCAAGTTCTAGCGAGTTCATCTACCTATCGCTTGGAATTGGGCAGGTTCGCGCGACTGTGTCACTGTTCGTGCGGATTTGGCAAGTTTGTGCGGATTTGGCAAGTTCACAGGGCTACGTTCGTTGTCGCATCAAGTTTGCTCGACGGTGTCACTGTTCTCGCGTTTTTGGTAGGTTTATGCGAAATTGCAGATTTGTGTGTCAAATTCCTTCCCTTTACCCCATTTAACTCATATTTATTGTAATTCTTTTGCTAAACTCCAGTTTAGTCCTTAATCTAATGCATTCTTTCATTTCTACCCCTATTCCCTAATGGATTAGCCCGTTATAACTCAAAATTCCTTATTACCTCTCGGTCTCCATGTCCTTGGGGCATCTGATCGTCATATCAGAGAGCTTGGTTTCCCGGTTGTTACATTACCATAGACATGATAGACCTTCCCATAATTCCTGGTTGTGAAAGACTTAAACAATTTTGGGTTAAAGAGAAAAGTAATTGATGTACCTCAGTCAACCACCCATGCATTCATCGGATTTTCTAGACTTAGTACAAATGCATCATCCGACCAGCCGCTACCAAGGTTGAACTCTTCTCTTTGTTGGGCTCTTTGCATGTCCTACAGAAGTATCTCTTCTATCCACAATTCTAGGACTCACATTGCCCAGAGTCTTCGACTTTCCTCGATTATTCGATCGACTCATGCCCTTGCATTTATTTCCTCGGTTGTTCTTTCGACCAGGTCAAGAATATGCAACTATTGCATTATTGTTGTCTCCCCTTTCTACTGTTGTCTTTATTTGCTGATGAGGCAAATGATATACGTGTGCACACATCATGGGACTCAAGCTCTCCCGGTTGATTACTGATGATATCAACTGTGGTTGACCACATTTTGTGAATGGAATCAAAAATGACAACGGTCTGCATGTCATAATAAATGACATGATCAACTATCGACAACTGGTTGATAGAATTACAGAACTCTTTAAGATGTTCTACAACTAAGACATCTAATGACATTGTCTTTTTATATAGTTTTCGTGTCAAGAGCACACTTTCAATGAATACCGCTTGATATCGTCCTAAGAAATTTATTATTTGAGGAAACACTTATTTCTATATAATCGTCTCCCACTCGAGATCGGAAGCAGATCGGGATATTTTGATAATTGGCTTGGTTTATAGCTTTTGTGGTATTTGGATCGGGTTATTCAGTTGGTGGACCTTTATATTTAATTTAGAGATTAATAGATCATTATTTATTGGACTCCATTATTGATGGGCCGAGAGAGTTATAATTGTGCTGGACTAATCATCTATATAAACATGGTTAAAATGTTAATAAGGGGAACGTTTTTTGGATTACCTAATGAGAGGTTGATTATTGATGACCTAAGGAAGAGGCCGCTATCCACTTATTTTCGGCCTGAAAACCTACGACAATGGCCACTGAAGATAATCTTTTTTCTTTTGGTTTGTGCATCTTGTTCCTTGGTTGTAAATATGCAAACATAACGTTTATAGTGTATTCAAAGGCTACGGCCGGCGTGGTTTTTTATTCTTTCTCTTACAGAAAGGTTTTTCACCTATAAAAATCGTGTCATTTTTTCATCTTATTCTCGCATTAACTTTAATTCGACCCCTACCCATAAAAGGGGGTCTAACTTTTGTTATTGTCGATTTTTAGCAGCAATAACATTGGCGCCGTCCGTGGGCAAGTTTGAATCCCATTGAGTTTTTATTACGGAGTTTTGGATGGAAATTTATGCGAATATATTTTTCAGATTTGCACAGTTTTGGAATTGGGTCGGTTTTCGGCAATGTACCGTTGGATTGTTTTGAAATTTATGGATACCGTTACCATCATATATGTCTCAGTTATGCACGGTGAAGATTAATTTTTATTGTTTTTTCGATGTCAGAATTAACGTTGGTCTAGAAGTGATTCTTTCTGATCTTTCAAGTATACGAAATTTGGTTTTTCGATTCGAATCTCATAGATGTACCGTCGGATCGTTCTGAAATTTTTTAGCATGGTTTCATACATATCGTTTGGTATTCTGATTGGTGAAGATTAGTTTTTATTGTAATTTCATATTTTGATTTACTATCCGGATATATGGTTATTATTTCTAATCATCTAGTCATGCGCAGTTTGAATATTCTATTAAGTTTGCATAATTGCACCGTTTAGTCTAGACATGCGCAGTTAGGATGTTTATGAAATTAATATATATTAGTCCAGACGTACTTATAAATGTTTTAGACGGTGGAGATCGATTTTAAATGTTGTTTCAGTTATTAATTAACGACTAACTTTTAAAGTTTCAGTTTGAGTTTTTTGCTATACTAAGTTGTGGTATTCTATATGATGTGCATTATTTCATCGTTGGAGTATTCTAAAATTTACGTATATTATTAATCACACATTGTTCTGCATTCTCAAAGGTGGAGATCAGTTTCTGTAATCATTTCAATGTTCAAACTATTGACGGACAAACAATGTTTCTTTCGATTTTTCAGAATCCGTTATTTTGGAATTCTAATATGGATATAATTATTTCATCATTGGATCGTTTTGAGATTTATACATATTGATCAAGACGGATTATTCAATGTTCTGAACGGTCTTCGTTTTGGAAAGTGATGATTGATCTTATTTATTTTGGATTTTAAAGTATGTAATCCAAAGAAGATGGATTTCTTTATTATATGGATTGTGATAATGTGGATCTTAGGATCTCTTTATTTTTGGTATTCTCTATGGTATCTTCAGACTGATTTACTTGGGGACTCTTATGTACTATCATCATAATTTGGTAAATTGTGATGATCTATTATGAAGATTATATTTTTATTTTTTCACGAAGTCAATTATATCATTAATTATAATAGTATTACAATTATTTTTCCTATCAAGATCTTGTTATATTCTATTAATCTCATCATTTTGGTATTATCTCCGGTATCTTCATAATGATTGACGAATGGACTCTTATTTCTTTTTATCATATTATTCTTCATCATCAGAAGACAAGAATTTGGGATTCTAAATCTCCAATGATATATGATTTCCATAAATTTTGACTACCGGTTATCACAACTTTAACAACGAGTTATTTAACTAATAAAGAATCTGATTGATAGCTGGAAACTCTCATGAAAGATTGCAAAGCGGCATATAAAGTGAAGTTGTTTTGGATGGGTAGAAAAGACATTTTTCTCCTCCGAGACCCTCAAGTGTCAATATTTACGTTCTTGTTTATGATCAGAATAGTCAAGAATTTTCCGTCTGGATGACACGGATTTTCCCATATGTTATTGGAGTTGTCATAAAATTATTTCATGGATGGCAGAGATTCTATTATTTATAATCGTGATTGTCGAAAATTATCATAATTAGAGTAATCAAGATCGAATTTGATCAAATTATATTATTCAAGATTCTATGAGACAAAATGTTGAGCAAATACAATTATTAAGGTTTCGAGAAATCGGAGACTTCCTTCATTATTGGAAACGTAAGAAAATTTGATATTACGAAAAGGAAAATATAAAAGTTTTTGGTTTTTATGGGTTTAGAAGAACCCCTGGTCGCCGAAATCATTACTCAGCCATCTCGGAGCGGGATTCATCCTGGAGGACATCTATTAGCTATCTACTTACTCGGTGTTTATCATAATGTTTTGAATTCGGAAGAGTAGGCCGAGTAATTGCCTGAAAGAATGTCATCTCCCAACATCAGTACGTTCACGATCCGCTGATCATAATAGTGAAGAAAAAAATGTGGAGGAGCTTGCCTTTGTATGTACTCAATTTGTTCAGGATCATAGAACGTGTGAAAGAGAGACATTAATGATGTGGGTTTTCCAAATTTGAGTTATCAGCGGAGTTTTCTGGTTATCCATTAGAAGAATTTGAGATTGTGAAATATTAATATCATTTATGGACACCCATCAAGAAGCTATATAACTATCATGTATGTTTCATATGTTAGATCGATGACTTTGGTGGTTTAAAGTTCAAGGCTTGGAGGCTAAGGAAGTTTATTGCAACTTGGTGAATTATTTATTGAAACATAGATCGTACATGTCCTATAATGTGGAAGTGCATATCTTAATATTCAATTCGAGGAGTTGAAAAGTACGCCATTTGGAAGTATATCACATCGACAAATTATTATGACAAAAGACGATGCTAGTGTGGAAGATAAAGCATTCATGACTAAAGCAGTAATTATCGTAACAAAAGGAGATACTACAAACAGGAACCTTAGAGAAACCGTCAAAATGGTACACAAGTTAGCTATCACCGAATAACCGTGGAACGCATGAAGCTTCTCTAGAGTCAAGATGAAATTCCTTGGATGATGGTTTTGTCTTCTCATCATTTGAAGACTATATTTATGTGTCGACATTTGCATTCAAAAATCAAGACATCCTTAGTAGTGATATACTCATCATTCATGAGATTCGAGCATGTTTTTGGAACAGTCGGATCACGTAGGTTTTCATGGGTGATTAAGTGTTGTCCGAGAAATGAAACAGGTCTTCATCGATCAGTGTTCCTTATTTGGATCATGTGGGTCTGCATTAACGAAGGCTCTTGAAGAGTTTCACAACCCATAGACTTATGTTTTGAGATTTGAAGTTAAAAAGAATCATGAGACTAAAGTAATTGAAATTAAGTCCACTCGATGGTCAAATTATTGATAACAAGGAGCATATCATGAAGAGGGCATCTAATTATTTTTCTTAATCATCCGAAATGGTATTCGTTCGGATTAGTCTTAATCTATCGTGAAGGATTTATCTGTTCGATTTACTACACTATCTAGAATGGTTTTCGTCTGGAATGATATTTATGAGGACTTCTAGCAATTGGTTATTAGGGTTTAGCATCACCGATCTGCCATTGGTGATTAATTGATCTTTCCAAATACCTTTATGAAGTTATCTATCAACAATACCTTGTTGACTCATATAATGAGATCCCGAGAATTAAGGTTGTTGGGGATTTGAAAGTAGCAACTACTATCAAACCAAGCTTATCGGAGTTAAATTATTGATAATGAAGGATATATCGTGAAGGGAACATAGATTTGATATATTTATTAATTGTCATGAATGGTAGTCATCCGAAATAATAATTTTATGGAACTCCCCTTCTTCAAACTTGTGTGATTTTGTTGATCGCCCGGAATGGTATTCATCAGAAAATATGTGGTTATTGAACACGCTTTCTAAATTCACCTACGACATTATTGAGTTGAACTATTAAGCTCTAGCCATTACATTTTATGTTAGTCGAATTTAAGAACAATATATACAATGTTGGTAGAAGTTTTAATAATAAAGTTGTTGTTCTTGAAGGATCTATTATTCTCCCAGTGACATTGGGGATATAAGGAAATATCGATGCTTTATTAATGGAATTCTTAGTGATGGATCTTCATATTCTCCCAGAAAATTCAATCTTTTGGTAGAAGTGATTTGAATCTAATCAGAGCTATCATATCTCTACTCCGCTTTGATTGTGCAAGTTTATGCAGTGATGACCATGGTGCAATGCCAATGGGAAAGTGTGATGACCACGGTGCACTACCGATGGGAAAGTGTGATGACCACGGTGCAAGTTTATGCCGATGGGAAAGTGTGATAACCACGGTGCAAGTTTATACTGGTGGGAAAGTATGATGACCATGGGTGTAAGTTTATACCCGAAGAAAACTTGCAAGTAAAATAGTTGTGCTTCGTTATGAGTAAGATGATCTCGAGTGCAAGTTTATACTCAGAGAAAATGCAAGTTCGTCGAGAATGTATGACAGAATAGGGGTTCCTAGTGAGGCCCGAGAATAACGGGCGCTTGTCATTATTGTCAGAAAGAAATTATGAAACCACATTGTTACATGATTGGTTTATCATTCTCCGAGGTAACTTACAATTCCCCGAACATTACCGAAGGATAACATTATTGAAGGATAAAAACATGTTAAAAGACCAGACATTTTCGATTGTGATTGGAATGGCTGAGGGATAATCCTGTGATATCAATCCTCATTATATGTGATCGTATTTATGGATTTCATTTGGATAAACGATCAAAATGGCCAAATATTTGCCTTTTGGTATGAATTCAACAAAATTTTATGATTACTGAGGACTCTTACCCATGTTTGGAATTATTGTAAAAAATTTAATGATTGCTGGGGACTCTTACCCATGTTCGAAATTATCCTGAAAAATTTCATGATTATTGGTGGACTCTTACCCACATTCGAAATTATCGTGGAATGTATGAGCATAAATAATTTAATATTATTATCAATCGGGATTTCGATCTCCCTAGTGGCAAAACGTACGATGCCACCTATCAAATCATGCCGAAAGATTATTTGTCTTTAATCGGCGAACTAATCATATGAAAAGTATTATTATTTCCGAGGCTAGTTTTTCAATACAGATTATTTGGAGTGTGAGCTTTCACCAGGTCTGCTCGGGCGCTTCTTTATTATTTTTATTGTCGAAAGAGGAGGGTTAAGAACATCCTCTAAAATCTCTGCGGCGGTGAGCTTCTTCGAAACAAAACCCACCATTTCAGTTTCATGGCGTTCCAGGGCTTCTCTCACACGTGCAGGAATATTGTGTTATTTACGATAAGGAGGAGAATATTTATTATTGGAGAAATTATGAAGCCACGTTATGACATGACTTCATTTGTTAAACTGACCAAGAGATGGTTCTACGACATGGATTTCGTTATTTATAATCAGTTATTTTCATTTACGACCAAGATGATCAAATGACTACCTTATGCTGTTGACTTTACTAAATTTTATTTATGACTGGGGACTCTCATTTATTACCAGAGTTATCGTAAGAGTGCCAAACAATAAGGAATATTATATTATTTATGTTTAGAAAATTATACTTATTATACGAGAAATTGTGAAATCATTTATTCGAATATATCGAAATATTCTCATATACCAGGAGTTTTATAAATGGTCGGAAACTATCAGAAATTTTAAAGACAGCATATGAAACAAAAAGTCATCGAAGATTATTATAGAGTTCATAGATAGAGATTTTTGAGGAGTATAATGTCAGGTTCAGTAATAAGAAGAAAATATTCCCACTCGTTATTTTAGAAGTATATATGAAGTTTCATGATATGATTATATTCATTAAATAATATTTATTTATTTGAGATATTTTATTCACTCCTGCTTGGTATATTCAGTTACCAAATACGATACTACTATTGTGAGTTGATTGCAACACTATTATTAGGGCAAATTTTTGATTTGTGTACTCGAACCATTCGACTACCCAAATCAGTGGATTTCTGATATTGCTCTAAGAAATCTATTATTTGAGGAAACACTTATTTCTATATAATCGTCTCCGAATCGAGAAAGGAAGCAGATCGGGATATTTTGATAATTAACTTTGCTTATAGCTTTTATGGTATTGGATCGGGTTACTCATTTAGTAGACCTTTATATTTAATTTAGAGATTAATAAGCCATTATTTATTGTACTTCATTATTGATGGGCCGAGAGAGTAATAATTGTGCTGCACTAATTTATTTATTTAAACATGGTTAAAGTGTTAATAAGAGGGAGGTTTTTTGGATGACCTAATGAGAGAATGATTATTTGATGAGAACTCTGGGACCGGGTACCCTGTAATGGGTGAGGCCCGATAACAGTTGGGCCAACTTAAATAATCAAAACGAACACTTACAGCCCACTTACACCTTTAGGAAGAGCGGCCCGATGTTCAACACAGAGGACCGAAGATAACCTTAGTAAAAATAAGCGTTATCTGCCAGCTGGCTTCGGGGTTCGGTCCGAACAGTTATAAAACGGTTACAGGCTCACGCGTTCCACGCTTCGGGCCCTGTCACGTTTATCACGCTTCGGGCCCGATCACGCAGACCACGCATCGGTCCCAGCCTCGTTTTACATCCTGCGATAACAACCTCTAACAAACTTGTCAGAGGCGGTTACAGGACGTGGATTACACTCGCTGGCAACTCTATAAATACAGGGCAAGACGAAGGAAAAGGGAGGACCCTTTGGATGCAGAAGAACAGGCTGTTACGCTGCCGGATTCTTCTTGCTTTCTTTACCTCGTCATTTTCATTAACCTGTTTTGTATGAACTTTAATTCATTTCTTTAGTGAGCAGGCTAAAAGCATAATCAGCTCTTAGTCGAGTGGTTTTCACCCCAATTCACGGGGTTTCCACTATATATTGTCGTGTATTTACTTTGGTTTTTAGCTTTCAATCGTCTTCCACATTTTNTCCGAACAGTTATAAAACGGTTACAGGCTCACGCGTTCCACGCTTCGGGCCCTGTCACGTTTATCACGCTTCGGGCCCGATCACGCAGACCACGCATCGGTCCCAGCCTCGTTTTACATCCTGCGATAACAACCTCTAACAAACTTGTCAGAGGCGGTTACAGGACGTGGATTACACTCGCCGGCAACTCTATAAATACAGGGCAAGACGAAGGAAAAGGGAGGACCCTTTGGATAGAGAAGAACAGACTGTTACGCTGACGGATTCTTCTTGCTTTCTTTACCTCGTCATTTTCATTAGCCTGTGTTGTATGAACTTTGATTCATTTCTTTAGTGAGCAGGCTAAGAGCATAATCAGCTCTTTGTCGAGTGGTTTTCACCCCAATTCACGGGGTTTCCACTATATATTGTCGTGTATTTACTTTGGTTTTTAGCTTTCAATCGTCTTCCACATTTTAAAGAAATCAGAACCGAGTTCGTTTATTGAACGAACCGGACGACTGTTGGTACCCCCTAAAAATGGACCATAAATTTATTGATTACCTAAGGAGGAGGCCGCTATCTACTTATTTTCCTGCCTGAAAACCTACGACTACGGCCACTGAAGATGATGTTTTTTCTTTCGGTTTCTACATCTTGTTCGTTGGTTGTAAATATGCAAACTTAACTTTTATAGTGGATTCAAAGGCTACGTCCGGAATGGTTTTTTATTCTTTCTCTTACAGAAAAGTTTTCCACCTACAAAATCGTTTCTTTTTTTTCTTCTTGTTTTCGTATTAACTTTAATTTGACCCCTACCCATGAAAGGGGGTCTAACTTTTGTTATTTCCGATTTTTACCAGCAATAACACCTCTAGTACATATTGTACAACACCTTCATCATACCATAATTCGTCGTTGTTTGTGGTTATTGAACACAATCTTTTCTAAAACGATAGTTGAATGATCGCAAGCACTTTGTGATACAACTTCCGCATGTCTCCATCGTCGATATTTACCGGCTTCTTTTCTTCTAATACTTTCCCTAAATCATTACGATAAAGGGTATTGGAGATTTGCATCTTCCAATAGGCAAAATCACTTCATCATTTTTAGACTTCCTTTTTCATCACACATCACTAATTGCACTAATACCCCACAAAGTTTTTGGGAAATATGCGAACAACCCTGATAGGAAATTTAAAACACGTGAATAAAAGTTAAAGAAAAAAAGGCACAAAAAGTTTAACGTAGAAAACCTAAGATTGGTGAAAAACCATGTGATCAACGAAACGATAAAATTCATTATCACTTGAAGAAGAATACAAAACACACACAGAAAAAATAATGAAATACATAGTTATCTAACAATGAACTCTAAGGTCTTCATACATACATGAAGAGATTGAAGATATTTATGGAAACATAATATTTTCTTATATTATATTTGAATGACCAATACAACTTATCTTGTTGAGGTGTCATGAACGTCCGATTTATACTAATAGAGATTGTCTTTTAATTGTGCTCGATCAATAATAATTAATCGTCATCCAAGTGTTCCCGATAGATAACAATATCGGTATGTACACTAAACACACATAAGATGACCTCTTGGTCAAGATTATAACATTGTTCTAAAATTGAGGTACGACCTAACTACTTTTGTTGATCCCATGAAAGTGATTATTCTCTCGCATTGACAATATCACAAGGAGGGAACTACTCTAACCATTAATTTGGTCGGTCCTAGATATCTCGTTCTTATCTATATATCGGTTAGATTCTCGCTCAAGATGGGTATCATGGTAGTGTTTTGACATCTCTTAGCGTGGGATCGCTCTAATGTCTTTCGTTCCCAATGTAATGGAGACCCTATCGAGGCACCCGAATAGCTAACCTTTTGTATCTCCAATAAACATTGTGATGAAATCGACCTAAGAAGATTTGTGTGTGTATCTGTGGATTGCGTGTTGTTGAGTCACATGTAGACGCAATTAAGGATGTGAAAAAATCAAACTGAGCTTAAATTATGTGTTTTTAAAATTTTCTTTACTGGCTCGAAATAGACAATATATGGTTCGTGTTTTAAAATTAAAAAATATGATTCGATTACCCGTTCGAGAGAGGTTCATGATCGAATTTAAGGTTTAAATTAATTAAAAATAATATATATATTAATGTATTACTTATAAATATTATAATAATACTTGCCCATGAATCGGATCGACTTGGTTCATTATAAATTTTAAGGTTTGAGATTCAATTAGCTATGAATTATAGCTCAGTTCATTTCCAAAAAATTGAACTCAAGCTCAAACCTTGATATTTTAGGTTGAGAGGTTCGCAAAACAACTCGATCCGTTTACACATCTATATAGAACATATGATGTTAAAGTTTGTGAATAAGTATTCGTATGAAGGGTATTTAAGTCTTAAGCCTAGGTATTTTTGTATAAATAGGTCATGTACTATCTGTTTTATTAAATTGAAATTGATTCTAATTTCGTTAGTATTTTTCCTAGGGATGGCAAAAAAACCAACCCGGTGGATATCCAACCCTACCCTACCCGTGAGGGTTGGATTTTTTGTGGGTATGGGGAGGGCAAGGATTTAAAAATGATAAACCCGCCGTGGGGCGGGGTAGATGTGGATTTCTACTCAAACTCAAACTCATACTCATCCTACCGGTCAAACTTAATGTAATATTCAAAGTTTTTATATCTAATATTTTTTTAAAATATCTTATAAGTCAATATGTTTGTATTCATGATATATAATTATGATTAAATTTATAAATTATAATAATAAGAATTTATCTTATCAATTTTATAAAACTATGCTTATTTGAATGAATACATTTTGGTGTTATCATAATATTTTCGTTTATTTTATAACCAAGTATAATGTAAAAGTGATGTCCAAAATTTAGAAAATGTGTATTTTACATATGTTTATGAATGAACATCGACTATAAAATGACGATTTTTCGTTCATTTTTTGGTAATCGATTTCGAAAGATTAAAGTGTTATTTATGTAATTTTTAATATATAAATATGTTATTTACACTATTTGAAAATTTAGTTATATTTTTAAACATTTTAAGGTTAAGTGATCAATAAAAACGATATTCATGTTTAAAACATTAACATATATTAAAATTTAAAAATAATTATTTTTAATCTTTTGGATTAAATATGTAATTATAAATATTAGAAAAATATTTACAAACTTTTTGAGTTTAGAGTTGTTTGATTATAACAATTTTTGTACTATTTTTATCATTTTCAAAGTTTGATATTTCTTTACATTATTTTAATATTTCGATATTGATGAGAATCCTAGGACCAGGTACCCTACAATGGGTAAGACCCAATAACGATTGGGCCGACCCAAGTAATAAAAAGCGAACTCGTGCGGCTCATAAACCTCAGCTTAGCATATTTGAGATAAATTGGCCCGATGTTCCGCGATGGAACCGAAGATGGACTTGGCAAAATAGAAGGGCGTTTGACAAATGGCCCCATGGTTCGGTCCAAGCAAAATAGAAGGGCGTTTGACCGAGCACTATTTCGGTCCATATCCGGGACCGACCTTCGGTCGAGATATCAGTGACCGAACAGTCAGTTGAAGAAATTGGGGCTCTATGCCACGAACTACAAGGCTTAAATATTAGCGCTACTGAATCTCTTGGGGAACCCAATTGGATGGACACCTTTATTAAGTATCTAACAAACGGTTATCTTCCTGAAGACAAGTCAGAAGCCAGAAAAATAGAAGTCATCGCTAAGAGATATGTTCTAATTGACGGACGTTTGTTTAAAAATAGTTTTGAGGGCCTGCTGTTACGTTACCTATCCCCTATGGAGGCTGAAGCCGTCATGATTTATGTTCATGAATGGATGTGCGGTATTCACTCAGGGGCTCGATCTTCATATCATCGCGTTATCAGAGTCGGATACCATTGGCCGGCGTTGTGTGAAGATGCCAAGAAGTATACCAAACGATGTGCCATATGTCATTATCATGCTCCGGTCCCACAGCTGCCTGGGGCTCCCTTATCGGTGACCCCGTTGCCTTGTCCGTTTGACAGATGGGGAATTGATATCCTCGGACCTTTTCCTCGGTCAATAGGACAAAAGAAATTCTGTATTGTGGCAATTGAATATTACTCGAAGTGGATTGAAACAAAAGCAGTGGATGTTATCTCCGAGAAGGTCGTAAAACACTTCTTATGGAGAAATACTGTGAGCCGCTTCGGGGTGCCCCGAGCATTCATATCAGACAATGGACCCAATTCCGTGGGAAAAGCATACGGGATTTCAGTATCAAGTTGGGCATCGCCCAGCATTTCTCATCAGTGGCTCACCCCCAAACTAATGGACTTACGAAGGTATCAAACAAGGTTATCCTGAAAGGATTGAAGACCAAGTTAGAAGATTTTGGAGGGAAATGGCCCGAACATATCAATGAGGTCCTATGGGCGTACCGACCTACACCCCGCTCATTAGTGTATGGGTCCGAAGCAGTTAGCCCGGTGGAGATTGGCATCCGATCGCTCCGAATATCTCAATACAACGAGCATATGAACGTCGAAAGGAGACTGTTGGATCTCGAGATGATCGAGGAAAAGATAGATGCGATTTACTCGCGGATGTGCTCATATCAGCAAACTATGGAATGGGCCCATAACAAGCGAGTCCTCCCAAGGGAATTCTTTGAAGTCGACCTCGTCCTCAGAAGTATAAAGGTGCAGAGGAATGTTGGAAAGCTAGACAGAAATTGGGAGGAACCGTATCGAATATTGAAGAAACTGGAATCTGGTGTGTATAAACTTGAAACATTGAATGGTGATGAAATCCTACGAACTTGGAACGTCATGAATCTAAGGCGGTATTTCTTGTGAACCTTCGATTAATAGGTTTGACTCAATAAACGTACATTCCTCTAAATGTAAGCAGAAAACAAGTAAGTACAAAACAAACTGTTTCTAATTGAGTGATGGACCGAACCTGGAGTCGGATGATTTAGGACGAGTCTGGACTGGTGACCAAAGCTACTTATCCGCAAAGCTCCCAAGTTGCAGTGATCACTCTGACAAGTCAGATGTTGCTGCGCTTGCCCAGTCCCAAGGATGAGTTGCGATACTCTCAGAACTCACTACGAACTAAGACATCCCCTTCAACGGATTTCATTCTTGGGAAACAGATCATGTACTTATGAAATTCTCTACAAAAGAAGGAATGTGAGTCAACATATCGAAATACAAGTTCGGACCTAACATGGGACATATGCAGAACCAAAGCTCGGCCAATACAACCTACGGGACTTCAGTAGAACCAAGGTATAGCCAAAGCTTATCATGAGACACATAATGAACCCATGCCGCGCCTTTCCAATTCAACTATGACCCCAATGACGAAATAAGAGTGATCCACACATAATGTGAAACGACCAATCTAGTTAAAACCAATTAGAGCGAACCAAGTGTAAGATTGAGGACCGATGAGTTAGCACAATATAGCTAGCCCCGATCTTACACTTAGTAGTTGAACACGCTCATTTATATCAAACACAATTGATTATTTTAAAAGATCAGTTATAACAACCTTATTATGACTTTAAAAAGGAATTGAGAGAGAAAGAAACTCTTATTATGAATAAGGAACGAAGTAGAGATAAAAATACAATCAAGATCTAATTATCCTGCCAATCTTCCTTATCCTCCACTCTTTGTTCATGCGGTTCAATCCGGGCCACGAGCTGCCTCAGCTCTTCCTCTTGATCGGCCACCTTCTGGTTGACCGCTCTCTCAATTTCTTCAAAGAAGTAGAAGAATGGGTCGTCCTCTAGAACATGTTCTTCCAAGGATTGAATTACTTGAAAGTTTCCATCATTCTCTAGAGGTTCGATCATCTTCCACCTTTCATCCACAGGGGAAAGCCCTAATTGATTAGTAACCTGATCCCGCATGTTATTCAGGTACTTAGCAATATACATCCCATGTATGTTATCCGCCAAAGCGAATAACAAAGGGGACCGAGCGAATCCCAGGACCGCTTCCCAAACCTAACTTTCAGCTGAAGTGCGGGTTCTAGCTAACTTCTCCTCCAAGCTCGTTTTTTCCTCCTGGGCCCAAAGAAGAAGCTCGTTAAGCTTATTCCTCTTCTCCTGGGCACGAGCTTGGACTTGGTTAATTTCATCATCTTTGGCCCGCAGCTTGGCTTCTAGTTCAGAAACTTGATCCTGAGTTGTTTTTCATTTCTTATCCAGCTCAGAGACTTGATCTGTTAAGAGTGAGATTTCCGACCCAGCCCTTAACAGTTCACTGTCCAATCGGTCCCAGTCCTCTCGTACCACGACTAGTTTACCATGTTTGATTTCAACTTGCCTTTTTGCAAGGTCAAGTTGATCTTGGACTTTTTGGGACACAGCATGGTCACCCTGGTTCTTTTCACGGTGATCGCAGTTGTGAAACCTTTCCTCAGCATTTGCATAAGACATTAAGGTCAGAACATAAACCTTCGGGCCTTAATATCAAAGGAACTTACCTTAGTTGCGAGGTCGAGGAAACCCTCGATTATTTCTTCCCCAGACATGTCCTGCTAAACATTGTCTGGGTTTTGTTCCCCGTAGATGCGGAAATCTTCAATGAAGGCACTCCTTCAGGAGGCCAACTTCCTCCCTTTCTTAAATATGTCCAGCAGGCCCAAGGCAACCCCCCAGTCGGAGTTGGTCTTAGGTCCCGAGGCATGATCCTTCAAAACGATCCCCTTGGTAGGGACCGAAGCATTCCCTCCTTTCTTCAACCTTTTAAAAACCCTTGGGGCTGCTGCTTCGGTCGCTCTCTTCCCTTTACCCAAGGGGATCGGCGGCAGGGAGACGTTCGCCTTAAGGTTGGGGCCGGGGAGAACTTTCTCCATGGGAACGACTCCCTGCAGCAACAAATTAATTGTGTCATCGCTAATAGCGGAACTATTTCCGATTTGGTAGAGGCTGGATAGGCTCAAAGAGCAAATCCTAGTCGTTATCACCTCCTCTACCTCTCCAAATACCCGAAGCGCGGGTCCTTTGCCCGTTGAGGGCTGTCCTTAGCAACGCAGGGTTAGTGTGCCTACACTGGTGGTCTGGATTGGGGGGTTTCCTCTAGTGGACGACCCCGATGGAATCATCATACCCCCTATCGCTGATTCAGATGGCTCTGCTGTGAGGTCCCCTCGGAGGTGCGAGAGAGAGGGCACCTTAGGCGAATCCCTACATCGGCTATAGATGAGGAATGATCGTATGTTAAGTATAATGATTCGTCTTCCATTGCACGAGGTCTTTTCCCTAGCAAAGTGGCAAGCAGAACGTTAGAACTGGAAAGTTAAGCGTGCTCACCCTGGAGCAATTCAGGGATGGGTGACCCACTGGGAAGTGTGGGGGTCTAGGGAAAAAGTAAAACCGTTAGGACTAGGTGGGTGTCATTAGGGTCAACCTAGTTCAAAGCGGACAATATCGTGCATGCGGAAAGGCGGGTCGTTACATCTGCACTATTTGTTGCTTCCTGTGGTCCTCTAGAAGGACGGGCCGAAGCGGCAGCCAAACGCTTGAATCTCGAGCTCAGCATCGTTTCGATTAAATCTGCAAGATAAATATATAAGGATCAGGAAGTGACGAAGTAAAAATATTACTTCATACCCGATCCTTCAAATTGATCTGAACAAGAAAACATCCACTTCATACCCGTGACCCCTATTTCTATCAGTCTCTCATCCCGAAGAAACTATCTCCGTTTATGACGTGCTTCGGGAGGGGGGGAAACATCGCAATTGTGTTTGCGATATCCGGATTGGAATGGTTGAACCTGGTTCGGTCCAACTGACCTATGCGTGGGTGGGTTATAAGTGGCCAAACCTTTAACATGTCCTCCTTAGCGACCGTTATCCACACATAACAAGACTCCCACGCATGAAGAGATTCTTCCTAATCAACTATAGCGTACTCCTTGGTGTGTATCGCTATCTAATATAACCTACGACATCCTAATAGACCCTTACCCCTTCGGGACCCGACCAAGAACAAATTGAAAAAGTGTTCTAAGGTCGGGGCCATGCTTTGTTGGTGGCAATAAAAGATAAACGCCACTATATACACATAGCTACCCGAAAATAACGCAAAGGTCGGGCAATGGATTTCCTTACGTACGGCCGCTACAAATGGGTGTAACGGAAAACGTAACCCGCACTTCAGGGAGGCATAACTGACAGGAATAGCGGTATCCGGAACTTTCATTTCTGCTGGAAGGAAGCAGAGAATACCTTCCCGTCCCTTCCATATGGAGTAATGAGCCGGAATCGAAAACCTAGACCTAAATTCTTCGATATCCAACTCAGAAATGGTTGGGTATTTCATTTTACGAGGAGCCATGATTAGTACCTTGGTGAAAATCAGTAGGAAAGAGTTTAAAAGTAGGCGAGACCGAAGACGTAGAGAGCTTGATTTGTGCGATTTTTCTTCGCGAAATGACGATGAGGAGGAACAGTATCCAAAACGCTAATTTAAATTGTAATTTCCCAACCAATTGTAAGCTGCCACGTATGACTACCATAGGCGGTTGCAATCTATACGCATTCATCACATCTATTGAATAGCATAATGTGGAAAGACGCAGGTCTGGACGTTAATATTTAAAAGTGACACAAAAATGAACGTTATGGTATTTTGAATTCAAATCCACATCTCAAATTGACTAAGTGAAGGATCGGTCCCTTGGACGCTCATTACGAACAGGCTCGGTCCTATATTCTCCCTGACGTATATAACATTGCGTGGTCGGTCTTGTGTCACCTCTGCGATAGCAACCAAGCCCGAGGGGCTAGTGATGAGAATCCTAGGACCAGGTAACCTGCACTGGGTAAAAAAAAAAGCGAACTCATGCGGCCCAGAATTCTAAGCATAGCATATTTGAGATAAATTGGCCCGATGTTCCACGATGGGACCAAAGATGGACTTGGCAAAATAGAAGGGCGTTTGACAAATAGCCTCATGGTTCGGTCCAAACGGTTATAGCCCACGCGTTCCACGCTTCGGGCCTCCACACGTTTACCATGCTTCGGTCCCAGCCACGTTTGATATCGTGCGACAACAACCTTCAACAAACTTGTCAGAGGCAATTACATGGCATGGCTTACACACGCCTTCAGCTCTATAAATACATAGATTGACGACAAAATTAGCATGACCTTTTGGACACATAATAACAGACTGTTACTCTGCCGAAGTTCTTATCGCTTTCTTATACCTCGTCATCTTCATAAACCTCTGTTGTATCTTCTAATGAACTGTTTGATTAGTGAATCGACTAAGAGTTTTTCCTGCTCTTAGTCAAGTGGTTTTTTTTCCATTTCCCGGGGTTTTCCACTCTAAATTGTCTTGCCCATTTCTTCATTTGTTTTATTTAATCGTTTCCCCACCATAAATAAATTAGAACCGAGTTCGTTTCTTAACGAACCAAACGACTGGTTGTACCCCTAAAAAGGCACCATAACAGATATGTTTGTAAATATCAGTCATAAATAAAAACAATATATTTTACAATATTTATTACTTTTTATTTTAAATATTTATAAAAAAATTGTCGAAAAAGTGAAAAAAATTATTTATATTTTTTATTATTTGAAATTTTACGTGGGTTGGGTTATTCACCGTGGGACAGGTATTCGTAAGGGTAGGGCACGGATTTGAATATTCAAACTCAATGTGGATTTGGGGCGCGCATGGATTTGAAGTTATAAATGGTGGGACGGACGTGGATTTGATCAAACCCTACCCATTGACATCCTAGTTTTTCCTCTCTTACAAATCCAATTGTGTCGGTTGTCCCAGCAGTTTGATCCCTTTCTTCACATGGTATCGGAGCAACTCTTATCCAGAAGAATCGATTCTACTCTCAGCTTTCTGATCAATTTTCTAGTTTTCCTAAAACTCTCACATATGGCGATGACCACAATTGCTAACGGCGATGGAGAACTCTCCTCTGATGCGATTATTGTGACCAATCGCTTGGATGTAGGCAATTTTATTGCATTGAAACAAGCAATTTTGCTAGCCTTGGGTGCGAAGGAACAACTTGAGTACAAAGATATAACTGATCTTGAACCACTGACTCATTCTCCTAATCTCAGAACCTGGAGGCGCAAATATTTGTATGGTAAGATCCTGGATTCTCAATGGCATGCAAAAGAATGTGGTTGAAGGCTTCGTTTATGCCAAAAACGCTCGTGCGCTGTGGGTAGACCTTGAACGACGCTATGGTCACTTTTCTGGTCTGCAACTGTATCATTGGCAGCACCAGACCCACCACACTACTCAAGGTACTGACTTTGTTGTTTTGTATTAGAACAAATTAAACCATTTGTGGGACAAATCATCAGCTCTAGATCCACTACCGATATTGACTTGTAATGTAGCTAGACTATTGATTGAGAAGGAGGAAATGACTCGTGTTTTTCAATTTTTTTATGTTTTTCATGATGCATATGAATATGTTAGGAATCAAATCCTTATCACCATGTGATTGCCTAATGTGGAGACACCATATAGGATGGTTTTGTTAGTGGAGAGACAAAAAGGGCATGTCAATGTAAGTGTTGATTATTCTACATCATCTATTATGCATGTTAGGGTAACAAATTCAGAAAACAAGAACCTTGTTGGAGCCTCTAGTCAACTATGTTGCACTCATTGTCGTACCAATGGCTATGATAAGGAACACTACTTCAAACTGATTATAATGAGTGGTACAAAGAACTGATTGCACGAAAGAAGCAAAAAAATCCTTCGCAGCGCTTTACCAATGCTATTCTCATGGATTGTTAGGCTGTAGGGGATGCTGTTGTTATTTTTTCTCCCATGGAGTTGCCTTCTGAATTGTCTGATCTCATTAATATTCAGATAAAAATGGTGCTCCAGGATTAAAATTTGGCATTCAGCAGTGAACTTCCTCCCAAAATTAACCTAGCACAAGTTTTCGCAACATGTACTTCATTCTTTCATGGCAATTCTTTTATTTATCCACATGTTTCTTGGATTATCGATACATGGGCCTCATCACATGTATGTTCTCGGCATATTACACTATCTCATATTAAATTTGTCACAGAAGAATCTTCGAGTACATCTTCTGAACAATGGCATGCTCATTCCCTCTCAAATTGGAGATTATAATTTAACTGATGGTTTATATTTGAAGGATATTATCAAGTTGATTCATTCCATTATAATTTTCTATCAATTTCTAAATTGGTGACTGAAAATGTATTTAATGTAATTTTTTATGGTCGTAAATGCATGATTCAGAACCTTCCGAGTAAGGCACTTATAGCTCAAGAGTGGATTGTTGTTAATGGATTATATTTCTTGATGGATGTTAAGGAAGATGAGGTAGTGACTAAAGTATATTTAATGTTGGTTTAACAATTTTTCAATTCTACCATTTTAATTGATGTAGTAACGAAATCGAATAAGTGACATTTTCACCTTGGACATATTTCTCATAAAGTGAAGAAACATATTCCTGGTAGTGATTATTCTAATGGACTTACTTGCCATACATGTTTTATTTCTAAGCAACAACGGAATCATTTTCCCACAGCCGAACATGCATCACTTACCCCATTTGAACTAATTCATGTAGATATTTAGTGTCCATATAATGTGCTTACAACACAAGGATTTCATTATTTCTTAATTGTGATCAATGATTTTACTAGATCCACATGGACTTTTTTTATGAGTGCTAAGCTAGTGGAGTCCTAAATTCCTTCTTTAAAATAGTTCTCACACAGTTCGGGTTTTCAGTTAAAAGAATTCTTTCTGACAATGGCGGAGAAATTACGGGAATTACTTCTCATCCTTATTTAAAGAGTGTGGTTCTATTCATGAGCGGACATGTCCTTTCTCTTCATAATCTAATGGCATAGTGGAACGTAAGCATCGCCATTTGCTTATTGTTGCTAATGTTTATGTTTCAAAGCAATTTGCCTAAACATATTTGGGAGAAGCCATTTTATCCGCAACATATTTAATCAATAAGTTCCCTTCTCCGTTGTTGCGCTAGAAATCTCCCTATGAAGCCCTCTTCGGTAAGCAAACAAGGTACAACTCATTTTCTACATAAGACATCTTGCCATTTCCATTACTGTCTGATTTTTCATTTCGACCACCCCATTTTGCTGAGGAGTGTGAATGGTTGTCTTTTGGTGTTTCAAACCATGCTCTTTGCAGAATGAGAGAAATTCATTTGAAATGAATTCTCCTCCGTTGTCTGATCCTATCTTCATTATTTTTTCTCTGCTTTGTTTCTCGACAAGGTTCTTGAATTCTTTGAAGTAGGGACATACCTGGGATTTGTTTTTTAACAAGTATATCTAGCAGAACCTTGTCAAGTCGTCGATGAAGGCTACAAAGAATCGATTCCCACTGGTGTTGGTTCTTGCATTGCTCCACACACATCGGTATGTATAAACTGAAGTTTTTTCTTTGCTCTCCATGAACTTTCACCAAAGGGCAGCCTACTCATTTTTCCGAGTTTGCATGTTCTGCAGATAAAGGTTGTTGCTTTGATATTTGGTAAACCAATTACAACATTGTTTTCTTCTATTTTTTGTAAATCCTTTGTATTTAAGTGACCAATTCTTTGATGGAAAATGGTGGTTTGTTTCATTGTGTTGAGACAGAAATCTGGTGTATGAGTGAAACATAGGGGAAATACCCTATTCTGCATTGGTATTTCCATAACCCTCACTCCTAGAGAGTCTGCAATGAGACACTGTTTGTCTTCGAAGTGTACTTTGTATCCTTCTTCAAGGAGTTGTCCAAGGCTTAAGAGATTGTGAGATACTTCAGGTATGTAATAAACATTTCGTATGGTTGTTCTGCATTCTGGTGATTCCATCCTTATGCTTCCAATTCCTTTAAATTTGATGCATTTCCCATTAGCAATTTCAACTACTATGTTTTTTAGATGCACCAAGTCCACAAACCAAGATGGTTTGTTGTTGAGGTGATTGATGCACCCACTGTCTAGGAGCCATAGGGCATGAGTGGACTCATTAAAAACTGTTGGTTCGACTGATGCAAGCATGAGTTCTCGCATATCCTTGGTAACTTCATCGTTTCTTTCACAGCTTGAGCCATTGCCCTTTTTTCTGGACAAACTTTGTTGATATGTCCTTTGTTGTTGCAGGTGTTGAAGTTCTGTTAGGATTCCACCAACAGTCTTCTTCCTTGTGGTTCTTTTGTTTGCAGTAAATACATACAGGGAACGGTCCCTTTCTTTCTTTTTTTGCTTTGAGTGCCTTATGGTTTGGTGACCAATTGTGTTTAACTTGAGGAGCAATTTCTCTTATTTCAGCATTCCTGAGATTTAATCGATGCTCAGTTTCTCTTAGACCATTGAAGAGTTCTTGAGCAGTTATGGTGCTTAGTTTGCCTGAATCTTCCAAAGAATGCACCTTGGAGTTGAATTTTTCAGGTAAACTTAGCAATATTTTGTTGACAATTCTCATTTCATCAATATTTTCACCCAAGAGTTTCAGCTGGTTGACTGTTTTCGCCATTTTTTCAGAATAATCTTGGATGCTTTCAGTGTCTTCCATACGTAAGCACTCAAATTCTCTCCATAAACTGAATACTTTAGACACTCGAGAGGTTTATGTGCCCAAAAACTCTGCTTGTAGCAGTGTCCATGCTTCTATTGATGTTTTGCAGTTGATAATGAGCATAAATAATTCTTCGGTTACTGAACCATTGAGTATTGTTTTAGTCTTTGCTTTGAGGGCTATATTCTCTTAATGGCTTTTTTTGTGCTTATGTGGCAATTTCATCAAGAGGTCCAAGTGCAACTACTTCTGTGACTTCTTCCCATAATCCTAAAGATTTGAGATAATCTTCTATCTTTGCTGCCCATATGTGATAATTTTTTCCATTGAAGGGTGGTGGGGTTGAGCAACAAAGTTCTTGGAAGCAGAGAGTAATGCCATATATATAAGGTTGTGTTTATAGATCTGGTTCCCTTAGATCATAGGCTCCAATACCATGAAAACTTACATAAGCAGTATGGCAGAGGAGTGAAGTTAAAGGATGTAGAACAAGAAGAAATGATGGAAAAGCTTGATAATTCATTTATAATTTGAGGCAACATTTATAGGTACTGAGATACATGCATTTCAATCTTATTAATTAACCTAGTAAATGTTCTTAACTCTAGTTCATGTATCTCATTAGGTTCATCCCTCTAGCAGCAAGTCTTCTAGAGTGCCTCGTTTAATGAAGTAAGCCACCTCTTCATTTTCTAACAGAATGTTCAAGGACAAAAGTCAAAAAGCTGTGATAAGACTTTACACTCATTTCCTCTGCTTTCTTATATAATTTGTAAGCTAATATTGAAATACACTATGGAATTACGAGTGATGGTAGCTTTTGTGGTAGTATATTTAAATTCCTTTTCTAAGTTTTTGTAAGTTATTGATTATATGTTGGATTATTTATTCATATGTTTAGGTATTTGATTCTATAATTTTGTTACATGGTTTTATTTAGAAAGCTTTGTAAATCATTAAATTCTCAGTTTTACATTATGAACTCAAAATGTTTGATAAAATGTCAACTAAACAAATGTTTCAATGTTTTACCTTTAAATTGATTTTGTTATTTTTAGATGTTATGTATATGTTTTTATATTTTAGGTTGGAGTTGAGATATAAAATGGCATATAATAATTCGATTGAAGTTGATGTTGAAAATAGAGTTATAGGGCAAACTGATTTTAAGGATAGCATGTTTTTATGGAGATTTATGACTAAATTATGAAAAACAAGTGAATCACCATGAGTAAATTATAGGCTTACTTGTTGTTTTTGCAATACACAATTTAACGGGTTATATTCCATCTAAAGGGTAATTTAGACTTGCTTGTTATTTGTGTGTGTTTAATATTAGAGGATTTAAATTTTTAGTTTTTTTAAAAAATTGATAATACCCACGAGTCGGGAACTCTTATAACAAATCCGAGTCCTCGAGTCCGTGTCCCCGTGGCTGTGTTCGTTTAACATAGGTTGTCGATAGGTTTATAAAACAATGTTGAATCCTGACGGAACAACTAACAAATATAAAGCTCGATTGGTGGCTAAGGGCTATACTCAAGTGGAGTGAGCTGATTATCATGCCGTATTTTCTCCAGTTGCAAAAAATATCATTGTTCATATATTTCTAGCTATAGCCGCCAACAAAAACTGGTTTATAGGACAAATAGATGTTAATAATAAATTCCTTCATGGTTTTTTAGATGAAGTCTACATGATATTCAAATGGATGCAGCCACTCAGTATTCTTAAGTTGATAAATCCAAAGTGTGCAAATTAATTCGCTCGTTATATGATCTAAAGCAAGCCTCCCGGCAATTGAATCTCGAATTGACTTCTACGTTGTCCGAAAAAGGTTTCATGCAATCATCACATGACCCGTGTCTATTTAGTCGAAGCACTATTTCATGTACTATCTTTCCACTCACTTATGTTGACAATATCCTGATTATCGGTCATGATACTTATGGAATTGATATGATAAAAAAATTTCTTCACCAAAAGTTCACTATCAAAGATTTGGGGGCCGCAAAATATTTTTTGGCTAGAGATATATTGAGATTCTATCGGTCTATATGTAAATCAACAAAAATATATTATGGATATTATTCACAACGTCGCTCATCATCTTCCTTCGTTGGTCACTCCTTTTCCTTCTAGTTTGAAGATTATATGTGCAGGTGAAAATGACACTCTTTTAAGTGACCCTATCGACGACTTGTGGGAAGACTAGTTTATTTATCATATACTAGACCCGACGTTGATTTTGTTACTCAACAACATAGTCAATATCTTTGGTCTCCTACACATACTCATTGGGATGACGTCGTTCATCTTATTTGTTTTCTAATGGGACTTTGTCGGTAGATCTCATATATTCTTCCGGGGCAACACTTGCACTCTGTGGCTTTTGTGATGCGGATCGAGGTTCTTGCAGCTACACAAGGCATTCACTCACAGGTATTGCATATTTCTTAGAGATTCTCTAATTTCTTAGAAAACCAAGAAGCTGAATACAGTAGCCCGGAGTTCCGCGGAGGCAGAATAGAGAAGCATGGCTACCACAATATGTGAGTTAAAGTGGCTAACTTATATACTGTGTGATTTACAGGGATACGTGCCTCTACCTATCAAACTATGGTGCGATAGCAAAGCTGTGATTCAAATTTAAGAGAATGTCGTTTTTCATGAACGGACCAAGCACCTGGACATCGATTGTGACCTTGTTCGTGATAATTCAAAAGTGGATTCCTTCGACCAAAACATATATCAACAAATGATCAAGTCGTTAATTTGTTTACCAAGTTTCTATCTTTCCCGCTCTTCGAAGGTCTACATAATCACATGAATCTACACATAATCACTTCTTCAATTATAGACATTCTGTCTTGACATGATGTTAAAGTTTGTAAATAAGTATACATATATGAAGGGTATTTAAATCTTTAATTTACGTATTTTGTATAAATAGGTCATGTACAATCTTTGTATTTAATTGAAATCGATTCTAATTTTTTTCGTGTTTTTCCTCTCTTCCAACTATGGCGGTTATCCTTCAGTTTATATATATTTCTTCACATATTATAAATATATGGATGTGTGTAGATTTAGGAATGTTCATTAATTATAATTATGCTAAATTGTAACATTTAAGACTTAATTTTATACATGATTTCTAATGAATATTTCCACTTATTGGATTGATTAAGTTTCCATTAGTTGGTATTAATTAGGGATGTCAATGGGCAGGGTTTGGGCCGGGTTTGATCAAATCCATGCCCGCTCCACCACTCATCACTTCAAATCCATGTCCGCCCCAAATCCACGTTGGGTTTGAATATTCAAATCCGTGTTCTACCCTTGTGAATACCCGCCCCACGGAGAATAATCCAACCCACGTAAAATAATTTTTTTCATTTTGTCCCACAATATTTTTAAAATTTTCTTAAAAATATTCAAAATAAAAAGTAATACATATTGTAAAATAGATTGTTTTTATTTTTATAACTTATATTTATAAACATATCGAACTTTAAAATAATGTAAATAAATATGGGTGACATTTACTGTTCATCCTAATTATTTTGTAATAAGTTAATTTTCATCATATATGTTTCTTGGAATGAAAGAGAATATAAATGTATTATTTTTTATTCAATTTTAGTCATCACCGTTAAATAGTCAGTCAAATTGAAACACAAAGTGTTGTTGTCTTCTCTTTTCTATCGATATTCACCACTCACATCTCTCGTTTTTTCATCTTCTCAATCATGCCTTCAATCCCAAAGTAACTTCTTGTTGCCCCAAATCTAGATTGTTTATGTATGTTCCCAATTGAGAATATTGCTTGTAGATTCATGTAAGAAGTCCAGGTTTAAGAGGCTAGGGAATTTTACGGTGTCGAGATTACAATCAAGAAAATTTAAGATGTAGAGTCTTCTTTAGAAACCTATATCAAAGATTCAGATGAAAATCTTTTTCGTACTATGGAAACGTAGCTTGCATTGAGAAAGAAAGCAAATCTAGACTTTAAACATGACTAATTAGAAGAATTTCACAATGACACTAACAAACGGTTTTGTCGTTTTAGATTTAACGGTAGTGGCAAAAATATATCATGTTGCATAATATTTATGACTAAAATCGAACTTAATAACAAATGTGATGAAAATATAAATTTTGAACATTAAATATGACTTCTAGAAGAAATTTCCCAAATAAATATCAAGATTTGAAAATGATAAAAATAGTACAAAAATTGTTATAATCAAACAACTCTAAACTCAAAAATTTTGTAAATATATTCTCTAATATTTATAATTGCATATTTAATATAAAACATTAAAATTAATTGTTGTTTGATTTTAATATCCGTTAATGTTTGAACATGAATATCGTTTTTGTTTGATCATTTAACCTTAAAAATTGTAAAAATATATCTAAATTTTAAAATATTGTAAACAACATATTTATATATTAAAAATTACATAAATAACACTTTAATCTTTCGAAATCGATTACCAAAAAATGGATGAAATATCGTCCATTTTTGTAGTTGATGTTCATTTATAAACATGTGTAAAATACACAATTTATAAATTTTAGACATCCCTTTTACATTATACTTAGTTACAAAATAAACGAAAATATGATGATAACACCAAAATGCATTTATCCAAACAAACTTAGTTTTATAAAATTGATAAGAAAAATTCTTAGTATGATAATTTATAAATATAATACGTTTAATCATAATTACATATCATAATACAAACATATTGACATATAAGATATTTTAAAAATATTAGATATAAAAAACTTTAAATATTACATTAAGTTTGGCGGGTATGATGGGTATGGGTTTGGGTTTGAGTAGAAATCCACATCCACCCCGCCCCACAGCGGGTTTATCATTTTTAAACCCTTGCCCTCCCCATATCCACCAAAAATCCAACCCTCACGGGTAGGGTAGGGTAGGATATCCACCGGGTTGAGTTTTATTGTCATCCCTAGACTATTAATGGAAAAATTAAACATAATCTTATGAAAATAAAATTAAATATTAAAGACATAAAATAAGATAAATGTCGCCCGTCGGTATGTCACCGGGCCCACTGCTGAATGGAATTTGTAGTTTTCTGTTCTTATTTCTGAGCCATCCGATCCGATCATCAACAATTTGAGAGAGAGATTTGTCCCTTCGTCTTCAAATAATGGGGACGCCGGAACAAGCCTCCGCCGCAGCTGAGGAGTTAATCCTACGTTGGGATTCCAAAGGCTCTCAAGAATTGAAGTACACGATGATCTTCAGCCTAGACCGAGTGGAGATTGACCGTTATCTCGACGCTGTCGACGAGCTTCAGAAATCTCTAAACTCCACAACCATCTCAGATTCATCATCTTCCTCTTCTGTGTCCAGTTCCACTCTCCAGATCGCTATGTCGCGTCTCGAGGAAGAGTTCCGGAGTATCTTACAGTCGCATACTTCGCCTATTGAGCCTGATTCCGATTCAACTCTCTCGGAGTTCAGGTCTCATGATTTTGAGTTGAAGGAAGAGATTCCGGAGATCGATTTTGATAAGATATTTGAGCATCAGGAAAGCAGCATCAGTTCCAGCAGTAGCTACCGCCAGTCAAGTAGCAGTATACGAGAATTAGATCTTATCCCTAACGACGCCGTTTACGACCTCCGATGCATCGCGGAGCGTATGATTGCAGCCGGATATTTGCGTGAGTCAATTCAACTATACGCGAGCGTTAGAAAATCTGCTCTTCTAGCTAGTATGAAGGAGCTCAAAGTTGAAAAACTGAGTATTGGAGATATTCAGAGGATGGAGTGGGAGAAGCTTGAGATAAAGATCCGGCGCTGGGTACGTGCTGCCAAGAACTGTATTCGAGTTTTATTTGCCAGCGAAAGGAGGCTCTGCGAGCAGATATTCCATGGTCTTGGAACCTCTGCTGATGATGCTTGTTTCATGGAAACAATAAAGGGACCTGCTATGCAGTTATTCAACTTCGCTGAGGCAATCAGTATCAGTAAAAGATCGCCTGAGAAATTGTTCAAGATACTGGATTTACACGATACCTTGTCTGAATTAATGCCTGATATTGAAACTGTGTTTGATCTCAATTCCAGTGAGTCCATCAGAGTGCAGGCTGCTGAGATATTATCCCGGTTAGCCGAGGCTGCTAGAGGAATATTATCAGAATTTGAGAATGCTGTTCTTCGTGAGCCTTCTAAAGTTCCCATTCCTGGAGGAACAATACATCCATTGACCAGGTATGTTATGAACTACATTGGCTTGATTACAGAATATAAACAGACTTTAGTTGAGCTGATTGTGTCGAAACCTTCCGGAGGCGATGCAGAAATGGATTTGTCTGAGTTTGAAGATCATGCAGCTTCAGCTTTAGAACTTCATTTGATATGGATAATTATGATTCTGCAGTTCAATCTGGATGAAAAATCACAGTATTACAAGGATCCTTCCTTGTCTCATTTGTTTATGATGAACAATGTTCACTATATTTTTCAGAAGATTAAAGGGATGCAGGAATTGAGGAACATGATCGGGGATGATTACCTAAAAAGGCTAACAGGGAAATTCAGGTTATCCGCAACGAACTACCAACGATCTACGTGGATAAGTGTATTGCATTGGTTGAGAGATGAAGGACTACATGTAAGTGGAAGCTTCTCAGGGGTATCGAAAAGTGCTTTAAGGGACAGATTTAAGAGTTTCAATGTTATGTTTGATGAGGTTCATAGAACTCAAGCAACATGGATAGTACCTGATCTTCAACTTCGTGAAGAATTACGAATTTCGATGTCGGAGAAGCTCATTCCAGCCTATAGATCATTCCTTGGAAGGTACAGAAGTCATATTGAGAGTGGGAGGCATCCTGAGAATTACATAAAGTATTCTGTAGAGGAACTTGAAGATGCACTTTTGGATTTCTTTGAAGGGTCTCAGCAGTTGAGAAGGAGATGTCAGAGTAGTTCTTGAGCTTTGGTTACCCCTTAGAATGTTGTAAGACAAGCTGACACTCCATTCTTTGGATTCTTTCTCAACCCTCTTCTGTCCAAATTGGTAATGTTTCAAAACCTTTTCAGACTTTGTTAATACTTATGGCTTCTGGTTATTTTTCAAACTCCCCCATTTTTACCAAATTTAATCATCCAAATTTGAAATAACCTTATTTCTAAAAACCCTTGTGCAAGAACCTAAGAATGTCATCTGGTGGCCGGTGACCGGACCGCTTGTCCTGTGGTTATAGTACAACCGGTCAGGGCGACTGGTTAACTTTGTTTTTAAGTTTTCGTTGTAATCATATTTTTACAAAAGTAAAAGGAAATTGCCCATACAGTCCCTATGTTATATAGAATAAACTATGAAGTATAAATATGTATAGTACTAATACAAAAAATGATAGCTTTCAAAGTAAACATTGCATTTGACTGGATAATTAAAAATAATGACACTCGAATCATAATTATAAATAAGTAAAGATAATGGAGTAAGTACACTAATCATACAATTTTTGTTCATGAAATTAAAACATTCATGATTAGACTGGGCAATCAAAATCAAACATCAAATTGAAATTCATACTACTATCTTCTATCATTGTACCTGAAATTGAAATATCATTAGCCATTTAAATAAAAATGATCGTATAAATAGACGTAGATGTAGGATTGGATGTAAATTAAAATAAGTACATCACCTTCATCTTCTACATCATTTTGAGAGTAAGGAATTGGACAATCTAAGTATTTGTAACATGTTTTCTCTAAATATTCATAATGGATCAATCTTATATTCCATTATCCACGTAACAATCTTTTTAATAGTATCAACATCAAGTGAGTCAAATGTTTTTCTTTGTACATTTCAACTATAATATTTGATAACATATAATATATTATGCTGAGTAAATAACACAAACCATTGCATATATGCCACATAAACATTCCAATTTTTTATTGTAGCGAACAAATACAAACTCACCCAGCCATTTGAGCAACAATCCGTTCCTCCTTTTTGTATGTAACTAATAAAAAATTTTCCAATTTCGTCCACATACCGAAGATGAGCTAGTTTGGCCAAGAATCTTGATTGTCATTTTCCGTAACTCGGGTGCACTTCCTCCAAACACTTCCACCAATCCGCTATAAAAAAATATAATTCAATTAAGTGACATAAACTTAAGAATAAAATAATAAATTATTCCATAGAATAATGAACACATACATGGTTGTAGTTTTTTGTTAGACTGGATTCCAAAGTGATGTCTCCAACAAAACTTCCTAATCTCTCTTGAAAAATATTGGTTTATGATAAATAAACTTCAATAGTTGATGTTGTCATTCCTCTATTTGTCACATCTAAAACATCATCCATCACAACATCAATCATGAATGGATTTATCATATTGATATTGTGGATTTAACCAGAAAGCCGCATAAGAAGACCTTTATAGAATTTGGTACCATCGATGTTCAATTGGTCTAGTGAATGACTCATACAATCTACAATTATCTTTAAACATTGTCTAAATGGCTTTGATGACTTTGTGTATTGCTTCGTAAAGATATTCAATGTGTTAGTCTATTTATCCCCATCCACAATCCTCAATAAATACATTAGAGGCTCCATTTCTTTACAATAACTAAAGAATCATTCCATAAATCGTAGTTTAAGATTATTCTTTTGAATTATATTCCCTTTGGATCCTTAACAAAACTTGATTGGGTGAATTCTCGATGTACGAACAATGCATCAAAATCCTCTTTAACCCTAATGAAACTCTTCAATGCAATGAAATTTGTATCAAATCTCGTCTAAGACGATCTAACTATTTCTCTCGAAAATTCTCTTCTCAGCAACCATGCAACTGATTGCCAATGATGGTATACAAAGCTGCCCACCTTAGTAGCTTCATCAGCAACCTCTTTTATACATATTAATTTTCATATATCATTCATCATCATATTGAGTTAATGAGTTGCACATGGAGACAAGTGATAATATTATATTATTGCTCAATGAGGTGTCCAATAACAACATAATTAGTTGCATTACCTCCTCGAACAAATAGAAAAAAAACCTTTAATTCTTTATCATATTTGAATCATTAACCACTCCATGAGTCCTTGTAATATGGGTGGGTATGCTGATTCGTGTTATTTTTTGGAGTATTGTTGTGCGCATTTGATTTCTGATATTCGTGCGATTGTACTTATTTGATGTTGTAGATTTTCATTTTAACAATTTTTTTTGTAGATAACCAAGCCTTGCCCTTCTTAATTCATTTTGTGTATGTTTAATGTATTTATCTATTATCCCATTCCTATCTGCTTTTTATTTTTTTATGTATTTCCCAACATTAGCATTCTTTTGAGTGTATTTTGGTTTTCACTCGTATGTAATTCGTTTTTTGTGTGTTTGGTAGATATGGATGCAACTATGAATCTAATACATAATTCGTTCTTGTTTTTAATTTATTGACTACCGCTATTTGTTCTTTTTATTTTCTACATCATTTGACCTTTATTTTTGGCGAAAGGGGTAGTTGATATGTGATTTAGCTTTTAGTCTAGAATTTTACAGATTTTATTTTGAACTTGGTTCAATGGTGAATAGGGCTGCATCAATGTTTCATGATTGAGGGGGTGAAAGCAAATCTCGATTTGTATTCATTGTATAATTGATTAAATTCGTAGTTATTGTAGTGTAATTTTGTATTTATAGTATTATGTTTGCTTGTTAACACACATGTTTTGTATACTTGCATGATTTCGATATGTTCGTTTCGAAATTGTTTCCTTCTTATTTTGACCATTCTATTAGGCACTTGATGTCACATTTAAAAAATTTACTTATCCATAGAGTTTATTTTGATACATATTTCACTAATTCGATACTGTAAGTTCACAAATTTTATATTTTATTTGTTGCAATGATTCCATAGCATATGTTCAATATTTTGTATAAACCTTTTATCATAGGCAAATAGATTAGCATGGCAACATCGCAAAGGTGGAATGATGACGAAGTCGAGCTCTTGGTTTCAGCATGGTTGAATACTTCAGTAGACTCAATAACATGCAACTCTCAAAAAACAGTTCTTTTTGAAGGGAGTGACTACTTATTATTGTGAAGCCATCAATTTAGATGGGATAACAGCAAGAATACGTGACTCTGAGGCATTGAGGAAGAAGTAGCGCAATCTATGTAAGAATGTCCAAAAATTTTGTGGAAGGTAACATCGAATTGCTCGTTCTAATCCGAGTGGTTACAATACTTATTAGTGCATTGAGCAAGCCATGACCTTGTACAAGAAAGACCTTGAAAAATCATTTAGTTATTTGAAAACTTGGAAAGTGTTATGAGATCAACCAAAATGGATGACGATAAATTTTAATTTGTTTGCTTTGCAACTCGTAGCCATAGTATATTTTAATTTGTTTTTGTTTTGATAATTATAGGTCATTGACTCTATGGTGTCTAAGACAGGAAGATGTGTTTAAATAAGGGGACATGCATCCTCGGTTCCTATTGAAAATAACTATAGCTCTCAGGTTGAGCAACGTCCCATTAGACAAAAGACTGCTAAGCGACAACAGAACACCTCCACATGTAGCTCTGACATAATGTCTACGGAAAAGAGAGCTATTCTAGCATCTTATGAACATAGATTAGTTGAACATAGCTCAAAATTTGATCGCCAAAATGAACTTTTTGAGAATGTCTAAGAATGCAGTTTCCTCAGCTAAAGAACTAAGGAAATTGATAGAAATATACACAAACAAGATGAATGAAGTGCAAATACGTTTATATAATGAAGTTTGTGCACGTGCCCTATCCGCCTATACCACAACATTTTCCTCTCACAACAGTCAAGCTACCATAAATCTTGATGACGATTAAGATGTTTAGTTTTATTTGTTTTGATTGTGATTTTCAGTTTGAACTTTAGATTTTAAATGTTTTATGATTGGAGTCTATAATGATATTATATTGCAACACTAAGCTATTTGACATCATGTTTTATTAATGAACCTCTTGATCAAACCACATACATTTCTACATTATATCTACAACAATCCAACTACCTATACATCTACCATTCTCACTAACCAAAGGATTACTCAATTCCTTACCTACCCAAATTGGCTACTCTTATTTAAGGAACAAGTTACCGATACGAAATGACAATCTCTCCTTGAGCTCAACAATTTCTAGTCTATATTATGAATCGTAGAAGTATACCCATTGGGCTATATGATTTCTTAGAAATAGGCAATGTATCTAATTTTATAACGCCATCAGTTGAATATGTCATGGAGGACTAGCCACGTGAAGAATCTTCACATAGAAAGGGAAGTCGCAGAGCTGGAAAGCGTTAGAATGTGGTGCGTGAACGCAAGATTGGCCACGCTCGACTAGTGGCAGATTATTTTGCGCTAACCCAACATACACTAGCGAGCAATTTGAACGACGTTTCAGAATGTCTCGTAGATTGTTTGAGCGTATTGTTCAGGTGTTTGAGAGGTATATCCCTATTTTCATGAAAGAGTTGACGCAACATATCGTTCTTCTTTATCTACTTTTCATAAATGCAAAGCAGCTATGCGCATGTTAGCATACAAATGTTGTGTGGATGCATACGATGAGTATATTCGTATTAGTGAGACCACCACACTTGAATGTCTTATACATTCTATTTCTTGAATCCGTACTGTATATGAGTCCAGGTATATGAGGCACCCCACTGAGGAAGACGTTGAGTGGCTGCTAGCTTGGGGTGAAGAACGTGGATTCCCTGGCATGATTGGGAGCATTGATTGTATGAATTTGAGGTTGAAAAATTGTACAGTTGCTTGGAAGGGTCAATATGTTTGGAGTGATAAAGGTGTCCTGACATTAATCCTAGAGGTAGTTGCTTCCGTAGATACTTGGATTTGATATTATTTTTTCGGAATATCTGGAGCAAATAATGATCTCAATGTTTTGAATCACTCAACATTATTTGATGATTTGCATAAAGGCGTCACACCGAGCATTCAATTCTCATTGAATGGTAATATATACAATATAAGATATTATTTGACTGATGGAGTTTATCGAGAATGACATGTTTTTGTGAAAACGGCCACTCTTCCTTAGAATGCAAAAGCAAGGCTTTTTGCTGCTCATCAAAAGAGCGCTCGAAAGGATGTGGAACGGACTTTTGCGGCATTGCAATCAAGATTTGGGATTATTACTGCACCTAGTCGTGTATGGGATCAACAAACTCTGGCAGATATCATGTACGCCTACATTATATTGCACAATATGATTGTTGAAGATCGTGATCATGTTACCACCCCAGATCCAATACTGTTAGAGCAACCAAATGAAAACCAACAATCAACCGATCAGACTGGAATTGATGGTCTAGCATTTCAAGCATATCTCGCATGATCTATCTCCTGTAGAGAGGTCCGAGCTCACCGTCGACTTAAAGCTGATTTAATTGAACATATTTGAACTACATTCGGTACAAGTTGATATATGCTATTTAGTACAATTAAGATATGCATGCTACTTTACCTTTCGTAATAATAATTGTCACTTTTGTCATCGTTAAATTCATATTTATCAATCGACCTTAAATAATAAAACAATTCAATTCAAAAAATATAAGTTTCCGGTTAAGTTTGTATAAGTGAAAGTAAAGTTATTTTTGGATATTTATAGATTAATTTGGAGGAAACAGAAATATGACGTGGAAAGAGATAAAGCTGACGTGTACATAGAGAAATGACTGTCCGGGCGCCCATGACTGGAGATGCCTTAGAGATTATTTCACGATTCTCCTTGTAATCTCCAAAGCTCTTCAACGAAAAGTTGGTGCATGAAAAGTGAAGATAAAAAGTGATATTTATAGAAAAGTTTGATTAAATGAATAGACACGACTATTCATCCAAGTATCACGTTTCTTCATCCAAGAGTAATGACTTTTCATCTAAAAGTCATGTCTTTTTATTAAAAGACGTAACTCTTTGAATATTAAATAAGATCAATGCGGATTATCAAACAATCCCCACACATTGAAATCTTATCCAATAAAGTGCACTTCACTCAATCAAAAGAGTAATGCATATAAATCATGGTATTCTTTGGAACTATGAACCATGACCTTAAATGTACGAGACATGTAACAATAGAAACATGGTGAAATGATTTATCTATGAGTCAATAATCATATGTGTTACTAATGTCACGTCATCACACTCCTTTCTCAATCTTCAATTTTCAACGACATTGTGCACCTCTCTAGAATTCAAGAAAGCTCTAGAAAAGTTTGTCTTATGTTCATAGAAGCGGTCTCATTTCATTTTCATATAGGTGAACTAAATCAATCATCTCAGTCGGTTAGTCCTTTAAGAGTATAACATACCCCAACAATTTTATTAAGCATCCATTACAACATATGTATGAGAAATATATATAGGGAAAATGCTCTTGACAAGTGTGCTTTGTTCTTACCCATATGAACCTAATTCACGGGGTTTCCAATCACATAGGTTGAGTTTCACACACACTAATAATCTAATAACAACAATCTCATACCTTTCGTCGTTTTTCTATTAATTGCCTCTCTAGTGGCTTTGTCAAGGAACGGCCAAATTCACCTCTAACCTCACAAAATTAATGGAGACAATTCCATTTTTCAACATTTGTCTAATGACATTATGTCTCAAATGTATATGTATATTTTTTCATTGTATGTATTATTCTTTGCAATTGCGATTGCCGCTTGATTATCAAAGTTTATTAATATATATGTGATAGTCTCTCATCAATAGTCACACCAGTTAAGAAATTCTTAAGTCATTCATCTTCTACACATGCAAGTTCCAAGCAATGAACTCAGAATCCATTGTTGAACGCATGGTTTTAAAAACCGGTTCGAACCGGCCGGTCTGACAGGGAATCAGTCACACTATTAATCGATTCCGATTGATTAATAGTGTATTTTCAAAACCGGTTTTTTTACGTTATAAACCCGGTAGGACCGGTTTTTTGCCAAAAAATGGTTTTTTTTAAAGTAATATGTATAGAGCTAGGAGTTAGACGAACCGTACGAGTGAGACTTATAAAGATCGGCTCTCATATTAATTTGGATGAATATTTCTTATTTACTTCATATTAGTTGATCATTGTACTTTTGATACATAAAAATCTAGTTCTTTAATTACAAAAATAAGTGCACACATTTGTTTCTATTAAACTTTTTTATATTATATAATTACACATTTTAAAAATGTATTTTGAGTTTTTGTAAAGAATATATAATTCAAAATATATATTCCTTTTGTTTCTAAATATTATTTTTTATTTTCTATCAAACCAATCCGACCATCTGATTCGAGCGGTAGAAAGTATTTTATGTCCACCGGTTTGACCGGTTTTGTAAAACCATGGTTGAACGTGCTATTAGAGTTTGCTTAGTAGACCTCCAAGGCACAACTCCTCCCCCATTGTAAACACATATACACTTGTGCACCTAGGTTAAACAGACTCGAGCTTTTGGCCCAAGAATCTGTATAGGACGTGGGTCGGACTTGGATACCGCTCGGAATCGGGTTCGACATGTGTCCCAACCTATTTAAAAAATATTTCAAAAAAAAATGCAAAACATTGAGCTTGCAGCTGCAACAGCAAGAATAGGGCAAGGACAAATAACTCGCAACTGCAGCAACAAAAAATGCATAGCCCTGACCATTAAACGGCTGCCAATGAGATTTTTTTCAAAAAATATTACCCATATCCTTCTTTGTACTTGTGCTTTGTTATATGATTTGTACGGTTCATTTGAAATATATTAGGGTTTGCGAGGTGCAACTTTTGTAGGTAATTAGCTTTAAATTTTTTTTCTAAGTTTTTGTAAGTGTTGATTATTTATTCATTTGTAGGAGTATTTGATTCTATAATTTTGCTACTCAGGTTTGATTTAGAAATCTTTGTAAATCATTAAATTTCAATTTTCACATTATGAACACTGCATGTTTGATAAAATGTCAACTAAACAAATATTTCAATGTTTTACCTTTAAATTAATTTTCTTTTTTTAAATGTTATGTATCTATTTTTCATATTTTAGGTTGGAGTTTGAGAGATAAAATGACCCAAAATTATTTGAATGAAGTTGATGTTGAAGATGAAGTTATAGGACAAATTGAGCTTTATAAGGATAATATGCCTTAATGGAGATTTGTGACTAAATTGGAAAAAAACAAGTGAATCGAGGAAATTATAGATTAGCTTGTTGATTTTGCAATAAACAATTTATCGGGTTATAATTTAGGGTGAAGGCGCATTTGTTGAAGCTTTCGGATTTGGAGTTGCAGATTGCAAGACAATAACAATAGTGAAATGCCAAGAGTTATCAAAGTCGGAGAGTGAAACTTTACATTTACGGGAAATAGCTAGAAAAAGACAATGATTCCTCTACTTCTATCAAGTTCCACTACGACTCAATCATTCAATTTGTAATATGATTCACTACATTCATCTAGGTAAAAAGAATTTTCAAATAAAAGAAAGATGTTGGTGGACAACGTAATCAAGTAAAAATAACTTGGATGCTCAAATTATCAGAATGTTTTATATCAAAGGATTTTCATTCAACTTTGCACATAATTCATATTACAAGAGTTCGTACAATTCAGCTTGCAAGTCCGAACTTACATGTACTTAAATCTTAATTTAATTTATTTTGGATGAGTATTATATGTTTTTTTTTCTTTTGTAGCTTATACTCTACCATTATACAATGTTTTGAGGACAATACTGCTTAGAGAGGAAAGAAACCATATTAACACTATTTTGGAGCCTATAAAAAGTCGTTGGAAAAATAAAGGTGTGAGTATCGTTTGTGATGGTTGGATTGATACTCAAAGAAAACCATTAATTAACTTTATCGCAATGAATGAAGATAGATTTATGTTTTTAGAGCAGTTAATTGTGAAGGTGAGATCAAAGTTCATATATTCATTGCAAATTTAAAGAATGAATTCATTTTATGTGTTGGGGTTGACAAAGTAATTCATATTATCACCGATAATGTTGATGCATGTAGACTTGATGGTTTACAAATTGAAAAAAAATTTCCAAATGTATGTATTAATGTTTAGTCCTTGGTTGTTATATTTATAATTAATATAACTTAACTTGTTTATTGGTACTCTAATAACAGGTTTTTGGACTTCATGTGTCGTTCATACGATCAATCTAGTAATAAAAAAAATTGTGCTCCAAAGAACACTTAAGCAAATGCAACATTATACAAGTAATGCAAGTGGATTAGCAAATTACTCTATGTGGTTACAAAAACTAAAATTTTATTACTAGTCATTCAATGATGTATGTTATGTTCAATCAATTTTCTAAGTTAAAGATGCTTCGTATTGTTAATACTAGATTTGCAAGTATGATTGTCATGCTAAAGCGATTCCAAGAAATCAAAGTTGAATTACATAGTATGGTCATTAGTCCATAACGGTCATCTTATCGTAATGGCGATGTAGCAATGACTCAAATGATCAAAGACCAATTAGTAAGTGGCATTTTATGGGATCAGATAGACTATGTTCTTGCATTTATGAAGCATTTGTATGAAATAATTAGAATATGTGATACGGATAAGACTTTATCTTCATACTATCATTGAGATGTGTAGTATTACGATGCAAAGAATAAGGACTATTATTTTGTTGCATGGGGGACTTTTGATGATGATGTGAATAGCTTCTGGAATATTGTTTATAGTTTTGGAGAACAAAAGAAAAAAGTGCATTACACCATTACATGCTTTAGCTCATTCATTAAATCCTATTTACAATTTTTTTTATAAAACTTTATTCATGAACTTTGCTTTTGAAGTTGTATTGTATGACCTATTCTTAGATTAACTTGTGTAGCTGTTTATCCGAGGAATGGCAACAAGAACATCCTTATGCTCGCCATACGCATATGGATGAGGAAATTTGTGATTTGAGAAAGCAATGTATAAGGTGTATCGTACATAACGATATATTGAGCACAATTGTTAATCTTGAACTAGTAGATTTTTGGGAATATGCAGGTAAAATGAGTGATTTTGATTCTATCACTGATAAGAATAAGATGGACCCTCGACGTTGGTGGGTTGTTCATGGATCTTGTGCACCAATATTCAAAGAATAGCAATTAGATTATTAGGACAAATATCTTCTTCCTCTTGTTATGAAAGGAATTGGAGAACATATGCATTTATTCAATCCGCAAAAAGAAACAAAATAATTGATGCATGTGCTGATGACTTAATCTTTGTGCATAACAATCTTATATTGTGATCAAGGAAGGCCCCATAATACTTAGAAGGAAATTCAAACTTTTGGGATGTTGGTGGAGATGGACATGAACCACTTGAGAAAGTTGGAATATTAGAAATTGCTAATTTATTGTTGGATGATCTCAAATTAGAATCTATGATATTTCCATTAGATGAAAATATATGAATTTTATATTTTAATGTTATAATCGTGTGGGATTGAATTTAACATTTAATGTTATTATTATTTTTCTTTATATTTTAATATTTAATGTTTTAGTTTGTGTGTTTAATATTTGAGTGTTTATATTTCTATTTTTTTCCGAAAAAAATCATAATACACCACGAGTCGAACTCTTTTAACAAATCCGAGTCCTCGAGTACATGTCTCCATAGTGCCGAGTCGGTGTCAGTTTAACCTAGTTGTGCACTTAGTATTAGTTGAATCAGATATCCAAGTGAAATAGATAAAACTTTCTAGTGCCCCTGTGAATCCTTTTATACAATATTCAATGATTCATTGTGCCTTTTTTGTAGCTCAATAACCCCACCAAAGCTTTGCAATGCACATCAATTGGATTTTTTGTACATCTTCCAAGTCTCGAAACCACATAAGCCAAATATGACCTTGTGACGTTTGTTAAGTGTAGCAAGCTTCCAATTATTTGTGCATATGCGGTTTGAGCTGAAGGCTCTCCACGGTTCTTTACAAGATTCACACTTGAGTCATACGAAGTGTTGGTTGGTTTTAGATCATATTATTCAAATATTCTCAAGATTTCTCAACATAATGATCTTGAACCAACACAATCTCATCTTTTTTCTTAGGATTTTCACACCAAATATTACTTGTATCTCATCCAAGTTCTTCATATCAAAGTCATTTGACAGAAACCTCTTCGTAGCACAAACAATGATGTGTGTGTCCCTCCAAATAATGTAGGGCCCACATAAAAAAAATAAATAAATAAGATATGAAGACTTAGTCAGTATTTAGAGAAGATGTAGTTAGCCACCAAGAGGATTTTTAAGGGGGTTATTCTCCCTACTCCTAAAAATGGAGGGCACTTGAGCCTCAATTTATCATCCAAAAAATCCAACAATCCCAAAATCTCAATTAAGTATTTAAGAGAGAAAAGATATTCAAGAAGAAAGTTGTTATTCTTGAATTCGTGTTCCTGAAAGTTTTCAGAAGTGTGTAATATTTAGGAATGTTTACTAAATATTTGGGGAGTATCAAAATAGTTGAAAATTAGTCGTAGTGTTGGGTAAACAATGTTTTACCGTCTAGTTTTGCTTAAACTTCTACTCTAGATATTTATCTATATTAGATTATCTATACCTGCTATTGGAAATAATAGAAGTTTCTTTGATGAGATCTATGGACTAACCTTATTTTGGGTGAATCACTTTAAATTTTGGTGTCTATTTATTTATTATATTTGCATCGTCGATACTTCAATTTCATAACTTTCGTTGCATGCCCAACAAGTGATATCGGAGCTAGATTCAATGTTAATATCAGCTTATCGTATGTTCTGTGGTTGCCACTAAGTGAACCATCAACATCAGAAAATGAGTTTGATTGTTTTTCACTATTGTTAACTGATGTTGGGCCTATGGAGGTTAAGACGAGCAATATGCTTAAATTAAATTAATTTGATGGCAAAATAGATGTTTGTTAGAGACAGATAAGGGTACCAGACTAATATTAAATGAGTTGCGGCATATTCCAGACATACGACTAAACCTCATATCAGTTGACAGACTCGATAATGAAGGTTTCTGCAATACCTTCTATGATGGCCGATGGAAACTCACCAAGGGTTTGTTGGTGATTGCTCGAGGCAAGAAGTGTTCAAAACTGTATATGTTGCAATCGAAGCTTTCCTCTGAACACGTGGATGTTGTTGAAGATGAAAGTAAAGTGGAACTGTGACACAAATTCCTCAGACAAATGGGCCTCAAAGGAATTAGGAGTCTGTTTAGAAGCAAGTGTTGGCTGGAATGAATCATGCAAATCTGAAGAAATTTTCTCACTGTCTCATAGGAAAACAAACGAGAGTAAGTTTTCACAGTAGACTACCATCAAGAAATGATGATATATTGGAGCTTATACATTCAGACGT